>OX465284.1:86247063-86613739 GCA_949987705.1 Thereva unica
ATTTTAGCGAAATAAAATTCTCGTGATTATGAGTACTCACGTTTTGGTAGTGGTGTGTCCCCTACAAACGAAAAAAGGGAGTGAAATAGAGAAGGGCAAGTGGGAGTTTGAATTATCAGTTATCTATAATTAAAGTTTGTGGCTACGCCCGTAAATACGTATTTTTAGTGTTAAATACTAAAGATTTTTTAAAATCTGAAAAAATCTCACGTGAGATTAGGGGGAGGGGAGGGGTCGAACAAAATTTCACTACATCTCACCAAGGGTGATTGGGGGTTCGAAAAATCGCAAAAATCGCCTCACGTAATTTTTGGACACCTACGGGCCCTTACTTATGAGGTTATCATAGCGACATTTTTTTATGAAAATATCCGTGGCTTTATGGCAAATGCATACAAAAAATCTATACATGAATTTACAAAACAACATTTTTGACATCCTTGTACATCTTGTATTTTCACTTGTGCTCTTCACTCTTCTGGCGTTATTATATGGAAAATACATTTTTCTCATGCTGATCCACAGCATCCTTTATAAAGGAGATGATAAGCATTCCTATAGTCAAAAAATGAAGATATATGCAGAATTTTCAAATCGTTCGAACCCTACTTTCGACTATTTCCATTAAATTGATGAAAAATATCCTTCCCAATCAAATTCGACCTACAAACCCAAATTGCTTACGTGTTCTACAAACAATTTTCCAATATTTCTATTCATTTTCCACCAACATATTTTTCAGTGTCTTCACTATTTATAATAAACCGAAAAATTTCATTTTTCCCCGTCGCTGTCGATAATTATAAACATAAACGAAGAAGCATCATTCCGAACGGTTTCTGGGTTAGAAATTAAAATATTCAGCGCTAATCAATTCGCGTTTTCCCACTTTTAATCCTCATCAATCAAAAATCCATTCATAAACTTGAACGAAATTCGATTAAGTCGCCTCAAACCTGAATTCGCGAACGGCAAATTTACGGCATTACTTACTTGGCCGGCAGGAGTGTTTATCGCGATCAAATAATATTTATCGTGTTTTTAGTGCCGCGATTAAACGTTTACCCATCGAACACTTCGCTCACTTTGTTCTCCCTAATCGTTTCGATTGTAAATGTGAGAGAAACGTGCGTGAATAAAAAAGATAAATATAAGTAAGGAAAAAAAGCAACAACAAGGAAAATCTCATTTTCTTCTCTAAACGAACCTCGAAGATCTCAAAGAAAATAGAAGACTCATCGTCGAGTCCCATTCATCTGTAATGACGCCGCGCCGACAATCCGCTGCTAGTTTCATTCGAGTCATGTTCGCACTTCGTCCAGAATGGAGATCCTGCTGCAGATTGCTTTGCATCAGCAAATTGTCTAGCGGCCACTTAATTTGAAGCGGTCTCCGCGGTCGGAATCTAGAATGCGGCTCCGCAAGAGGCAGGAAGTAGATGGCCTCCCTCTGGGGTAATGCTGTTGAGCGTAAGACCATCCTCCATCTGCAAGTTGCTGGGCTCTTTGTGGTGTTGGAATTTCAAGTTTTGTGGCTGATGTTTTCTGGAAGGCGTTTAAAAGATTTTGATCCATCTTAAGCCATTGCAAGTATGGAGAGAGAATCAGCATGGGATTGCAGCAATCGCATGAATCTTGCAGCTCCGAACAAACGTATTATGGTGGGTGGAAAGCTCATGTAGATTTTCCAGAAAAATTTAGGGATATGCTATACATATATGTATTTATCTATCATTTTTGCTACAAACCTTCCGCACATTTCATGTAAAATTTTATCCTTTCTTATTTCTCACTTGAGCTATTTTTATGTCGTTCAAATAGGCAGTCATAAGACCCAAATGTAGTTTTTTAAAGGTTAAAGTAAGTGTAAAACTACAGATCCAACGTCTGGTTACTATACAAGTAGAGGGCCCCGATAGCTTAGGGAGTAAGGCGTCTGGCTACCATCCCAGAGGTCCCGGGTTTGAATCCCGGCAGCACCATGGTCCTTCGCCTTTCTACTTTCCCCACTTACATAACTTTAATTTCTCCTGTCATAGCCTTCCCTGCTCCACCAAAGCGCATGTCATCAGTTGGTTGATGAGATCCAGCTCGTTTCAGGAGGCATAACACTCCAGCGAATTGTTTCTCGATGCCCCGGTGTCAGAGTCGCGATATAAATGGTTGGGAGCAAGTGAAATAAAATATCGCGGCTTGGTTGTGCCAGTTCCTTCCTTGACTTCTTTCTGTCTTCACTATCTTCCGGCTAGAGCTTGCTGTTCGATATTGCACTCTATACGAACAAAATAGATTGTCGACAGTACAAAGGGGCTTTCCTTGAGTCTCTAGTCTTTCACATAAAAAAGGGCTTTTTTCAACCAGCTGAACACCGATGAATGCAATATCCGAGTAAAAATAAAAAATGCCCCTACAACGAGCGAATGCCGGCCGCTTGGCTTTATAAAGGGCATATGATGGCCATAGAATTTTTAACGATTTTTAATGGATGCACATACGGCCAAACTTGACCGAAAAACGGCCGAACTTGGCCAAAATGGCCAAATACTGAGCTGTACAAACGGGCAAACGACGTCAAATTTGAGCCAAAAAAGAATATGCACGAAATGTACTGTTAAATGTTTTTTATGAGAATTTGAACATTAACGTTATGTACAATGGTCCTTTCGATTTATCCTACTTGAAAGATTCAATGTACAAGAGAAACGAACGCGTGTTGCCAGTTGTTGGTCTGTTGTACGTGAAGTGTATGGTGCATTTTGATTTCTATTTTAGTGGGGAATTTTGTTATTTAAACGCTTGAAAAAAAAATAGCCGAGAAATAATTAAACATTTAATTCCATTGTGTTGATAAATTTTTTGAAATGTCACGTCAAATGGTCAAGGAATATGTTTCAATCACGGTGGGTGTTCGCCCGTTGCAAGGCCATCTTTTATTAATTTCCCAGTATAGGAAGTTATTGTAATCGGTCCGAAAATCGAAATCGAAAATTTCGACGTATTTTCATCTTTCAAGGTCCCAGGAGCATTTTAAGCAAAAAATTGGGAGGAAGTATGTGTGTGTGCGTACGGATGTGGTCATTTTTTCCTGCACGATATCGCGCGAACCAAAAAAGATATCGACTTCGTTGAGGTGTCGTTCGAAGCGTATTAACCGAAATATGATCTGAAAAGATTTTCATAAAATTCGGTCGAGCCGTTTTTTTGTTTAAGCGGCGTAAGTGATTTTTGTACCTGTACGATATAGCCCGAACCACGAAGGATATTGACTTACTTGAGGTGCCGTTCGAAGCGTATTAGTGACAATATAATCTGAAAAGATTTTTATAATATTCGGTGCAGCGGTTTTTTGGTTTATATGACATAAGTGATTTTTGTACCTGCACGATATCGCGCGAACCAAAAAAGATATCGACTTAGTTGACGTGCCGTTCGAAGCGTATTAGCGACAATATAATCTCAAAAGATTTTTATAATATTCGGTCGAGCGGTTTTTTCGTTCGAAGAGTATTAACCAAAATATGATCTGAAAAGATTTTCATAAAATTCGGTCGAACCGTTTTTTTGTTTAAACGACGTTTATGATTTTTGTACCTGCACGACACCGCGCGAACTAAAAACTATATCGACTTCATTGAGGTGCCGAAAAAGGATTTTAACGAAGAAATGCTCTGAAAAAATTTCATAATATTCGGTCGGGCCTTTTTTGTTTAAATAGAAAAACTTCGGCTAATTGTAGAAAGACCTTAAATTGACAAGTTTTGCTAATATCTAATAAACTCGATGGAATGAGGCCCGTTCTAAACGAAGTGATCTTTTTTGGGTTCTGCACAGCGATAGCCTTCGAACAAAACATCACTTGTCAAAATCCGACAACCTTTCAAAATCATGCAAAAATTTCATGCCTTTACAAACAGCGCGAAATTTTCAAACCTTGGATTAGCACTTTTTGACGGGGAATTGTTTTCTACGCGTGATACAGTTTCAGGAAATTGCGGTTTATCCCGGGATTTCCAGTAGTTACCGCCAAATTTGTTCTTTTTGGTCAAGTCTGACAAGTACTTAACAGTTACAGTTTTGCTAATATCTCCGGAAAGCTTTGGAATTTCCAAATGAAGTCATTCGCTTCTCAGTTTGGCAACGGCTCTTCAGCACGCTCAATACGAATTTGAACACTCGCTTTAGTGCAGCGAACGAAATGCGGATGACATGTTTGTTTGCTAACGTTCAGGTAAAACAAATTCTCTAGAAAAATCTTGTGGATTTACTACTATTATAGTTATTTGAAGTAGCTTCTCTCGGGATTGCTTTGTCATCAGTTCTGATACTAGCCAATTTTCCACTAGTGCTAAACGTATTACTATTTTGTAAGAAGTCAGTTTATTCCATCTTCGTTCATCATACTGGGAAGTTAATCGTGTGGACCGAAGGGGTCAAAACCACATCCCAACTAGTTTTTACTCGTGTCCAACTCCGTATTTATATTGCGTTTGAAATTGTAACCTAATTGAGACCGCCCAGTTCACCAAGAGCCCGATTTCAATCTGAAACCAATTTAGTCCTAAGGAACTTTATGCCCTGATTGCCGCTTGACTATCAGAGAAGACAAAGATTCGTTGTTTTTACAGGTTCTTCTAAAGTTCTTATGAGTGCATGCCAGTATAGCGTACCCCTAAGCTTGAAAACTGTTGCTTTGCTAGGATGCCTAGAGCTTAGTGCTACACTGAATTTGAAGCTTTCACTATAGACTTCGACGCCAAAGCCAATCTCTACTTTACTACAGGTTAGCTTGTGCACGGAAGGTGGCTCAAATTTTAAGAACTTCATCGCAGGAAAATCGCGAATCAGTCGCAAGATCCTGTACTGATTCTAAAGGCCCCCATACACGGTCAAATTGGATGTACATCGAAGGGCGGATGTACAACCAAAGCTATCGATTGTGGGCCGGTCGGCCGATCAAAATACGTTGGGCTTATGGGTTTGATGGAAATCTGGATGTACATCCAATTCGACCGTGTATGGGGGCCTTAAGTAAAATCGACATTTCCAACCCGATAATTTCCAGGAATCGATACCGCAGTTGGATACTGATATTAGTATGTACATGATATTAACACCAGAAGCCGCTACTTCACGCTCCAGGCTAAAAGGTACATCATACATAAATGCATATTTGCCCACTGGTTGAAGAGTTCAGGTGCAGCAAAATATAATAATCATAAAACTAACTTAGGTGATTGCATTTAACACTTTAGAATCCGTGTACTAAAAATTTGTATTCATAAAAGTGCTTAAGCTAATAATTCTACATTTAGACGTGCCCCAGCATAACCGACCGCTCAAGAGTCACTTAAAGCCATCTAAGACCGCAAAAGTCATTCGGGGGATTGTGGACAGTTTCTCATAACTCAAAGAAATCCCAACTGGATACCCCAGGTTAAGTCGTTAAGATTTTGCCCATTTTGCGCGTTTCTAAATACGAGAGAGAGACCAAGTAAAGCGTTGTTTATGATTTCTGGAAGGGAAATGTATTTCAGCCTCGGCACAATCATAATGGCCTCAGGTAAATCTTATGCTTTTTGCTGGCCGATCGCTCGGTCCAGGTTAATTACATCAGGTGCTGCCTTAATAGAGACTCGTTCTCGGTTTCAATTTTGTGTCCAGCGATTGTTTTCCCTTCAGCTCCACTCTAGATGAAGAAATTATTGCTGTCCACAACATCTGCGTCTTTCGTTTGCTCATTGTTCTGCTGCCAGAGAAAGTAAGTCGAAGTTCAGTGTTGTTCTGGTTTTCTTGTTTGCATATTTTTTATATTTCGCAAAAACATTCATTAAAAAAGCAAAAAATTATAACGCTGCAAAAGATTTATTTCTCAGTGATAAGAAATATATTTTCATCTTAAGATGAGATACCATTGTATAGAGCGGTCAGGTTTTTTCCTGTACATAAGACTATGAATGATTTTTGATGGTAATTCATTCAGTGTTTCGTTATTTCGTTATTTAATTGCAAAAACCATAGAAGAAAAAGGTTTTAATTGCTGGCGATAAAACTTTCCTTTTAGGCCGCCAAGGACCTTCTAGCCAATTAAAACTCTCTCGCAATTGAAGTTCAAACTCGTCCAATTCCGGACGAGCTGAGCCTCAATCGTTCAGAAACAATAAACAAAATCCGCCAAGTCGTTCGCTGTTCGCCGCGGTCTTCTGTGAATTTTTCTGCCATTTTGTTATATTTACAACTCGACTTCTGCTTTAGAAATTTATTTATTATTATTAAACTCGTACAATGTTTTTATTCACGAAAAAAGGAAGAATAATAATATTAAAAAAAAGTGAAGGAAATATATCTTTTCAAAATACTTTCCATTTCCAGACTTTTTCAAAAGAGTTTCTTCTTGTTCTCAAGTCAAACACGAAACACGTGTATTGAATTGACATAATAACACCTGAAGGAATTTCATGTATCTACCTACGAATTTCTAGAAACTCCTACGTAGGTGGTCTAAGAACAACACCAGCACGGGAGAAGAAACCCCGGCGAACGTGTAAGACGAAACTTGTGCTGCTTGAGTCTTGGGAAATAAGAAAATGAATTTTGTGTTTGTTGCGATGATTTCCTTTATTTTGTTGCATTTGCGGCTGGCCATGAATACCGCAACGAGCCAGCTCCAGCCGCCGACAGCGCTGACGGATAAGCTTCAAAATTGTTTGATCGGAGGATGTTTGTCTCCGGGGCTCGCGTGTCGCTGCTCCACCGTCATCATCGCAGGCGGAGCACGGATGGGGCCCGGGCATAACAGGAAGGCGGCGGCGAGCCAAATCAATATTCGGTTTCTTTTTTCTTCGTTCTTGATGAAATTTCGCCGTTTGGATGCAACACGTGTAAATGAAAAGGAAATCAAAGTGGAAAAAAGAATTAGAAAAAAATTCAAAATAAAATAACAAAAGGCAGGAGTCGAGGGGCATAACAATGTTGCAGCCATTCCTCGGAAAGAGTTCTGAAATCATCGTTAAGCGCCTGAGGGTTAATGCATGACGGTTGGTCGTTTGGGGATTTGGAGATGAGGATTAAGTTTGCAGTCATGACTTGCAGTTTATGCTTAGAGAAGGCTGAATTTCCCAGAATTAAAAACGCCTGTCCTTTTATCTTTAGTGCCCCATCAAGACAAACTATCGGGAAACACTAACAGGCATCAGTCCACATAGGATAGGGTGAATTCAAAAACTCAACACTGCAGAATTCAGCTACAGACTTAAAATTGTTGAATTCTGCAGTGTTGTGTTTTTGGATTCACCCATAGTCTTACGTGCTTTTTCATAATACTACAGGTCGGTTGTAATCCATGGCTTCTTCTAATTTGCGCCAACATCAGCCAGCTTTTATCTTTTGATGCATCTTTCCAGTGCAATAATTCTAACGGAGAAGTCATTGGTTGATGGACCTTGGTGGTTGCATCCCCGAGGTCCGTGGATCAAGTCCACTTTGCCTTTCAGCTTAGCGAATTAAAAAGACTAATGAAATAGTCTCATAGAAAATGGGTTTGGAATTCCCGGGTTCGAATCCTGGCAGCCCGGTCTTTCGCCTTTCCTACTTTCCCCACCTACATGTCTTCGGTGGGTTGATGAGACTCAACTCGTTTCAGGAGGCAAAACCGATGTCAGAGTCCACATTGCACTCTATACGAAAAAATAGACTGTCAACAGTACAAGGGGGCTTTCCATGAGCCTCTAGTCTTTCATAAAAAAAAAAAAGAGAATCTGAAGTGGCATCAAATACGAATCAGAATCCAGAATCAATTCTGAATGCCTTCCCCAAACATTAGTAAGGATCATAGGCACTGTAGTAAAAATTTTGCTAAACCCTGACACTAAAACCAATAGAAATGATTTTTGGCACACAAGCAGTTTTTGAAGAGTACTTTAAGAAAAAAAATTGTTCTGCACGTGAACAGCTAGGAAAAGTGGGGAAAATTCTCGGAAAAACTCGGAAAATTGATATTCCATCAATAATGTGGAAGTGGTTGAAAATTTCGATATAATGTGTAGGAACAGCTTGTAGGGCATGAAAGTCTACACAAAAAACGTCTTTACATATTTTTTCGAAAATTGCTTCCTCTGGAAGATATGAGCTATAATTGATATATCCAGATTTCCGCGCGAAACACGGGATATCATAAAATTAACATTGACGCTCGACTAAAATCTTTATAACTCCCTTGTTTTTGGTCAAACATTCATAAACTAAACTGTCAAAGATTCAGTAGGTCACATTTGAACAAATCAGATATAACATTCATTCCCAAATTATCTTGGGCCTAATTGAATCAAGTTTTTCTCTACCTGTTGCTTTTTAGTTCGCTCATTTACAGCATGAATTAAGTACAGTTGTGGCTAGGTTGACCAAATAAAAGGTTGCAAAACAAAAATGTAAACATTTGGCGACAATTTCCTCTTTTTTCTCGGTAAGGCCCTTCGCTCACGAATCGACTGATTTGCAATCCCAGTTGCTTCAAACTTCACCCTTTTAACATCCAACTGGTGCAGGCTTTGAAAACTCGTTATCACAGAACACGCAAAGATTTTGTAAAAACATGTTAAGTCGATTTCAAACTCTAAACACAATTTGGTTTAGTGAGGAAGCACACTTCTACCTAAATGGATATTTTAATAAGCAGAACTGCCGGTTTTGGACACCTAAGGGACCAAACCCGCGATTAAAACACCAACAAACCCTGCACAGCCCGAAAATGATCGTTTGAGCTCTTATTTTCACCAATGGAATAATTGGACCATTTCTCTTGGAAAATTCAATGGTGATTCATACCGCCGCATGACCGAGGAGTAAACTCAAAGGATATAGTTCCCACACGGAGTTTCAAGAAGATTGCACCAAACCTCGCTCCAGAATGAAAGAGGCACTAAAAAGAGGGATATCAGACAATGGACAACTATGGTCAACTGAAAGGTGCTCCAGATCGAGGAATCCCAGCCAAATAGTAGAACTCTGGTACTGCTAATCAACGACGAGTGCTTAGAGGGGTTCGAAAGAGTTAACTATAAACTTCATTTCTGAGTCGGAGCAACTCATAATTCCTTCGGCTAGTGTCTCAGGACTCAACTCAAAAGTCACGATTGCAATGGGTAGGTAGCCTTCCGACTTCCAGACTGAAATGCATACCATTGAGGCCTTTGTTAAGCTTAGCCTTGAAAAAAGTTTGCCTGGGTCTCCGGACACTGAGGTATTGTCGGCAATGAGGCTGCAGACAAGTTCGCGAGGGAGGGAGCTGAGACGTTGGTCCAGAACTCTTTTGCGATATCTCATGATCCGTCTCCAAATCCCTTATAGAGGGCGGCTCAGTTAAGGAGCTGAACTTAGCCTACTAGGAAATAATCCCAGTTCGTCGACAGCATAAAGAACAAATAAGACCCTTTGGCTTGAGGAGCGGTATCAGTTTAAACAGGACGGACCTTAATTTGTTGGTAGAATATACCAGGGCCGGTGCTTGGTTTGTTTTGCGCCCGGTGCATAATGACATATTGCGCCCCATCATTTTTTGGTCGCAGTGAGGGACAATGCTAAGAGACAGAAAAAAGTTTACATCAAAGCCTAAGATGAAATTTTTTTCAGCTTTAATAAACCAACCAAGATCTAGTAACTATCGGGTAAAAACTTCTTTGGACAGAAAGTTTATGAAAATTTCTCCGTTTTTGCAGGGACAGAAATTGGTTAAATTTGTATATCTTCTTGCGCACGCGGGTTCCGCATTATTTTGAGGACAGACGTACAGAATATTTTATCCAGAAAAAAAAAACTGGCAAAAATAAATCGGGGTATTAAAAGTGAATTCTTTTAATTTATGAAAATGAAATCACGGAAGGACTTTAAATATTTTTCAAAAAAAACTTAAATTGCGCCCGGTTCAATTGCACCCGGTTCAATTGCACCCGGTGCAAGTGCACCATACGCACCTACCAAAGCGCCGTCTCTGAGGATATCTGACTGGCCGTATTATCTAGGACTATTTCAGAGGACAGAACACTCCCGAGACTTCCACATATATTCTCTGTGAATGTTTTGTTCTGATCTGGCTTAGAAGAAGAACGTTTATCAGAGAGCTTCTGAGTTCAGTACAAGTCCGGTCAGTTTTTTTTTAAATTAAAGACTGTCCGGAGTGCTGAATGTTTTCCGCTAGTGGGGTATGCACTCAATAGGCCTGACTTGCTGCAATATTCATCATATGGTTTCTTCCTGGAAGGTTCCATTATGATTCTTCTGGGACCAAAACTGTTTCAGATATCTCAAATTTTGTATTTAAGATCATCTTAGAGCAGAACAATGTTTATGAAATTTATGTTAATGGATCATCTGGAGAAATATTTTCAAATTCATGTTTTTCTAACTTTTTAGTTATTACTAACGAATAAGAATGAAGAAGAATAATTATGAAAATCGCCTTGGTAAGAATAAATTGTCATACTTTGTCTATACATGCCATTAAAGCACAAACTTCAATAAATTTAACAATTACCTAAGATAAAACATTCAAATAAATATAAACCCTGCTAAAAAACATATATTTCTTTTGTATCATGCAAATCTCTTTACTTAATGGACATATCATGTACGCAATATGACTGTATCTACTCCCGGTTATGTTCTAGCAATCACTTTAACATTTCATTAGAAAAGAATTTTAAAAGCAAATTCACAATCGATTAATTGCACAAGGGAATTCAAAAAAATTAAAGTGATTACAACAAAGCGTTCAAGTTTCATAATAAATCACCCCAAAACTCAATCAATCTTGATCCTTTCACAAAACCTTCAATAAATCTTTTATGTACGAGAATATTGAAGTTCCTGTCCTGTGGTCGCGCGGCTGCACCTTATGCTAATTCATTAATGGCGACGCGGATGTAAACTTTGCTCAAATAGATATTCTCGCCTACGCTTCAATGTGCAGTACTTAGTCCTAATTGGGACTTGTTCGTTGAAATGGAAACAGCAGTAATGCATAGTAATAATAGTAATAAAAAAACCGCCAAAGTTTCGAACTAGTTTTTAAAAGTGTTTTTTTTGGGCTGATAATAAACATCGATTGTTCTTGTCTAATATCAATGCCAAAACGTCACCCAGGTGATTCGGGAAATAGCATAGAAAAAATTCGATGTTTTCCTTGAGAAATAAATGTAAAGAAGAACAAAAAACTATTTTTAATTTTATAAACTTTAAACTGGAAAAAATCTTTCGCACTTTTACTCTCGCCCGGCCTTGGGTAATTTTTCATTTGATTGCGCGCGTACGATGAATTCGCCTTTGGCATTGCTGCAACTGCGACAGTTTTATGTGTTATCAGCAGTTCAGTTCACGGCGATCAACTCATCGTCTTCAGAGCGACTCTTTGCTTGAAAACTTCCCGAAGATAACGAATCTGGGCCAGTTTTATGTGGTTTCAATGGCAGAGCTTTATGGAGATATCCAGGACACTACTGTGTAGCTGGATAACCATTCTCGGTCAAGTCCACATCTATATAAATATAATTGGAGTGTCTGTTTGTGATTTAAAATTGTGTTTTTCTAAGTTCATATGGTTATTTACACATAATTAAAACAAAATTAAATATTTTTAAAAATGTCTGTCTGTATGTCTGTTTGTCCGGGTTAATCTCGGAAACCGCTAATCCGATTGGGATGGGGCTTTCACTGGAAAATTCAGTATTTTTGTGGGCATGTTTTAGGCTATTTTTATACGCTTTATATTAACTTCATCCGTATGTGTGCATGTAGGTATGTATCAACATCAAAAAATCGGATGGAACTTTCGTGACTTCTCACCATGAGCGCCTGCAGCGGTGGAGAGAATTCTTCCATCAGCTGTTCAACCACGATCAGCCACAAAATCCAGTACCCGAACCACCGATAATCGAACAGCCGACGAATCAATTCCTCGAAACCGAATCGACAATTTCGAGGTGAAGACGGTCGATCGTTGTCCCAATTTTGAAGAAATGCGACAGTCGGGAATGCGGTATTAGCCTCCTTTCGATCGTCGGCAAAGTATTTACGAAAATCGAGGCTTCAAAATCATAGAGAGCAAACGAGGCGGAAAGAACAAGCGGGATTTAGACCACATCGAGGATGTATTGATCAAATATTCGCACTCCGTCAGCTAAGGGAAGAAAGAATTCGTTGTGGGAAACGAACTGTCGTCGTTTTCATCGATTTCAAATCAGCTTTTGATTGCATCGATTGGAACAGCTTATGGAGAGTTTTGGGTAACGAACACGTGGCATTGAAAATCATCCAACTTCTTCGAACGTCGTACGATGGCTCAACCAGCAGCGATCGTATTCGAAGCAACTTATCCGAGGAGTTCCCGATTCAAACGGGTGTCCGACAGGGGGAAGTTGCTTCGCCACTTCTCTTTAAAGTTGTGATCAACGCGAGTTCAATACGACAACAACTTCGTAACCGAGTTAATGCTCGCCGACGATAGCGCCGTCTTTGTCGACACGTGCTGTAAACATGCTAAGGGCGACGGCGACGGTGCACACAAATTAAAAAGCACACACAAGAATAATCATCTTCGACATCCGAATGCTACACACGCGCACAGGAACATACGAGAATAGCATCACAATCCCATGTCACACCGCTCAGGCAACTTTGAGGGGCGACGGCTACGAAATAGAACTTGGATTGATTGAGTCGCCACTCTCGGCGACCTCGTCGTCGAGTGGTCTGCATATTGTGCTGCACCCTTCATACTCATAGAAAAGCTGTGTGTTCTATTCGTTTTTGCCAGTCGCTGTGGAAACTATTTTCGCCCTTAGCATGTTTACAGCAACGGATGCCGAAGCAACGGACATCTTATACGACATTTCCCGCATCGCCGTACGCTGCAGCATTCGCCGAGTTGCGAGTTTGGCTGACCGGTGGTGGCTAAACAATCCGGGGATCACTAAGCTACTTTCAGGAGTCCGCATAATTGCGTAAAAAATTGGTACCGGATTTAGCCATATCTTAAGGCCCCCATTTATACACAGGTCGTCGGCAGGCCGTGGCCTCAATGTTTTCGTTTTCATCGTGAGGCCAAGTATGACCACACACTCACTGGCCGTCAAGTGTATGGGGTATGCAGTCCAAAAAAACTGACAAAAGTCTTTATGTGTTTGGGCATTTATCGTCAGCTCGTGCCTGAGGATCTCAACTTCTATTCATTCTCAACCCGTGAATTTACGGCACAAATTCACGGCGTATCCACTCGGGACGGAAAGCAAGGCGCGAGCTAGGCGCAAAAAACTATCCACACTCGCGTTCACGCTGGTTCGCGGGTGTTCACGGCTTGAGTCTGGAGCCGCCTTGAAATTTTTGTTGAGGCCATGAAACATTTTTGCACTTGAATTTACAACCTGCTATGCAAAGCTGTCGTCTTTGGCTGTGTGTTTGTAGGGAATCATGGCTTCACCTGCACGCGACGGCCTGTCAGGCGAATACCTGAAGTCAGTGTTGGGCCTTGGCGATTTTAAAAATGTAGTAATTATGTAAAAAAATAGTAGTAGAATTGAAAAAAATGTAGTAGCAACAAAAAAACAACTTTTATTCTAACTTTTATTGATTTACAGACGGAAAGAATCTAATCCGAGTCTCTACGACAGATGTAACAAAAGGGGAATTCGACGACAAAAGTGCGAAATTGTATTGGCCGGTTTCACACGGGTCGACAGACAACCAACCAACAAAAATCGACTGAAAACGTTCGTTTGTGGAGAAGAGGGTGAGAGAGGACGATGGGATGTGCAAATTTTTCATCGTCCTTTCTCACCCCCTTTTCCACAAACGACGTTTTCAGTCGATTTTTATTGGTTGGCTGTTGGCTCGTGTGAAACTGGCCATTCGAATTTGAATGAAAATAATTTTTCTGATGACGTCAAATATGTAGCAAATAAGAAACAAAATGTAGTAGAATTTTGAAAACGCGAAATGTAGTAGATCTGCTACTATTGTAGTAAAAGGCCCAACACTGCCTGAAGTATCATCCCTCAGTCAGACTGAGTAATCTGTGGCTTACGTCGTGCCGTGCCGGCTGACCTGTTCTGAAAGGCCACTGCCTACCGGTGATATTGAGTGAGATTCGGCTCGACCCCCTCCAACCTTAAACGCCTCACGTAATTAATGGACGAACCAGATATTTAAATATTTAGATATTTTTAGGGTCACCAAATTGTTAAATTTTTTGCTGCACAGTGGACGTCAATTTTGCAAAATCGGTGACCTTTTATCGAGTGTTTTTAGGGAAAAAATATTGAGGTCACCAGGGGCAAGTTCTGCACAGGGTAATTGGAACTAAATCTACGCGTACGAGATGTATTCTGAATACGATTTCCTTGGTGTCTGTTATGCACGTAGTACGAAATTTTTCCTATAGTTTTTATAGGCAGCTTTACATTTTTTATGTACCCAAAATCATGTTTTGCAGATTTGTTTCTTGTTTCATTATACCCTTTTCTTATCCGGGACAATGCACACATAATTTTTTTTATTAAAAGGCACGCGGGTTTATGATAGTGTTAGATAAAATACCAGCTGCCATCTAAGACCAGTGGAACGAGCGCCTACTGTCCTGTGTTGTTTGTCGCCTCATCGATTTGTAGCATTAATTACAGCATCAATGAAGCGATCTCGTAAGACCTAATCAGCAGGTAATTAGTCAAGTCAACTACTCCCACAGGCCTCCATGCTCAAAGGTAGCCCGTCACTCCATATACCTTCCGCTGCGACGTCGAGTGGTGTGAGCTAATTGCGAGGGAAATTTAATCAATCGAAGAACTTCCATCTCTATGGGGTGCTGATAACTGGAATTAATTCGCTAATTGCTTGCTTCTAGAAGATATCAACAATGTACCAGTGGGGCCGAGTAACCTGCTGCCTGGCCCCCAAGGAAATCTGGCGCTTTACCTTCGGGTACCGTGCGATTGACGCGCACAGTTTCGGAACAAATCAAAGTGGCGAACGCACTTGCTGCGCTGCCCGCCGTCGCTCGAGCAATTATCGCTGTGCTCCGAGATAAAGCTTTATCGAGCCTTAATCGCGACTCATAAATTAATGCTCAGCGAAGCGAGGGTTTTTATGCAAATTTTGATGGACGCCGATACCTAGTTGCTGGTCGTCGACAACGTCTTACATAAGTCCCAAGATGTCTTCCACCGCTTCCCTTTCCAGCCGGGCAATCTCCAGTCCTTTGGACGATGGCGATGATGTAATTCTGGGAATTGCTGTTGTTGTTGCTGTACTGATGTGACGTCGCTTGACCTCTGGTTGCCAGTTAGTGAGTGAATGCAAAATAGCCGCACTTTTATCATGGGGCCCGGTCGGTTTCAGTGCGCAGAATGATAATAACAGACTGGCGGCAGCGTGACTAAAAACGTTTGATAGTGCGTCCGTGGCGGAACGCTAAGAGCACGCTATTTATTAGCGGCATGGCCTTTAACCGAAACTGATTTGAGAAATTGCAAATGCAAACACCTGACATCGATTTCGTGTTTCCAGAGAAGAGCAAGCTCATGTGATATTTTCATAAATTATGCAAATGAACATTAAATTATGGAAGGTAATAATCGAGAGCTTTTCCTATAATAATCTGTTATCGTTCCTGCGGACAACACATTCCCATTAGCTTCCCACACTGGCTTAGTAATAGTCACGTCTAAAGGTGGGACGAGAGAACGACGTAAAAAAGGAATCAATCCTCGCCTGCGATCCCCGTAAGCTAACTACAGAGTTCTGAATGCCTGCAATCTTTCAACCACTGTTTACCTTGAACACACGATAAATCTGGTTCCACCAGAAAATCTGCACCTTTCCCAGGCCCGCCTACACTTCGAATACATCTACCCTTGTGTGTTGTAACATTTAGCCGATTTGCACCTGGAGTTGCAGGTATCCACACCAGCCTCTCTTCTATGTACATCGAACGTACATCGCCAGATCTGTGCGAATTCTAAAAACTGGCCAAACCGGCTGGATGGATTATAACAAGACCAGCCGAGTTAGCGGGCCTTTACAAGTTAGTGGGTATCTAGTGTTCGCGATTAATCAAAATCTTGTTACGGATCGCCGCGGATTCTTTTTTGCCGCTTTGTCTTAATCGCGAGAAATCAGAACCCGGTGACTCACATTTGCATATGTCGAACAAGTTCTGATGCCCACTCGCAGCAGCGCCGTCAAAGATCCCATTGAGCAGCGTGCAACAATTTCATTCCCCAGTCGCGGATTACTTCTCGCCTCACGGCAGCCATATTACGTTCTTTATGGCAATTGGCGTGCGGGGGTGGCGATTCTGTCGCCCGCCGTTCTCTCTCCGGCGAGGTGGCAGGTCCTTATGGTTCTATTAAGGCGGAATAATAAAGGCATGTCACGAACTAGACTGAACTGAAGGAAGTCTGCCTATTGGGGCTGCTTTTCAATTACATACAAGCTTTATAAGCAAAACAAAAGAAGACGACGAAACAAGCCGGAGCGAATTTGATATTGATGCTGTTTTGATGGCGATTGTCTCATTAATCAAAATAAATTGAATGAATGACATTTGGGAAGACATGTGCGCGGTGGTTTTGGCCAATCTCGAATTTGCGATAATGTCGTTTTTTTGGCTTTGATTCGAATTCACAGAAACTAGTCGCCAGTATATGTAAATTATATTTTTATTCAGAAGTCTTGTTCGAAAGCACAGAAGAATAATGGCGCGTTTAAAAATAGCCGAAACCAGATCAATATATCAGAATTTATTGAAGTGAGGCTGCAGAGAGGAGCAGTTTGTTATATTTGATGAACTTAAATATCAGATGTTGAACTGGTTAAACTTTGGCGGTTTTATTACTAAAATCTCGGCATTCATCAAGTTTTTTTTATGTGAACCAGGAATTATACTTTGTACTATCAATCCGTCATGATCAGATTGTGATGTAAGGTCTTCTAGTAAGCTTTGTTTGAAGCAAAGAATAGGATAGTGCAGACTAGGAGTTCAGGGGTGCACTCGAGCAGAAGGCGATGAACCCGTACGAGTTCGGAAATACAGACTGTGGTAGATTATTCCAGAGACGTGTTGTTCATTCTATTTAAAAAACGAACTTCTAGATCATAGTGGTGCGAGAAGGTTAGCTGAATAACGTAGAACTGTGTAGATTGTGGTCTATTGATTATCGAAACGGCGGACGACTCGAAATGTAAGCTACGACTGTACGGGGTGCGTCTGCCCTCCATGATCTCTGCTGCTGTCCAATAATGGCAAGGAACAGGGAATTGTTGTTCGGCACGACTAAGCGTGACCAAACAAGTCTGAGGGATAAATATTTACGAAGACTGGCCAAAACTTCTGAAATATAGGTTCTGCTAAGTGTGCAATAGGTGCAAGTTGCGGTCGTGGTATTTTTTGGTCCTGACACCTCACTGAAAGAAAGGAAGAGCCAAGCGCACTATCTTTGTATTGCAGGAAAAATATTGTCATGGTGGCAAGAAGGCATTAATTCCTGTGTGGTTAGTTACAGTTGCTATGATGATACCTAGCCGACAAAATCAGAGCGCTGCTAAGGGAAACGAAATCTGAGTGCTGCCAATATACTCCTAAGGCAGCAAAATTGGATCTTTAAGAAATTCTATAAGACGAAGAAAACGGGCATTACCTTGGTAATCTTAACAGGGTGCCATTAGCATACGCAAGAGAATGATTCTCGTTCAATTACGGAGGTCAAGCAGCGTTGGACGTGGTTATTACTTCGTTGGGGGACCGCTTTAGGAAAACAACACTTGCGTTCGGAAAGAAAATGACAATTGCTAGAGGCAAACAAAAATAAAAGTCTTTAGACACCGCAGCTTATTCACATATTCACAGGTCATGAACTCTTTTTTAAAAAGCGTTCTTTCTGCTGCTTAACATTAAAGGGAGTGCTCACGTCTAAAGGCAAGAAATGTTAAAAAATTATAGACCTGGTATGGGAAGCAGAGTGCTGCAAGGTTTTTAAAGAGTTTTCTGAAATTGTTATTGCAGCACTCCATTTTCTGTTGGGGAACGATAAAATATTGTTAAGGCTGCTGCATTCCTGTGGTGGTTCAATGAGTCTACATTTTTATGTCGCAATTTATTTTGCTTCTTGATAAACGACGTCAATGAAAATGTCATAGAGTTCAAGCCAATCAGTGAACGACTATGTTCAATTTGACTCCGAACGAAATTCTTCACCCTTTCGATCATAAACGCACATACGGAGACGCAGGAGGAAGTGGACACGAAAAAGGACACTTTCTATTATAAGCGTGAAAACGTATATGACACGGGCCCTTCCAATGATATCAAAAAGGGAGAAGAAAGAATTGGCACAGACCGACCATCGGAAAGGAAAGTCTCCACGAAATATCAAAGACAACGGACAACCTGGTATCGATTGTGCAATGAGCAAAAATATTATGGTCAACATATTTCCCAAGAACGAGCATTCTCAAATACACATGGCAATTTCCCAGAGAAAGATATTGCAATCAAATAGACCATATACTCACAGACAGAAGAGCAGCTTCCAGTATCCTCCAAGAAAGATTCTGCAGAGGTGCCTATTGTGAATCGTACCACTTCCTAGTTAAAGCTATAGATCCAGAGGTCGGCTGTCAACTCAAGAGAGAAGAAACAATAAACAAAAGAAATTCGATGTTGATCGCCTTAAGAATAGACCGTATTAGAGAGATATAAGGCAACTCTAGGAGAAAGGATTGGTCCAAGTCTAAACATATGTAAATAACGCAGATAAAGTCAAGGGAAAATGGATAAGACTGAAGGCGATACTGACAGATGTCACGAAGGCAACTGTAGGTTACAAACGCAGTCAGAGCCAGTACCCAAAGGCTCAAATTGGTCTGTAGAGCCATCGAAGAAGAAGAGGACTGTGGGGCGAAACCTAGGTCTCTACTATAGAATAATTTTCGAGTTCGTGTTCTGCGGTTTATATTTTGTACCTGGCAGTGGCCCGTGTGCTGAAAGTCGAGTCGTCGCGACATAACAAGTCGTTTGAGTTGAAGAAAGTGACAGTGGAATCACAATTTTTAGTATAGGGGCCTAAACTCAACTCAGCATTTCCACTCTAGGCTCCTGTACTGAAAGTCGTAATTCGACTAAAACGTCATTTTCTTCAACTCAAACGATGTAACGAAACACGACTCGATTTTCAGCACACGGACCAATATTTACACTTGTCGTAGGCAATCTAGACCGGTGATTAGGCTGCCATGTGTCACAGCAAGGGAGACCTTGAGCATGCTTTGGGAGCCCTTCAGATAACTGGTGGCAAAAACAACGGAACACGGAAGTTTTGTGTCAGCTGAAAAAATGAGAATCCTTCAAGATGGTATCTGGAAAAATCGGAGACAACCACACACAAATTATGTATCATTAATCATGGTATCATTTCCCCTAGGATTTTCAGGTGATATTTGACACGTATCTCTGCTTGAAATGCTGAAGGAGATATATTTAGAGAGACTTGCAGCCTGAATCTGGGTCAGTAAATACCAGCTGAGGTTGCTCTTTGAATTAGCAATCGAAATGGACAAAATCGGTATATAGCCTGTGAACTACTTTACTCCAACGAAATCAATTATTCAATTAAAAACCATTGTGCATAAAAAATCATGTCGTGATTGAATTGAATTCGGTCTGTTTTTCTATCATATCACTTTTAATGACCACATCCAAAAACTTATTACCCAAGTCACAAAAATACCTAAACAAATTAAACCTTGTTACGGCTGTTATCGAATTTTTCTTCGATTAACACTTACATCAATTTTTTGGTTGACATCACCTTTAATAAATTTGATAACACCCAAAAAAAAAAAACCGAAATTCCAACTCGGTTCCTCTGCGACCGTTTCTTCTAGGCGGAAAATATCGATTCTACGGAATGTGGGTCAGAGACATTTCCTTCTGATGGAAATTAAACGCCGACGGTTTTGATGTCTTCTTGCTGTATAATCGTAGCAAATGACGATTACTTAACCAGAGCATAACACTTACCTGCAAAGAAAGGAAAAAAGTAAAAATTAGATAAGAAAATTGAATTAAATTTTGTTATTTAGTTCAGTGGAGATTCAAATTTTTTCTCTGTTCATTTTGAGGTTATGAAAATCATTTTTCATAGAATTATTGAGATTATGAATGCGCAGTGTGACCGGATTTTTAGAAAGTCAATAGGGATTTTGTTGCAGGTCTGAAAATTTTGATTAAATGCGATTTGGAACACATCGGCTGAAGTGAAGTTTGTCTTATTAATCGGGGTTTTTGAATATGACCCAGAACTAATGGATTTTATGAATGATTGTTTTTGCTATTTGGCTGCTATTGGGTACTCAAGCCGAACTTATTAAGATAGAGATTTGCTAAATATTTAGATAACATTTCAGTACAACCACAATGAGAATATATATGGAACAATGAATGCGATAGAAGCGAAGGAAGTCAAGAAAGAAGGAATGTTATGTAGGAGAGAGGCAAGTAGAATGACGAAGCTCCATATCGCCTATAGTGGAAACGAACCACGAACCTTTGGAATGATAGGGCTATTTAATCCAGCTTTAGAATTCATCGACTAAAAGTAGGTTTAAACATTCGAAATAGCTTGATCATTAAATTCACCTCAACGTTAGCATATGTGGATAATATAACCTTGCTGATCACATAGAACATACCTTTCGACACATGCAAAGCTACTGCGTTTACGTTGGGCCGGTCATGTCCAAAGAATGGATGACTCAAGGATACCAAAAAAAGCCCTGTACCTACTACCAGATGGCAGAAGACCAGTTGGTAAACCACGGTCAAGGTGGGAGGACAATGTTAAGGCCGATGCAGCAAAACTGCTCAATATAAGAAATTGGAGACAAGCTGCGGAGCAGAGAGACGCCTGGAGGAAGAAGCTGAAGGAGGCCAAGGCTCGAATTGGGCTGTAGAGCCATCAAGAAGAAGAACATACCTTTCTTTTGTCTTCTGTGATCCTCCATCACAAGAAGCGAGGAAGCCGTCTCATATTCTATTTCCGAAGCCATGATGGAGGAAAAATTGGGAGCGCGCACTCAGGGGAGCTAATCTGCGTGGTTTTCCTCTTTGTTGCATGCGCGAAGATTCCAGATATGGAGAAATACATACAACAAATTTCTGTGTGATAAAAGAGCTCCAATTTGCGTTTTGGGATGTAAACGGGCTTTTATAGGTTTGCGTTTGTAACCCATCCCGAGTATAAATCAGACTCGTCCGTACTTAGCCTGAAATAAGCACGCAGAACGTCAAAATGCTTGCATGGCACCCAAAACAGGACGGTCCGAGTAAAAGTATGAATCGCCCGCACTTAGCATGAAACAGGCACGGTACGCTTGAGTAAAACTTCGACTTTTGCAGCCCGTTACAGTCAGGGGTGTGCCTTAGTATATGGCTGCTTGCGTGCCAATGCATATGGCCGCCTCTACCGAAACATCTTAATATATAAAAATTACGAGTCACGATGTTCGTACAAGCTAATTTCCAAAACCGCCCAACCGATTTAAATGAAAATTTGGGAATGTAGGTGGTTGGTTCCAGATTGAAAGATAGTTTTGGTCCAGATAAGTGGAGCTGTGGTCCAGAACCGGAAGACCTGGAGAAAAATCAGCCTGAATAAAAATGAAATTTCAGTAACAACAAAGTGCATCAATTGTCTATTCTCGGTAGTGTTGTGATTCTTCGCATCGCACATTATGTCACTCGAGGCATAAGACCAAATGATGGAAGATCTACGAAACAATCTAAACCGATTTGGTAGTACTATTATTCTGTTGGCAGGGATATTTGATTGCTAGAATGGGACGCTCATTCGACAGCTATTTCCAGCATTTCAGCGATGCACTGTCAATAGAATTAATCTCACATAAAAAATTCCTCATTAGCGTACTTCGGCATGTATTCTGCCTCAAATTGAATATCCATGGCCATAATCGTTAATATATACAATGACCACTCAGAAATACGTTTGTTCTCATTTTTACTTTGTTTACACATTTCCAATAACTTTTCACAAATTTACAAAACGATACCAAACAAATTTAGGTATTGAAATTTGGGCAAAACTAGGTGTGTAGGATCAGCTATACCTACGATCGATCTACACATATCGGTGACGTGACAGCGACTTCAGGGCAGTACCGAGACCATCAGTGAAATATAATTATCGGTACGATATAATTTCAAGCAAATAAATTGATAAAGGCGTGACAAGTTACCATGCAGTAAGGCACTAACGAGCTTTCAGGTATCCATGAAAAAAATTTACGTTGCCACCGATATTTTTAATTTATCCTGGACGTGAAACTAATATTTTTTAATTTCAACGAAAATTTTTATAGGAATTTCACAAAAATTTAGGTAAACTTTATTTGAAATACACTCAAGCTTGTTTCTGCGCGACCACTTCTACCAGGGACGAACTCACTCTCTCCACGCTAAATTTCCCATGATGCACTTGAGATCACTGTTCAAATTTTAAAACTAAAATGTCAGATGACATTGAGTACTGAGCACGGATTAGGAAAAAGGTGGTGCTGTGTGAATGTCAGTGAAAAATTCATCACGGAAGCCACTAACCCGGAAAGCATTGGCGCCATGACGTTACAGATATGTGTGGATCGACCTTTATCTGTATTCGTCGCACTATCCTTGGTTATTTAGCCGTCTGCATGCTGCCCACGAAAAGCATGCTGGCCAGGCACGGCCAACATACATTCATGGGTTACAGGAATAGTCCAAACGAGGCACGGTATGCTCACGCTTTGCCTAGACTAGACTAAAGAACGCAAAATTGGGGCTTTAACAAATTGTATAGGATGAAAAAAACGGACCATAAAGAGTGCTATTAAACATAATCAGTAGACCGGTTCTAATTCTTTAGCGCAGGTCAAGCAGCATTGGACATGCCTAGTACTTAGTTGGGAGTCGTTACTAAAGTGGCATTCGGGTTTGGAATGGAAGAATACGAATACATTCACATCTGTAACAGAGGTGCGCATATCTCTGGTGGGCACATTTATAGATTTTCATTCCTGTAGCGGGAGCGGGCAGGCGCATTTGTTTGCGATGCGTGCTAATTGCAGGCGCCTGTAGTGTATACGCTGAGGCAGTTCGCAGAATCGAGGAATCGAGTATTTTTGAACGAGTAAAAAGTACTCATTGAGTACTTTCGATTCTACTCATGAGTATTTAATCTAGTACTCCATCGATTCCCTATCACTATCATATTGAGTGAAGATGGAAAGTGCATTAAGAAGAATAACGCAATATATTGATATATGCTCCAACTGTTTTTTTATAATTAGAGCTATGATAAACTAGTCTGTTTATAAAGAAAAATACTTTTACTGGCACTGGGTGTTATCAAAATAATTTAATGCCAGCTAACATTATAGGGACAGGTAATAGTCATCTCTCTACCTACTTTTAAAGTGAGATTCCCATATGAATAAATGGGTAAGGCGACAAACTACAGATCCTCTTTAAAAAAAAAAATAAACCCAAACTGACATACCACTCACATGACTACCTGACATATGGTTAGGATTAGACAACTCATTTCAGCCAAACGAAATTATACAATTCTCTGCAATTACGAACGCACTATTTGAAATTTAAATGTCATTACTTTTCAACAAATAATCGATGACGATAAATCAGTTTCGTTTTTTTAAAAAGTATATGAGTAGGTGTAAAAAACACGCACTTATGTATATACTTACTTGATCATCCGACCTTAAAAGGAGACATAAACTTGCTGCAGCGAACAATAAAGGAGACAAATGATTTCGTTGACGTGCGTTCAGTTCAATTAAGACGTAATTTATAAAATATGCTCAACATATCCTCAAGGGATTGCGACGATGAAAAAAGATGCCAAAACTGCTTTCAAAAATGATTTTTATATTTACCAAAAAAACAAATGTGTGCAATAATTAAGTCTGTTGGAAGTCAATCACTTAAGAACATTGGAACAACTTTTATCCCCCAATTGCGTGCTGCAATAATATTGATGGATCAAAAAAAAAAAACTTGCAAAACCACTGACGACTGACTTTCTTCACCAAGTTTCACAATACAAGATCGCTCTGACTCTCCTGGAAAGGTTCGCCACTTTTTTTCAGGTGTAATAAATTCAAAACACGCGCATCGCGCTTTGTTTTTGTTTTTCTTTTTGAAATTATTATTTTCTTTTTCAATAAATCGTGGAACGAGGAAGAACAATTATTTGGAGGCCATTAGAAGCATAAAAGGCAACGGCAAGCCATTGTTCGCGAGCGGGCATTCAGCATGGAACATTCCTATCGAGACTCAAAAGAGCAGAGGCTCCATCCAGCCCGGGCGTAATGTTGGATAACGCCGGTTAGTCATCGACGCAGTGCCCCACAACCTGCCCCTTTGCCATAATCGAGTCGAAGTAGTACAAAAAAAATAATGGTAATAATAGGACGGAGTGAAGATCGTTTTCATAACATTTTCACGTATGACAGCAGCTGTCATCGTCTATTCGGGACTGCAGTCATCTGCGCATGATCATTCCACTTTTCAGCTGGAGTCGATTAGAGAAGAGAAAAAATATACCTACACCAAAAACTTCGTGTTTCCGGTGAATTAGGTCCGGAAAAATACACACCGAATGCTGGTGACCTTGCTCCGAAACTGATCTAATTTTCAAGGTACACACGCGAAACGCGCTGTCTCGTCCCGTGTGCTTTTTATCAATGCTGAGTGTTTGCGAATGCTATTATCATAAAGTTCGCGTGGGCGGTTTTTGTATATATTAGGGGATTTTAGCGTTTTCTTCTTCTTACCAGGTAGATTCCCATGCATTGAAATGACGACTGTTAATAGGTGGCATCGAGGTGAAAAAGGTGTTTTTTTGGTCGAGGTCGGCCATCATTGAGTTCGGTTTACTAATAAAATTTCCTAACGGGTCGTGGCTTCTAATCTGTTGCGGAACAGTTAGAATAGAATAATATCAGTGGCGGATACAGGGGGAAATGAGAGACATCTGCTCCCTCCCCAAGAGCTCGTTTGATTTATGGATTACTTTAGTTCTGAAAAAAATATCGAGCGAAAGCCATTTAACTAGGAATAGGGAACTTATCTCTATAAAAACTACTGTCTTTATTTTTAACCAAAACAAAAAAATTTTGACAAAATGCTACCTAATTTTAACTTGTAGCTCTGTGATTAGTTTCAAATATTATATAATCAAAATAGGTCTGTTTCTGAAATTGTTGAATTTTGAATAACGCAGCTTGATAGAAAACTCATTTTAGAACCTACAGCTCTGTGAGCAATTTGATTAACACAGTGCTTAAGGTGGGACTTGAACAGGACTTAGGCGAGGCAGTACATTTGCCCCATACACGACGGTAAATTGTACTGAGGCCTCAATTTTTTGAAATGTTACACTTCAAAAATGCCCTACTACTCTTGGTATGACCGTGTATACTAGCACCATCACCCTGACTTTATTAGGCAAACTGCGCAAGTTCTGGCAAATTCGTGAATTAACCTTAGTTCGCATACAATTTCCACTTATTCAATTGAGGATAAAACAGACGTTAAACGCAAAAGGTAGGTCAAAAGGGAGTAATCTGGAATAATGGAATGCCATTTCAGTGACCTTTTGCATTTTTAACTACCGGCGAAAAAGAAACAACAACCATTTCAATCACGAAATGGACTTTAGCGTGGATTGAACTGAACATTATTGAACCGAGGTAGGTGAAGCCGGGAGCATTAGCTGAAACTGTAAAGGTATACCCGACTCTAATAACGTATCTTGTCGGCTTAACTGGTAAATCGGGGTACCAAAATTCAAGCCAGAGTTCAAACTCGAGGTTCACCGCCACCTACTCATACATCACTAGACTTCCTTTAACTTATCATATCCTTTTTCTATTCTTCGAACTAAGCTTCCTTCTATTCATTACACCATGACATGAACGACGTTAATATGAACGGTGACACCTGAAGTTAGACTTTCACTTATTCTTGACAATGTTCATGCTGCTCAATACTACGTATACATGATGAGTTTAACTCAGGTCGAACCCGAGTCCAACTACATGTAGACGTGAGTCGAGTTGAGTTAGGGACGCCTGAACTCGACTCAGCTCTGCCACCTGGGTTGAAACTATGCATAAGCGACAATAGTTGAGTATTTGAATTTAACTGACAACAGCATCTTTGGTTCGACTCAACTTCAAGTCAACTATTCAACTCAATATGCATACATAATACAAGTCTTTCAGTATCGGTGTTCGAATGTGGCAAAATTAGTAATGAAAAAGAAAAAGTGGCCGGGCAATTATTCAAATCGAATTATTCCTGATGTTTCTTTGAACTGCAGAACTGCAATTTTGTGGGTATTTTTGGTTTCATTCCACTTCGGAAGATGGACTGTTCATCAAATTTGACAATTTAACTCTTGTTTTTTTGTTTAAGTGAATTATTAGGTCAGCAGTAATTGTTGTCTTATTATGGTTTAGTGCATCGCCAAAACTCATTTTGTATACAATAGTTGTATACTGTCCTGTTATCACAAAAAAAAAACTCTATCCACTAAATACGATTTTCCCCATTAAAGGCAAGTCCAAGCCACCAGTTCTAGTGGTAAAACCACTAAGTTGGCAACGCTGCTCAGGACTTAAAAAAGATGTTGATCAATTTGGCAACAGAAAGTAGTCCAGCAGGCTTAAGGCTGAATCCGAATAGCACAATATGCATGCCTGTTCCGTATATGGAGATCAACCCAGATCTCAACTAACACCTGGCTGTTTAACTCCAACGTTAAGGCAGTTCATTTGTACGGTTGCGAAACGTGGAAAGTCACCCAATTCATTACGGGGGGGCTACAAGTCTTCATCAACAGATGCCTGCTTCGTATCCTCTGGCAAGATAGAATTTCAAACGAAGAGCTATGGCGCCGTGCCGGCCAAGGCAGGATAGGCGACCAAATCAGGCGAAGGAAATGGAATTGGATTGGCCATACCTTGCGACGCAAAAACGATTCTAGCCAAACAGGCCCTTGACTGGAGTCCGCAAGGATCCCATCGAGTCGGAACACCTAGATTAACGTGGAGGAGAACCCTAATAGCAGAGACCGCAACAACTGGATGATCCTGGTTGAAGCTTGAAGCTGTCGCACAAAACAGAGTCCGCTCGAGGGCAACTGTTTCCGCCCTATGTCCAATGAGGGATTAAAGGGGAATAAGAAGAAGAACACAGTGAGGAGGAAATCTATTAGACCTTAATATTAAGTAGTACTTCAAAATGCTAGCTAAATTCATCTTCATCATCCGTAGATCGTTGATCATCAATCATTGAGTTCGGTTTACTAATAAAATCTCCTAACGAGTCGCGGCTTCTAATCCGTGCGCGAACAGTTAGAACAGAATAATATCTTCATCTGGGCAATGGAAAAGTGATTTCTTTTTTCGGTTGTGGTGATTTAATTATTTTTCCACCTAGCGGAATGTATACAAAACTATGTACATTCCTACTAGGAGCTCGCGGTAATTAATTAATTAAAACTCGCGGCGGCCTCAGAATGTGGTCAGACTTGAACTAATTTTCACTTCAGGTTTTTCGCAGTTTGGACATATTTATTTCTTCTTATAAAATCGTTTTTTGTTTACAAGACAAGTTAATATTTATAGATTTCAACTCTTGCTCATTTCTATTCCGGATTCACTTCTGGCATTTCCTGATGATGTTTCCATAGCAGATACCCTCCACACACGCACACACAAGATGAACGAAAAAAAGCAACAACTCACCGTGAATTTATGAATCAAAATCCAAGAAAAGAGGTGCGGAGAAGCTCGCATCCACGACTTGTAGGCAGAGAATCATCGCCCCGAAGGAGAAAATCATTTTCCAAATTGAAATCGTCAATTCCGCTGTCAGGTATTCAATTGTTTGTGACAATAAAAGCGCACGGCTGATGTCGTGCCGTATTAAAACGTCAACCTTAAAATGTCAGAGTCAAAGAGTTCTTGCTGTAAAGCCCAATTATTCTTGCCTTGTGGGATTTCTTCGCTGATACAAAATAACAAAAAAAAAAAACAGAGAAAGAATCCAACAACGTCTTTAGAATTATATAAGGCTTTGTCGCCGGTATGCTTGTAATCACAACAACAAAAACAACACCAAAAAAGAACACCTTTTGCCAAGGGAACGCGAATGACAACAGAATACTGAAATGAGTGCATTCACTTGGCTGTAATAGAGCAGAAAGGTCACCACCATAAAGTGAAGACCGCGCGAGCATTCTATAAAGAATACATTATTTGCCGCAGTTTTTGTTGTTGTTGTTGCCGTTACTGTCGCGCGGAGCGTCTTATCTTTTTTGGCTTAGTACAGTGTGTCTGTCGTGTCGTGTGAGCGGAGGGCTGTTGTGACTGGTGGTGTCGCTTCGTACGATTAAATACAAGATAAGAGAACCTTTTCGACCACGGTTTATTTTTAATTCTGAACTTTGCTTTCATTTTTACACACCGAGAACGCACTTCCATTCTCGTAGACAGAGAGAGAGAGAGCGAGAGCAGCCGAGAGGAGTTCACTTTCATGTTTACACCGAAAATAGACGCAAGATTTCGTTGACCTTACCGGGGCGTGTTACAGTATTTTTTGATGATGGTGATGATGGTGGTGCCTCTACTTTAATTGTAGCAATTAAAAAATGTATAATTAGCGCGAATTTGTAATTAAGCTTCCTTGCCTAGAGAGCACACATATTCGCTTTAATTGGGTGCTTCTTTACAGTGAAAACCATCCGCGGCGAGCGAAATTCACGAGGGGAGAGTTTATTTTTGTGACAAGGTTGCAAAAATTA
This sequence comes from Thereva unica, assembly GCA_949987705.1. Lineage (NCBI taxonomy): Eukaryota > Metazoa > Arthropoda > Insecta > Diptera > Therevidae > Thereva > Thereva unica. Next base: position 86,275,988 of record OX465284.1, read on the forward strand.
CAGGATTTCCAGGAAACATATTTACGGCGATATATTATGCGGAAAATACACGATGGTATATGAATTCAAGGAAAGGACGCAGTCGCTAGAAAAATATTAGAAGAAAAACTTAAAGCATATGACTTTATGCAAAACCACTGTTTTTGCCGCCCCATAGTTCATCACAAAGAAGTGACATAAGAAAGTATTTTTTCAAAGCTATGAATTTCTCAGGAATAGTGTTAATTTGTTACTTTTTTATTTTATTTCCACAATCGCGAGTAAAAGTAAAAACTGGCCTTACAACGGGCGAATACCGGCCGCTTGGCTTTTTAAGGGGCATATGGTGGCCATACAATTTTTAAACATTTTTAATGGTAGCACATACGGCCTCACGGCTACCATGTGTGGTGTACGGTCGTGCAGTCTTGCAAACAACCCTCTGATGCCCTTAACATCGCCGAGAACTATATATAAATCGCCGCCGTCGGCGTTCGCCCGTTGTAAGGCCATCTTTTATTTTGTATATATTCGCTTGTATTCTTTTATCATACACTGATAAAAATCTCTGTCAATCGAGAATTTTTTTTTCAGGTTAATATTAAGTTCCGGGAATAATTTTTTTCCATTAAGTTTATTTTTTTTTTAAATATTTTCAATATAAATATTAATAGCATTTGTTTCGTAATTTGAAGGTGATTAATTTTTAATATTTCATTATAATATTCGGTATGAATTTTAACAGTGTATGGTTTATTATCTACCTTCGTAGTAGGGGCATGCGATCCTCACTGCGCCACTAAGCACTCTCACTGTACAAGGAAACTACGATTTTGAGTTTTCCATTTGATTTGGCGTAGCCTCTAGCAGGTTCATTTAGAACTCTCATCTTGCTTAAGAAAAAAAGAGAAACAACCATTTCTTCCTCCCTTGCTGTTATATGTGCTGACAAAAATTGGTGTCACACATTGGCTCTACTCGGCTCTGATTAAACCCATGACCAACCACCCTGCTTTAGTGTGGTGGCCTAATACAAAACAAAAAGAGACCCAAGTATTGACGTTCATTCTTTAGCGTCTATTATATTTTCGACTTAAGTATTAAAGGTAAAGTATAGAGAAGCTACCTTACACATGCAAGTCAACCTAAGTGAGTAGTATATAGTTTTAAGTCCTGGATGATACCTATTCAAAATTATCTTCTGCTACATCACGAGCAGGTGCTTGGGGTTTATGCGCCCGGTACAATATGCCACATGCTCCTCATTTTTTGATCGCAATGAAAGACAATGTGAAAAGTGCGTCTCAGTCGAATTGCGCCCGGTGCAAGTGCACCATTTGCCAATATGAAAGCGCCGCCCCTGTTTAAATGCAATGACCTTCTTGTCGCATTGGAGAAAGCGGAGAATATTTCGCAAAGCCGCGATTTCTTGAATATAAAAGATGTTTCTATAGCAGATTTCAATCCCTCTTCTGTCACGGTGTCCTATCAACTCAATCTAATTTACATAATTTAAGACCCTTCTGCACTTCCAGAGTCTATGCTCGTGGTTCTTTACTGGCGTAGAAAGCAGGGCTAGTTTGGTTGTTTTGCGACCGTTGCTGTATGCCATATTGCGCGTTCATTTTTTGGTCGCAGTGAAGGTCAATGGACAAAGGCACAAACACTTAAATATTCATTTTATTAGATATCCAAGGTAAATGCCCCAATAAAATTATATCAGGTAACTTCTTCGCCCCGATTCACATGACTTCGGGGATAGATGTACAGAATATTTTATCGAGATAATAAAATGGAAAAATAAATCGTGGTAATAAAAAGATGAAAATGAAGTCACGGGAATTTGTTTCAATTTAATTTCTGAAATTTTGTCCAATTGCGCCCGGTGCTAGTGCACCATTTGCACCTATGAAAGCGCCGTCCCTGACCACCAGAAAGTTATATTCAATTTTCATTAAGTTGTAGCTAATCATAATTCATTAGCAGCAAATCGAGTTAATATCATTTCTGCAAAATTTGTCACATTTCGCATAGGTCAGGGCTACTCTTCACTACTTCACATTTCGGGCAATAAAGCCTCGTTCACGAGTCGCAAGTTCAACTTGAAACACCTTTTAAACTGTCATCACTAAACTCTGTTTTCGAAACTTTAATTATAAAATGAATCAGAGCCGACGACGACGTGGAAGGTTCCTTGGAATCTCTTAATACACTCGCCAAGTCAATGTCTCCAACCAATTTTAACGTGAACGAGTAAAAAAACAACCTGCTAATTACATCTGTAGTCGGAAGTAATAAAAACGCCTGTTTTTAACATAAAATGTGCATATTTTATCGTTTATATTCAACAATATAAAAAACAAAATTTATATCAAGAATCATTTAACACGTCCAACTGCTTATGATTAACCACATGTAGTCAACAGCTCATTTGCACACTTTTTGCTCTCTTGGTGTGCTGCTGAAGAAAAGAAGCGACTTTTTTCCACAAGATGAACAAGAAATTAAATTCATGATAAACATCCAAAAAAAAGTAGATAAAATTTCAAAAACGACCTTTTTCAAAAAGAAAAAAGAAGGAAGAAAAAATCGGTCCAAGCTAGTGAACAAAGCCAAGAGCCAAGTTCACAGCTCCTCTCGGCGGCTGGTATCAGCAGTTTTATGGGAGCAGTGGGCCTGGGCACCCTTGAAGATTAAATTTATGATCCGCCGCGAAATAAAACTTGAAAAGTCGCAAAGCCAAATAATTATTTCACTTAAGGAATGTTTTTTGTGTAAAATAACTGTTAAGAGGCGACTTTTAAACCGCCGCCATAAAAACTGAAAGGAGTGAATGGGCGGCAACAGTTCATAATCCAGCGGAGATTGAACGACCGCCATCCGCAATTGATGAAAGCAATCGGCAACTCTCGCCCGATGTGGATGGAGCAGAAGGGGATGATAACAAGCTGATAATGGGGATTAGTCGAAAAAAGAAATCAATTAATTAAAATAATTTGTTAAGACGATATCGACGACGCGTCGCATCTGTTTCCTTTGCTGATAAAGACCGCGCGAGGGCTAAGACCTAGAAACGCGCAACAGATGGTGTCAGTCATTCCTAGAAGGGAAGTGAATGGCCGTGGATAGTCGCTCTAAGCACTAGTCGCCACGGACACCACCACCAGCGTCGCCGCCGCCACCGCTCCTCAACGTGCCGCTGGTTGCGATCGTTCTTGCCTCCGACAGCATGGACTCCACTATTATGGAGGCGCCTTATCTGGGTCAATAAAACTTTTAGTGATGGACACATGGTCGCGGCCAGCTCGCCTCAAAATTTTGTTTAGTCTAAACCCGATCGTGGAAAAAATATATCGCAACGATCGCGTGGTTTTTTCGTTCCGATGAAACGCTAATAACCAGGACGACTGCAGACAGCAGTTGGGCAGCGATCAGCGACAACAACAACAAATCGGACGGACATCAGTCAGAATTTGGCGGTGCCCGGAAAAAAATGGGATTTGGAACTCGACTAAAAGGTCGTTAAACCAAATGTGGGATGCAATCAATTTCTGTGGATTTCACGAGTTTTTCCTCATGCGTGAGATAAATGTGGGTAGATTCCATATGGCGTCGTCGCTTAATGTCAAGTCATATATTTTTTTTGTAATCAGGTTTTTCTTACTGCAGAATAGACGTGAAATGGGGTATTTTTTTGTTTAAGAGTGACATTTTTAATTTTTTCCCTGTCGCCAAGAATCGTTTAGTAAGACGTTCTCCTCTTTTTTATTTATGGACAAGGCGAGCTCGGGAGGAGCTTGGCGAGATTTATATTGTAAGACCTCAGACAACTAAAATTTAAGTGGTTCTTATTCGTTTCGGATGTCGTATATTTATAAAGCACTATTTGTAGTTGTTTCGCTTCTGTTTTATTGCAATTTTGATGATAATTTAACATACATATAAGTTTGGAGATAAAAATGAAAGAATAAAGCAGGAATGGGAAACAGAAGAAATTTCACTCTTATTTCAGAGTCAACTTCAGGTAGCCTCCTTAATACATATATACCTACCCCGTTTATGACTAGGTTGAAAAGTTGAGTCGAGGTTGAGTTGATATATCGATCACCGTATATGATGTCGGGTTGAGTTCACTTTGGTTTGAGATAGAGTTGAACTGAAATCAAAACATAACCTCAAGTTTTTGTGTGATATTCTCATTCATAGATACGTAAAAATTCAGAACGACATATGTAATTTATTATTTCTGTGCAAGCAAAAGCACCGAACACAAAGCTAACGCAGAAGGCCGCCTTCACGGATGGTAAACAAACAAAACAAATGTTACTTCAATCCAATTACAACTCAACCCGCGTATATGGGCAAAATATCAACTCAACCCAGGTAGGAGAGCTGAGTTGGGTTGAGTGGACCCAGTTTCAACTCGACCCCCGTTTATGACTGGGTTGAACCTAGGTTGAACCTGGGTTGAACCTAGTCATAAACGGGGTAATAAACTTTATCGACAGGATCCAATATCTCTAATCCAACCAAATTATACACGACAGGCAATACGGCTTTAGGCCAAAACCGTCTACTGGCGATGTCCTTGTGTGTTTCACCGAGTATCTCAGCCAAAGTATCCATCGCTTCGGTGAGTCTGTTCTGGTTTTGTTTTAGATATTTCGAAGGCTTTTGTGGGACCCTGCTCTGTTGCTCAAACTCCAAGCTATTGGTATAGATTTAGTTCAAAGGAACTGGATTAAGAGGTTTCTGCCTGGCCGTTCGTTCGTTGGCATGTATGGACAAGGTGAAAAACCAAACTCCTTGATGATGGCAACTTTTTTTCGCCTCAATAGACTGTCGATGACACCGTAGGAAGGTAGCAGCCCTTTCTCTAGTCTATCGCTAGTACCATAGCGACTGTTCTACTGAAATAAAAAACTGCACGGCAATACTTTTCCCGGGTACACAAGATTTGCCCTATCGGGGACCCTCATACATTACAACCCCTCCTTTCGCGCGCAAAATACGGTCTAGAATAAATAGAACAACTCAACTGTGGAATAATCTTCCGCAGTCAGTATTTCCGAACTTGTACAACATCCTACTGTTCAAAGGTTCATCGACATCTTCTCGAGCACCCCCCCCCCTCCCCTCGACAGTTCACCAAAAGCATCCAAAGCCTCACAAAGTCATCTCTTCTTTAAGGTTTAGCGGAAAAAAATCTACATAACGAAGTATGAGGTTGACCTGTGAAATCGAGAACCCAACATTTTACTTCAATAACATTAATAAGTAATCCATAAATCATAGAGCTTTCCTCTTTGGATCCACCACTGCTCTGGTTTTTACCTACGATTTTGATGACATCATCATAAGCAAGAACTTTCGTGATTTATGACTGCCCGAGTAAAAATAAAAAAAATTGCCTTACAACGAGCGAACACCGGCCGCTTGGGGTTTCAAGGGACATATGATGGCTGAAGGTGGTTACTCATTAGCGGAATAGGGGGAATGACATGTTGCATAACATGCACGTGCCGCAACATTTCGGACTGATGTAAGAGCGATCATAACCTCCTAGTGGTGACCACTGGTAACTATTCTATGAGAGAGGATAGGCTATGTTGCTATGTTCGAGCTAGTCTCTTCGAAGTAAGGTTGGCGTGAGGCTAATAACCTTATCCGGAAAAAAGAATTATTATGGAACGAGCAACATTTATGCCGATCAATGTAGGAGTGGGGTGGTTCTGTATTTTAGAGTATTGGAGGTTGATTGGCTTTGGCAGAAGTGCACTATAAGAGTTTTGGTTTTGTAGCGGGGGATGTGGTGGATGGTGGCTCCAAGGCGGATTAACCTATAGTTTTTTGAAGTGCGGAATTGCACCGCTTTTGCAGTGAATGGTACAACAAAAAAAGAAGACATCAAGAAGAAGATGATGGCCGTAGAGTTTTAACCATTTGTGACGAAAACACATACCTCGGGGGGCCTCGGTAGTCTAGAGGTAAGGCGCCTGACTACTATCCCTGAGGTCCCGGGTTCGAATCCCGGCCAGCCCCAGGTCCTTCGCCTTTTCCACTTTCCCACCCACATAACTTTCCTTCTTTCTTCTCCCCTCTCTACATTCCTGTCCTCCAAGCGCATGTCATCGGTTGGCTGATGAGATTCAACTCGTTTCGGGATGCATAACACTCCAGCGAGTTGTTTCTCAAATGCCCCGATGCCAGAGTCGCGAAACGGTTGGAAATAGGTGGAATAAAATATCACGGCTAGGTTTGACAGCTCCTTCCTCCTTCTCTCTCTCTCTTTCTTCTCTCTATCTTCCGGCTAGAGCTGCTGATCTACATTCTATACGAAAAAAATAGATTGTCGAACAGTACAAAGGGGCTTTTCCTAAGTCTCTAGTCTATCACATAAAAAAAAAAATACGGCACCAGGACGGCCAAACTTGACCAAAGGATCGGGCATATAAAGGCCAAGTGCATAGCATTTTCGTTATGCACAATACTTATAGGTTTGCCGGGTGTCTGCCTTGAATATAAAGAGAGTGATATTACGTTTTTCCGTTTTTGTATGCGCTGATTTATTATAGGAGAACTCAATTGCATTAGGGTGTGGTAAAAAATTTCTATATAGTAAATGAATATTAAAAAGATTTTTTTTAATCGCATTAGATACAAAAAACTGGGGAGTACAGTTTTGCAAACAACCTACTGATTTCCGGCACATGGCTGAGGACTATGTTCCAAACATGGCCGGTGTTCGCCCGCTGTAAGGCCATTTTTTATTTTTACTCGGGAGGCCACATTTTAGAAAAGGAGAGTTAGCATTTATTTTAAAAGCTTGAATAGTACCTTGTAGAGTATATTTAGAAGGAATGTACCTCGGTAACTTAAACGTTTTTTATTTTCCCTCTTTTTTATGAGGGTACTAGTACTATGAGAGCTAAATTCCAGTTAGTGAGGGTATATGCACTGGTATTCTTTCAACTGTTACCGAACCGGTTTTTTAGGAGAGAGGTGTAGAAAGCAGAAAAGGAAAATGTATGTAGAACCGGTTCGGTAACAGCTGAAAGAATACCAGTGTAGATAGTCTCAATTGTTATCTTTTCTAGCTCTAGTTATTTGCTTTTTACTTTATTAGTGCTGATGTTATGCCGTCCAATACTACTGCTTTAATATTTTGTAGGTTTGAGATAACAACTTTAAGATCTTCTAAGGTGGTTGGCTATAAATTTTGGTCTATTCCAGGCTCATCTAGAGCTGGCATTCATCTATAGGTCTACCATTTACTATTGGTTTGTATTCTTTACACGGTTAACAAGCAGTTCATTATTCTCGATGTTGCAATAGGGAAATCGTGCATCTAGGCCAGTCTTATCCTTTCAATATCCTTATAAAATCCATCCTCGTCTCAGAACCTATAGACTCTTTAATTTCTTGTATTTTTTTTCGTTATTTAAAAAAGTGCGTTTGACAAGCTGCTGTTTTCACAATTCGATGCAATTCTAGCATTGACGAATTTCTGAATTGATGATTTCAAGCACGAATGTCGTCATAATTGAATTTATCTTGAAAATTTAGTAAGAAATTGTTCATTTCCAATTGATTGAATAGAAAATGACAAGAACACTGATTTCTATCTGAAAACTAACGCAGTAGGGGATAAAATGTCTTTCTTGAAATTGTTTAAGAAATAGTCAAGGTTACAGCCAGTTACGTAAACTATATAGTATAGGATGGGAAATTATCACCAGTTTCCACTAACCCATCTGACAAAAACAGAATATTACATCAATAGATTACCTTACGTTGCGTGACTCAAAAGACAACAGGAGACTGGGAGACGTGAAATGAGTATTTTTTATATAAGCCAAGAATGCATACAAAATCAGCTGTAGGTTGCCTCGTAGTATAATGTATAAAATTAAAGTTATGGTTAAAAAAAGTTTGCTATTGAAAAATGGTTCATACCCAAAACATGTATGACAGGAGAAAACGAGCGATTTCTGAAATTAATTTTCATTTATTGTTTACAAAATCACAAAATTTTGAGAAAGAGAAATCGAACTGAAAATAAAAATGGCATCATTGCAAAAAAATGTTGAAAAAGTTCAGGACCAATGCGAAATCGAAGATTCAGAAATAAAATTGTCTCATCGGTTTAGGAAAAAAGGAAAAATATGATTTTTGAGTGTGCTCAAAGGCAACCTTTGTTCTTTAAGATTCTGATTTACGTGATAAATTTTAATGAATCATTTTTTTATAGAGAAAAAAAACTTTCGTCATCCTTCATACAAAAATAAAATTCAACATTTAGCACAGAGCCTCCAGCTATCGCACACACATATTACCCAAGTCATCATCAATGTCCATCTGCCAACTACCCACTTCGGCCTACATTAATTGGTGACTAACAACTTCATTAAGGTACGTAACTCTGACAAATTCTGACGTCTTCATGCTAAATCAGAATGAATGGCAAAAACTCGCCACTTCCTCGCGCAATCCAGCTAGTGATCAACTGCTAAGTTTCCAGTGCAAAATGACAGGTAATTAGCGGCGCAAGTTTAATTATTAGCTACACGAAAAGGGGAAAAATACACAACCGTTAGCATAACAAAAACAACCCTAAGAAACCGCATCTCGAGTGCTAGTTTTCTGCCGCACATATCCAGCAATATCGCCTCCATATCCGGCCAGGTATCGCATGCGACGAGCACCGTGTAAACGCGAAACAGTTCATAGGTAACGGCGGCTTTCAAATTTGTTTAATTGAATCGCAGCGACTGTTTTAAATTTAATGCACCAAACGAATGTGCCGTGCAGTGGTGGCAGCTCTGTACGCGCTGCAATACAGCAGATATCAAGCACTGTCATTACTTTTACATAACGGGAATCTAAGACCCAGGTAAGCTCATAGTTTCTGCACGCATCCAGCCAGGTGAAAGAATTGCGCAGCAGAAAGAGAGAAATACCGCACTTGAAGAATACCCGGGCGCTTGAGGATCACTTTTCACTTCCTCCTCGAGATATCGGAGGAGCTCTGGCATTTCTGGGTCTGCTCTGACCAGCCCCCGCGCGCGGCTTTATCTCATTCTGTCTGATGCAAGCGCGCACAAGTGTCACAAGATCCAGGTGAAAAATATTTTGACAAGCAGCTGAGTAAATTGAGAGAAATCTACTTCCGATCCGATCACGATCATTTCATGCTGTTCAAGGTGATCACCAGGTAACAATAATACACACCATAAAACCAGACTCGGATCGGATTAGACCCCCAATGGGGAAGCACTTACTCCACATGATTGGAATTGTTGCCGATGCTGATGTCACGTGTGTGTGTGATTCATTCTGATCACTTTTGACATTTTATGATCGAGAGGTTTATTGACACTTGGCTAATTATTACCTGGACTCTCAAGGCTGAAACTTTTATTTCTAATGAATTGCAACAAGGAGTCCGCGGAATTTTTCGCCGCCGTGTTTTTTCTCAGTCTCCGCACAGGTCGTGTGCGCCATGGACGGCGGCGTTTAAATTTTAAAACAATTTAATTATTGTTAATGTCATTCGTAATTCCATTGCGCCATCTATTAGTGGGAAATATGCTTTTAATGGCTTTTGGCAAACGATCAAAGTTCAGAAACGGAACACATCAACTTTACGGCAATTGAGTCGCTAATGTTCGTTAATTTTTGCATTTTTAGATTTTATGTGCTTGTGGAATTGCGCTTCTCATTTAGTGGAGTTAGAGGGAAGGTGGAGGTGCACGGTATTTTGGTTTTTAGTTCGTATTTTTCTTGGAATTAGCTCTTTATGGCGCTATAAATGTAAAGAACTTAAATCGATTCCATAAAATTTAACCGTCTATTTACGCAATTTCATTTTGTTTGAGTAATTTTATCAGCAGAAGGCTTTTGTGGATGCAAATGTTATGAACACGATATAGAAGGAATTGTTGGTACACACAATATATCGTATACAATGCTCTCGATTGGCAACGAAACGCAACTACATATATTTAAAGCCAAATCTTCCATATTCCCAAGAATTACCTCCTACGAAAAATATGATATAAAGCAACGTCATTTTCATGTAAAGTAGATAACATCTATATTTATTCTGCCACTTTTGTGTCAACTTTTATAAAATTTTAAATAGACATAAGCTTCGTATGTATAGAAGAACTATTTAGGAAATCTCAAAACCACTACTTCGATGCGTCATTCTCTTTGTTCAAAAGCGAAAATAATGCTCTCATTTTTTATTCTCAACATGCACGCTCAATTCCCTTATTATTTGGCGCGAACTCTAATAATTGGGCACCAATTTTAATTTGATTTTATGTATGACAACTACGTTACAACTATTCGATGGCATAGATCAAAAAATGAAGTGATCTTCAAATAAAAAGATAAAAAGCGTGCCAATGTGGAGATCTGCACTAGTATTCCTTCAGCAGCGGCAGAAATTGTAATGGCGGGCTTATTTTAGCTGTTGGAAATACCCCTTTAAGCCAATTAAAAGTTTTTGGTGTTTATAAAAATTCGAAAAAAGGGTAGGAAGGAAAAACGCAACGTTTTTGTTAAAAAATAGGCATAGGGAGTTCGGTCTGTGAATTACCCAGAATGTCAACGGGGTGATAAAGACATTGGTGAGTCGAACTCGCAAAATAAACACGTCATGGTACCAGGGCGGGTTGCATTTTCTTCGCATACACTTCATTTGAATTGACCTTTAGTGGAATTGGCATCGCTTCGAGGGCATTTGATTTAATTCAGGTTGATTTTATTGTTCGATTGTTGGAAATACTCCTTCATCAAGCCACTGCATGAATCCGGTGCTCGTGACAACGTTTGTAACTATAGAGGCATCGCCAAACTCTTACCTGTCCCTAAACTATTCGAATCAAGTGTCATTTACTTTTGTGTTAAGCATTGATGATAGGCAGCATGGTTTTGTAAGTGGTAAATCTACTGTCACAAACTTGGTTTTATTTAAAAATCATACCATGAGTATTATAGAGAATGGTGGTCAGGAAGATGCCATCATGACGGATTTCTCGAAAGCGTTTGATAAACTAAATTATGATCTTCTTGTGCCTATATTAGAAGCATATGGCTTTCATGGCAGTATGCTGCTTTGGTTGGATTCATATTTGAGAAATCGGCCGTACAGGCCGAACAGGCCGTTTTAATACAGTCTACTGTCTCTTCATGTTTCGAGTTTTCTTGAATGGTCTAAGGGCATTGATCTGGAGCTAGATAAATCCAAATGTAATGCTTTTTCTTATTTTCGCTCAAAAGACCCTATAATCTACCCTTACTCGCTAGAAGGCTGTATACTTGCTCGTCCGGCGACTATCAGAGATCTTGGAGTTTATTTTGACCACAAGTTGGACTCTACGGTCCACATATAAGTGGCGTGCAATAAAGCCAATCAAATGCTTGGTTTTATTAAGAGAAACGCTAGTGCTTTCAAGGATCCCTTTACATTAAAGACTCTTTACGTTTCCTTGGTCAGATCTGTTCTTGAATATGCATCCGTTGTATGGTCTCCATATACGAAAGTGTATGAAAATCGAATCGAAGCTGTCCAGAAAAATTTCTCGAGATATGCCTCACGCAAGTTAAATTGGGCTTCGCAGGTTCCAACTTACAGAGCTAGATGTCAACTTCTTGGACTCCAAACGCTAAAATGCAGACGTTTTTGGCATCTGTTAGGTTTGTGCGAGATACTCTTTGTTTTAAAGTTCAGTCTTCTTCTCTTCTCGCTTTGTTCAATATTTATGCAGCTGAGACACGCCTTAGATCTAGACCCTCGTGTTCTCTTAAATCCACGACCCCCGGCGTGCCTGCCCGTCCTTTGAGGACAGAGCCAACACCATGGAGATTAGCAAAAACGCGCGGAGGGTGAATCCAAGGTGATCGGCCGGGTGAGCACCTGGGTGAACCGGGAGTTCCGCGAGGTTCACTATTACCTGACCCAATTTTTGGCAGGGCATGTTTCTTCCATGTGTGCCTGAAGAAAATGGGTAAGGTGGCGGATACCGCATGCCCCTATGAAGACTCCGCTTCGGAGAACGCCCATCATACATTCTTCGAATGCATTAGGTGGCAGATCTAGCAAGGCGCGATGCAGGAGGCACTCGGAAACATGACCGACACAATTGTTGGGATATCTCTTCGGGGCCCCGAGGAATGGTCGGGGATGGTGCGGTTTGACCAGATCATCCGAAAAATGAAAAAGACGGAGGGTTTCTGATTCGTCTCCACGGAGCATCTTCTCGCCTATACCGCAGGGACGCGAAAAGAGCCATGTTGGTGACCCCCTCCCGAAGGTGCGGAATAAACGTGACCGAAAGGAATGAGTTTAGTCAGTAAAAATCTGACACTACCGTCTGGAAACGTGTCCTCAGCGGTGTCTCCTGTCATAACTGATAGGCGGTCGAACACTGATCGACTGATTTGCAGCTGAAAGCCGATTCCGAAGCTTATAGGAATTATACTCCACTGAATTCAACTGTTGTGAATTGGTTGGTGTGAGTTTAAAAAATTTGAAAGTATAGAATTCCAGGAGCACCCTGTAGAAGCCTAACACTTGAAGGTACATATTACTGAACGAAGATCAATTTCATAAACTTTAGTAGATGCATTAAATACAACTGAAATGGCAGTGTACAAACTTTTGCAATTTATGGGAGTGGTTCAAAGAGAAATGTGTTCGAATTGATGCCAAGAGATGTCGAAGGTATTTTTTCAGTTTTTGAATCACATATATCATCATTGTTGATCAGAAATGCATAAATCTACATGATATAAGGTTACCCTGCCATCAACAGCATTTCCTTGTAGCAACGAACTAGTTTGTCATCTGCACTAAACTACGCACAATATTATCGAATCAATAAAAATTAACAAAAAGTTGAATAAACCACGCACGGTCGTCTATCAAATTTGGATCTTATTTCGTTCTTTGTATTATTCAGAAACTAACGAAAAAAAATCTTGTTTCAGCAACAAGTTGTCGCAAAGCAGGTGTCAAAATGATTTTGTTGAAATTAGACGAAATTGCTGAAAATGTTTAGAAGGATGGCCGCAATGAGTTAGAGGCCAAAACTGACAATAAATCATTTAATATATTTCAGTTTTGAAATTTTCAAAACATTCCGATTTCGGCCAACCCAAAATACCAGCAACAAAACGGCATTCATATTTTAACATATCTTTCACTCAATATTCGACATGTTCGACTCGAATATAATGGAATCGAATCAATAGTTGCTAATTCCATAGTGTTATAGGCGAGTATGTAAATCATTTTCTTTCGAGCTTTTATTTACTTAATTCCCATTCAAATTTTATTAAAACAAAATAAAAATCAAAAAAATATCTCGAAATACCGAAAAATTAATTGATCACACACATTTTTTGCCTGTGATAAAATGTCAAAAGCGTTTAATAAAATATTTAAATCATGCCAAACTAGATCTTTGATCTTGTCATAATTTGTAACGGTCAATTAGCATAAAATCAATTTTATAGGCCGCTAGAAACATATTGACTATCATCGCCATAACGAAAAAAGATCACCCAGAAAACGCTTGGCGTTGTTTTCTTGGCTGATTTTCTAAGCGCGTGCCAAATTTCCGCCCACGCGTTTTCCGCGACTATTTTGTAAATATAACGCGATGCGAGTCCGCTTGACGAGGAAGAAGAAGAAAAAAGAGCGGTAGTCTTTTGGCACGGGCACGAGTTCAGATTTGCTCCTGTGATGTAGAATCATTTGCGCTAACAAAGCAGCGAGAAAACAGAGAAAACATAGAGCCAAGTATTTTTTATTGACGAACTTGTGTTGTGTTTGGTCTTTCGGTTACGATGACCTTTCGTTTTCGTCCAACCAGTATCGACGTAAACACACACCTTCGAAAACTTTCTGCACATTCTTACAGCAGTCAAAAGAACGAAGAAGACGAAGAACTAGAAGAATTTTCACTGCTTCGAACTGTTGCGGCAATATTCCTCCTGTTGGGGCCGCCATTGTTAGAGCGATGATGGAGTAAAAAAAAACACACACTTTGCGGCAATAACAGTTTGGCCACGGCGAATTCCCACGTTCGGAGTTCTGTATGCTTTCGCAAAATGAAGCTCCGAATCGCGAACTCGCGAGTAGAAAAGTAGCATTCCGCAGCGGATGAGTCACGTTTAAATGTTTTTCTTTTTTTCTTGGAGATTTTTCTTGACTCTTCATTCTTACCTTTAGTCAGTTCTGCTGCAGTTCTTCATACTTCTTCGTTGTTTTTTCTTCGCGCTTTAACTGCCGGAATTTTTGGGTAACATTTTTCTTTCGAACAAGTTTCTTGAGGTTACGGTGTTTTACAGCAACAAAAAACTGCTCTTTCTTCAATTTACATGCGTAGGCATCACACAGCGGCGAGGTCTTCTCTTTCGTTAAGTTATTACAAAACCCAATTTGCACCACATAAAACCCACGTTCAGGTTTCTTCGATTATTGCATTTTCTGCCATAATTTTGATCAAAAGTATGTGAACTGTCCCCCATATTCAAACCAATTAACAATAAAAAAAAATATTATTGACCAATTGCCCAATTGTTGACCAGTTGCGAGAGAGAAGAAACTCGTCAAGCGAAACTTTGTCCATGACACAATTAAGCCGCGATTTTTTTTTTTAATTTGGAAGTTTAACAAACTCCATCCAGACTGTCTCCGTATTTTTTTTTGTCGTATCTATTTTCAGTATCACTATTTTTTTTTCTTCTCTTCTAGATTGTCATCTATTTAGGGCGGGTGTGACCGACCACATATGTGACCTCTTCCTGCTATCTGATACTCTGAGAGAATATCCTAAGCCGGACAGATAAGCCAGACCAGAGGCCTGCCCGTCGGGCCTACAGCATGTTCAGTCGTGACTGTTCCTTTAGATTTGAGATAAAATTGCGGCCTTTTTTTATCCAACATAATTTCGCTCTAAGCGACGCTTACATACACACAAACATATGTATGCTGCACAGGAAATGCTAATATTTTCGTTCGTCCATATACCCATGACGGCGGCTTAGTCACAATGTTCGTCTGTCGGCCAATCTGCGGCAATAAAAAAATGTTCTATTAGATTCGAGTCATGTTTCATTGGCGAGAACTTCTTCAGTTACATAAGTGAAGTGGCCCCTATCTTGGGTTTCTTTTTATTTTGGTCTAAAGCTAATAAATTGATATCATTATTGCCACTGGATTATTGAACTTGCGGCGATTGTGGATGGAGATATCTTGTGGAGTGATTGTTTAAGTAGTTTTATGAGCTGGACTTGATTCGTATTTATCCCCTAGTTAAAAATTTAGATTAGTTAACATTTTCACACATTTTTTTATACGTAAAATTATTATATTTCAATACCAAAAGGATCTTAGCGTTTTAGAGATAGGCTAAGTGCTCCAGGACATTCTGCTGGCCCGAACCCGAAAAAAAGGTTTAGGATAATCAATGCTAGTAATATCTGTAAACCTAGTGCCTATAGCAGTGTTTTCCAACCCGGGGTGCGACGGAGTTACGATTACGAGTTAGACAAAGTTCAGGAATTTTCTTGGAAATTCTCTTAAGTGTAGTTAAAAGGCTCCTAATTCACACACAGGCCGCCGGCAGGCCATAGCCTGGAGGTTTCTCGCCTTGAGGGCAAATATAACTACACATTCACGGCCTACTAGGTCCAAAAAACTGACAAAAATCTTTTATCTGTGCATTTATCGTCAGTTCATGCCTGACGATTTGTACTTTTATTCAGTTGAAATTTTCGTTGAGGAATGACAATTTTTCAACTTAAAGTCACAACCATCAGCTAGGCTAACCTGTCGTGTTCGCCTGTGTGTATTGAGGGAACTATAAGGTCACCTGCAGTGCACGGCCTGTCAGACCGTTGCCTCAAGTCTTCGTCGATCAGTCAGACCGATTAATGTGTGGACTTCATCAGACCGTGCTTGGCAGCTTGACCTCTAAAACCACGGCCTGTACGTGAATGGGGCCTTAAGATAGAGTTCTCACCAAAAATAAGCAAAATTCAAAATCGATATTTCCATGAGCAGTGAGAGTCTCTAGTGGCACAGTGAGAGTACCAAGCCGCACCCCCTCCACGAAAGTAGATTCGAAAAGAAAATCGTCCAAAAGCCCCAAATCACCTCAAGCATAATGCAATCAGACAGTATTTTCATAGGATGAGAAAACGAAGGAGTTCCCTTTGCAGACCCCACCTCATTGCTCGTCGTTTTAGCAAAAAAATTCATCTGGTCCATTAGCCCCCCCCCCCCCCGCCCATGTATTCAGATTCTAGATCCACCACTGGTCAAGGGTGCAACGATTTCTTAAAGCTGCAAGGTGCAACGATGAAAAACACTGGCCTAGAGGTATTAATTAGATTACCCATGCCTCGATGGGACATACATATTCGGGGACTGATCCTCCTATTAGGTTGAACAACCTTTCCTCTGTAACCACTATGGAATCGAAAAATGAGCCTATGCATCAGGATTCATAAGCAACATCCAAGGCATTGCACTCTAGATAAAATTCGATCTTTTTACACGGAAAATGAAGAAAGAAGGATCTTCGCTGTCAAGCAGAACCCTATCGAGCCATGATTTATATTTCATCGTAGATTTTTTTGTAGCGAACCTTTATTGACTTCAACATCGTTCTGTTTCAACTAGACCAGTGATTCCCAAAGTGGGTTCCACGAAAAAAATTTAGGGTTCCGTGTCACCAGCGCCAAAGCGCAAATACACTCGCAGACTCACTGGCGCTTCGCCGGCCGTTTAACGCGTTCTTGCTAATCAGAAAGTGCGAGTGGCGCTTCTTCCTTGAAATTTGGTCTACGTTACGCCGCGTATCATTTTGGCCGCCATATCATATGCCCATGTCGAGGGGGTTGTGAAGAAAATGGTAATCCGCCCTCTTGAGATGGCCGCCATGGGCCAAACGATATATTGAGTATACACATATATTGCTTATGGTGTTCTACTTATCATACCCTTTCATTTGATACCCATGTCGAAGGGGTTGTGAAGAATATTTCAATCCGCCCTCCTGAGACTGCCGCCATGGATCTAATGGTATAATAAGTATACCATATTGCATTGTCATCGGAGCTGAAGTTGTGTGCAAAATTTCAGGGTCGTATCGGAAGTATTCAAAAAATTGATTGCAAAATATGTACCGGACAAACAGACAGACAAGATAGCGAGCTAATAAAAAAAATTTAAAATATATTAAAGGATAAATATATACATATATGATATATTATTTTATTTTTTCATCGTTGGGTTCCGCCAAATTTTATACATTGTAGAAAGGTTCCCTATGAAATAAAGTTTGGGAACCACTGAACTAGACTAGTGGTAGATCCACAGAGTCAGCTCTGTACGAGGTGGTGGGAGATATCGGAAACACCCTGTATTACAAACAATATGCTTTTGCAGCCTTCTGGGATATATGTGGAAGGCGTCTTTAACAACATACATACACATCAAATCGATTCGAAAGGCTCTTATAGTCCTAAACGTAGAAGCAAGCTTCAGGCACTGGCTAGCAGCTATGTTGATCTCGGGAATAATCCAAGCGGTTTTGGGAACCGGGACGGTAATCAAATATGCCAACAGAGGTACACCACGTGGAGGCATCATCAACTCTTTACTGTGGTTAGTAACTATGAATAGTATACTTCAAAAACTAGACAAGAGCGGAGCTAAAGATGCTACTACTTTAGATACGCAGATGATCTAATGATTATAGTGTCCGGAATGTTTTCAACAGTGATTGGTGAAATCATGCAAGGATGCCTAAATAAAGTTAGCAGCTGGGCAGCAGTCTATTCTAATGAAAATTCCTACCTTCAATCTCCTCAGGTTGGAGGGCATTCTGGGACCTTATCCTCTAGAGTGAAATAGCTGGGTCTAATACTGGATCCTTAAATTAACTGGAAGTCGAATATCGAGGAAAGGGTAATGAAAGCCTGTATAGCTTTGAACGCCTGTCAAGGGACTTTCGGCAAAAGAAGGGTCTTAAGCCAAAGATGGTGCTGTGGATGTACACAGATGTGGTATGCCCAATTCTCACGTACATACATATGTGTCGATAGTATGGGGTCCAGCCTTGAGAACGGCAACAGTAGGAGCAACAGGAGCCATTAGGACATGCCACACGAAAGCTCTCGACGTTCTCTTGCACCTACTCCTCCCGACCTTCTCAACAAAGATCTAGCTCCTTAGTGTAGTGCCCTCGGACTGAGGGAATCCGGGGCCTGGACTTCAAAACCCTGCGGACATAGTAATATTTTGAATGGTCGCTACAACCACAGACTACCTTCCTCTTAGATTGACCCTTTGGGAAGGACGTCGGAGCAGGGGTTTATCTAGAAACTATTATTAGTTCACTGTCCTGGCACCTCCCGTTGTACTCTAGTGTCTTTCAAGCTGAAGTGCTGGGAATCCTGAAGGCCTACCAAACAAACAATGAACTTAGAACCTGCACAAGGATGTAGTATTGGAATTTTCATAGACAACCAAGCCTCTATAAAAACTCTGGATGCAGTAATGATGCGCTCGAAGTTAGTTAGAGCAATATAGAGCTGAGGTAGCTAGGCCAGGTAGAAAGCGTGACTCTCGTCAAGCCGACTCTCCGGGGCTGGAAAACCGAGATGGTCGGCCAAGCGAAAGCCAGGCAGCGCATTCTAGGCGGTTGCGTTTTCGTAGACTAAAAAAAGACCTCCAGACTGGAGTTCAGATCACTGTTAAGCTCCTTAAATTCTACAGGATGGCTTTAGGCATCCGCCACACTCGACCAAACAACCACTTCACAATCAGCATACGGCAGGTCAAACGCTAATTGGACGTCTGATCGCAATGGAGGCAGCTTTCATCTACCCTCCTACTTATCTAGATGTATCATATGTCACACAACGACTCCAATAATAATAAATTCGTTTAAATTGACGAACGAGATCTTGTGCGTTAACGCCATTTAACTTTCTCCTTCGGAGTTCCCTCCAACTTTACAGTTACAGAGCATTTTTCCAACAGGCGCATTAGCTGCGTTCCATTGGGCTCCAGAGTACATCGCCAATGGAATGCGATTTTTAATATCAGAAGTAAATAGAAGTATAACGCAATAAGTACAGGGGGTAGTACATAAGGTAGTTGCAAGTAATCGGAAGTAGAAAATATCGTTTAATGGAACGCCTGCAAAAAAGAACGTGGTGGCAATTTGTATGATATCCTAATGAACATGTCCAAGAATCTACTTTAACAACCCCTTGCACTCGGAATGCCAGCACGGATGGCATCACATTTTCTTCCGGCAACTAGGAAGCCGTAAAATAAAATTTGATTTCGGGCAACAAATATTTTTCTTACCATTAAGTATCTGGGAGGAAAAGCGCAAATAAAAATAAAAAAACCTTGAAAAATGTTTACATTGCCATAGTAAAAGTTTAATTAACTGAAAACCTAGCATCAGTATTTCAAGGTGTGGCGAACCAAACTGGGAAAACCTTTTATTTCTTGAAAATTCTCGGTAGAACATGAAACTGAGCCTATACAACACAGATCCCTCTGTAATGCTGAGAGAGCTTCATTGTGTTACAAAAGGTGATACAGAAGGGATCATTCTAGAAGACCTTTTTGTGGACCAAGAAATAAAAAAATATTCGACAGGATTTCGAGAGAGTTCTTTGAATACTTTTTGTATATTAAGGACAGGATTAAGTTTACTTAAAAGGTAATTATTCAAAGATATACAAAACAGCTGTTTTAGTGAAAGCCAACTAAAAGCATAAAATTCATTATATTGAAAATTCATATATCAAAAGAAAACTGCCACTCCTTCCTTAATAAAAAAAAACAAATTCTTAGAAAAAAAAAACAATGAATTCTTTTTGTTACAAAGTTATGCACCCCATACAGAAGTTATGTATACACACACATACAGGCATTCACGTAATCATTTCCATGAAATGACTCGCATAACATAAACCTAAAGCATAAAACCGCCCCCAGCAGATTCTCTCAATGTCGTAACCACCCAGCAGTCATTTGCATATTACACAGGTAAAAATCGATTATATACTGTCGAATGCTCAAAGGGAGCAGATCATACGGAATTCCGCCCTTGTAACGTTGTCGCTGTATAAATACCCCCAAAATAAAAATATGTCTCGGGCCAAAGGTCTCTAACCTCTGATAAAGGTTAATATCATAATTGGGGATCCGTAAAAGTTCGTTACGTCACTTAAGCACCACTATTACACGCTGGCTGATACTTCTTTTAAAAGCTGTTGATTAGACTAACTACTGTCCTCTTTACACAGAGCCAGAGTTACCCGACCCGAGGGGGGATATAATGCCCCACAACAAAAGAAAAGGTAAATAGCGAAAAAAAAGAAACGATAATGAAAAGGTGGCTTTATTTAAAGCAGAAAAAATGTGTTAAAAGGAGAAGCAAACAAAAAAAGTTCTTGCAACCACTCTTGGTGGAATGTTACATATTCATGTTACACTTTGCGTTACGTAATAATGACGAAAAAAAAACTGAAAGTGTTCAGCAACATCATGCGCCTTTGGAGGGTGCAGAAAGTAGAAAGGTGTTGCAGGGGAGGTGCACTATATTTTTTTGGAATCGATAGAGGAAGATTATTTTTGAATGAAATTTTATCGCATCTTTCCAATCAGGAAATCGTACCATAAATTTTGCGTGGAAATCCGAACCGAACTGCGTGCATTTCAGGTGAAACTGATCCACACGCTCAAAGCCGCTGCTGCCCTCTGCGTGGCGTGCTATTTGCTATCCATAGTCGATATATATGTATATGCGAAGTACTTTTTCACTGGATTTCTTTTTATTGCGTATCCTCCGTACTTCTCGGCTTGTTGCCTAAACGCAAATCGATCCCTGCACATTTTCACAAGCTACGGCGACTGGCGGGTACTCCAGCATCTCCTCCTCCTTGTCGAGGAGTGCGAACTGAGTGTGTAGTAACTCAATAAAAAACCATAAACTAAACCACGGATTTCAATTTCTGAAGAGGATATTTAAGACCTGCAACGCCGAGTGTCATCGATATTCCGTAGCATAACTACGGCACGCTGTGGGGCTAGGGTATATGACAGCAAACCGCAGACTTAGTGACGAACTAAAGAAGAAATTTATAATTAAATGGTTTTGTTTGACAATAGGTGTTTTTCGCTGTGCTGAGGAAAATGATAATAATAAATAAAACCGATTGAGAAAGAAAAATTGCGCGCGTTTTTATGTGCACTTTGGATGAATTATGTTTTATTCGCGACGGGGAGGGGGTTATAAATCAAGATTAGGCATAAAATATGCAATTTTATGCTTTATGTCAAATGGTGTATGTTCACCTTTAGAGATGGGTAATGGTTGTAGTGAGATTTATGCCTTTTGCTATAAAAAAGAATTCAGTCGCATAAACCGTAAGAATATTTAATGTAACTTCTGCGCAGTGGTATTTAACGGGATTGTGTTGATATAGAAATGTGGACTTTTGAAGTCTCTAGAGAGTTTTAAGATAAGTTTTTTTTTATCCTATCACATTCTTTTCTACCTATACTATCAGTGGTGGATACAAGGAGCATTCCCTCCTGGAAGCTATGAAATATGGATTATATGGATTGGATTATGTTTAAATATGGATTAGTCGTCTATAAATTACGTGAGGCGATTTTTCGACACCTTCCCCCTTGGTAAGAAGTCATGAGATTTGACTCGACCCCTCGCCCCCGCTAATCTCAAGTGAGATTTTTTAAATTTAAAAAATCTGTAGTATTTACGGGAGTAACCACGACAAGTTGGGCCTTTCCTTAGAACATAGAACTACAGGAAAGGCCCTGGCGTATGAAATCCGTGCACGTATGGATAGTGAAAACTGGGTCCGTCGACTGCCACATTGGGTTAGTTGATTGTCAAATTACATCTACTTGGTTTACATTAAGTGACCCAATGTGACATGAAATGTCACCAGCTGATTGGAATTCGGAGTGAGGGCGTGTAAAAGGTTCATTTGGGAAGATTATTTTAGATAACTGATAATTTGAACTCCTACTTGTCTTGTCCCTCCTCTATGCCACTCGATTTTTCCGCTGGACACACAACTACCAAAACGTGAAAGATTACTCCACAAGAATCTTAGTAGTACGCTAAAATTCGGTTAGGGCCGTTCCTGTAGTTATATATTGTAAGGGCCTTTTCGAGGGTCAGTGTTGCTTGGCTGATACGCCGCAGCATTTGCCGAGTCGCGCGTTTGGCTGGCCGGTGGTGGCTTAAGGGGGCATGACACTCTTGCGGCCGTTTTTCGTGTGGTTTTTTGATAATTTTTTTTGAGCAAACGAAGAGACGTAGAGGTATAAGGTTTTCTACGTCCCTGCAGGTAGCGGTGCCGGATGAACAAAAAAGTTTATAAAATATATCAAAATTAAGGGCTCAATATGGGCTAATTAAATGCCATAATATTGAATTTTAGGCTGTTTTGATTTTTTTAAAAACAAAAGATCCGCTAGCTAAAGCTTTACTTAGCGGTGTCTCATACCAATGTTCATGTAACAAAATGTATTTCGTACTAAATGCACTTCAAAAATTATAGGCTAATTAAAGGCTACTAAACAAATAACATTTTTGCTATAAAAAATGGATTTTACAATTTCTTAACATGTTACTTCACTCATTACCTTAAAACTCACGAAACTTTGTTGAACCGAAAAAGTTCGTTCGCTCCTGAATTCAAATTAATTACAGATTATTGTTCTCTCTCGAAGGAGGAAAGATTGACATTTACAAAAAGCAATTTTTTATTTTTTAATAATGGAACATAAAGGACCCATTTTTTCGTGTCATTGTATCATCAGTTCCTTATACAAAACTAGTGGGATGTTGTGCCTAGAGACTAGCCACTAATTACGCTTTTTCATGGTATTCTTTTTGTTTAATAACACTTCAGACTGGATGACAATATATTAAGTGGAGATTGTAAAGAATCACGAAAACATTCCTACAAATAACTTGAAAAACTAACGCATAACTGTGCGTACAATTGTCATCAAGAGGGCATAAATACTTTATATTATTTCCACGAATTTTATAATGTTTTATAAAGCCGCCGGAGAGCCATAAAAAATCAAGAAAATGATATTTTTTCACTTATTAAATAATATAATTTAGTCATAGATTCAAAAGATGTTCCACCGAAGTAAAAAAAAAATTTCACCATTGCGCGGTCGGGGATTGAACTTGGTTCCGCGGCGTACGAGTCTAACGCCTTACCTCTAGGCTACTGATATATGCATTTTATTAGAAATCTCTTTTTTGCCGTTAAGGTAAATGTGCCATATTCCGAGCTATTAAGGGGTTTTGAAAATTGTATATTAGTTTCTAACTGTTGGAATGAAGGTAGCCAAGTGAAAAGTGTTTGATGATAATTATATAACTGTTCTTTTGAGAATTTTATTCATTTCAGGTATATTAAATGGCCCATTATGTTTTTTATTGATAAAATTAGAAACCACTTTTTTGTCTCTAATTCCGTCCTACAAAATTCAACTCTGTATCTAATTCCGTTCTGATAGGTCCTTAATTCCGGCCTAATTTTAAATGACAGTTCTACAAAAGATATGAACGATAAATGCTTATTTATTTAATTTATTTAGAGAATTAAGTGACATTGTCAAGGTCTGTAATACCATCCGACTAATACTAGGATTTCTTTTTAAAAATCTCTCATTCCAGTGCCTGCCTGGACTTTTCAGCTAATTTAAAAAAAGAAGAATGAGCAGCTTTGATTATTGGAAACCCAATTCCTGCCAATTGCTTCGCCCATTAACCAATTAGGTTCTTTTTATTTTAATGTAGAGGCCCTGTATATTATGATAGTTCCACGCTGGATAGACTCCAAACCTTTTGTCAACTGTTCTTCAGTGTATTTTTTTGGTCATTATTACATGGGAAACAGGTGTCTCAACGAACTTGATGTCAGTAAATGCACTGACTCGGACAATATACCCTCTATGGTTCAAAGGAAATGTGAGTAACCTCTGCGCAAACTTTTTCTCCTGTAAAATTTTCTGGAATCGATCCAGACCATCGGAAACTAACTCAAGTTTAGCCCATGTTTTCGTGATTCTTTACAATCTCCACTTAATATATTGTCATCCAGTCTGAAGTGTTATTAAACAAAAAGAATACCATGAAAAAGCGTAATTAGTGGCTAGTCTCTAGGCACAACATCCCACTAGTTTTGTATAAGGAACTGATGATACAATGACACGAAAAAATGGGTCCTTTATGTTCCATTATTAAAAAATAAAAAATTGCTTTTTGTAAATGTCAATCTTTCCTCCTTCGAGAGAGAACAATAATCTGTAATTAATTTGAATTCAGGAGCGAACGAACTTTTTCGGTTCAACAAAGTTTCGTGAGTTTTAAGGTAATGAGTGAAGTAACATGTTAAGAAATTGTAAAATCCATTTTTTATAGCAAAAATGTTATTTGTTTAGTAGCCTTTAATTAGCCTATAATTTTTGAAGTGCATTTAGTACGAAATACATTTTGTTACATGAACATTGGTATGAGACACCGCTAAGTAAAGCTTTAGCTAGCGGATCTTTTGTTTTTAAAAAAATCAAAACAGCCTAAAATTCAATATTATGGCATTTAATTAGCCCATATTGAGCCCTTAATTTTGATATATTTTATAAACTTTTTTGTTCATCCGGCACCGCTACCTGCAGGGACGTAGGTTTTCTGCAATTGAAAGTACTCGTATTAATGAACAAAATTATATTTTATTTAACACCCTTCACGTGATATTTGCCCCACTCCCCCTTACGTAATTAATGGACGAACCCTTAAGCCTTTCAACAAGGAACCACAATAGCTGGAATATGGTTTGAAACAGGAGCAAAAATTCGAACTTTGAACTACGAAATTGAAAACAAAGGCGACAGGTGGCAGGAGAAATAGATTACACTATTTTATGCCTTTACAGGAGGACTTTATCGATTTTTTAAATATAGATTGTGCTGAGTTTGTACAAGATCAAAATCACCTCAACCATAGGTTATCATGTCGATTACTAGTCGACTCGACAACCGCATTAGGATCAAAGTCCTAATACTCTTGGTATGAGTGTGTAAACCTGCACTACCACACCCAAACCCCAAGAGATACAGGCATACATTGATTTCAATTTATACAAAAATTCTCGCATCAATGCAACAAATGGATTGAAAGGGTTAACCCATATAAATATAAATTAGTATCGATAGGGTTAAATAGATCACATCGAATCACAGTCACGTCTAAAACACATACGTGTCATAGGTTCGCCACCTCTAACCTAGAATATCCTCTTTATAACTTCGAGCTATGCTTACTACTAGATATAGCACCATGAGTTCTCTGCCTCATAAAACAGAGTTTTAGGGTGGTTGGTCAGAGGGTTAGCAACCCGCTCCCATAAAAAAACCATTGCTACGAATCGGCAAATAATGCCTAGTAACCGGATGGATAACATGACAACGACCTTTGCTTTTCGAACCCGGACACGAATCGGATCATGGAATGCGAGCACACTGCTTGCTGATGGATGGCTGGTTGAAGTCCTCAACGGGATGAATCGATATAAAATCAAGATCATGGGACTCAGTCAGACCAGATGGCCCGACGTGGGGAGCATATCTGCCCTTCTTACATAAGTTTTGGCAGAAACGAAACTGAAAGCCGTAGCCTGAACGAACAAATTCGTTTTTTCCTACAAATATCAGTTTTTTTCGGGAACTATGATTCCGTTTTTCAGTCGCCGCGCCATTTGCAGCTTCAAGCGTCAACCATGAACAGGCCCTGTAGTTGCTGAATATAAAAGGAAAGGTACGAGGGTGGTCTGAAATTCATATTTCCGACCTAAACGTGAATGTAGTTGTGCATCTTTTGATAGTTATACTAACCAAAGTTTCAGCATTTTTGGACGCGCAGTGGTTATTTGACAGTCGTTTGAGTGGCTTGATGTGAATGTTTTTGTGAAAATGGGAAAAATTGAGTATCGAGCTGTCTTAAATTTTTGTTTTTGAAAGGCAATACGCCTAAGCAAATCAAAGATTAGTTGGACTCTGTGTACGGGGACTCTGCCAATGTCATTTACCACATTGAAATTTTGGGCAGCTGAATTTATACGTGGCCGTGAGAGCTTGAGAGATGATGACCGTTTGGGAGGTCCAAAAATGCAACTACTGACGATAAAACGCTAAATTTCACCAAATGGTGCTAGACGATCGCCGAATTAAAGTGAGAGATATAGCAGAAGCTATGAAAATGTCAAAAGAACGTGTTTGTCACACATTAAATAAAGGTTTAAGCATGAGGATGCTGCGTTTACTCACGTTAGGTTAGAAACATGATCTGTTGGCTCAGTTTAGGCGCAATAAATCCGAATTTTGGCACCGGTTAATTACTGTAGATGAGAAATAAAAGAAAAATGTCTTGTATCTTTGTTAGGTCGGAAGCTTTTCTGACCACATTCGTTTTTGTTCTTTTAGAAAATCTTGCAAAATATGTACAAAAATACAACACAACATTGTAATAATAAGACTGTTATATCGATAATTGCTGGTTACACGATGGGATTTAGAGATTTTTCCAATTTTTCTAAAGAAGTACATACCTACTTAAAAGGGGACACTGAGAATCTATGCAAGTGTCCAAGAAAACACAGGACTAAAACCATTTTTCTGCTGAAGACTGAAGAAAGGTACAACAAACCGTTGCATGAATACTAAGCAGTTTCCTTTTGGATCTAATAGCTTCGCAGTAATTCAACAAATTAAAGCATATTCGAGAATATTGAGGTATTGACCATTGGCGTCATTCTAAGAATCACAAATCCAAAAATAACTTTTCCTAGTGTAAAAACGTGATTAACTAGATAAATAATCAGTAAAAACAAAATTTGAATACTAAGGCTGCTTTCTCACAGAAAAATATCATTTAATCTTAAAACAGAGAAAGAAGCAAGATCAACGTTCAATTGCAAACACTCAATTCGCAAACATTTCAGATAAACCGATCGGAAGCTGAAAAGCTTATTTACTTAGCCGCGTGTAAAAACAGTGCAAAGTGACATCACCTAGTGGAGATTGACTTCTTTTAACTTCTACTTTTGAGAAACCAACAGATTCTCTTTGTTTATTTTATTTTATGTAATTCAACGGAATGTCGGCGCTTTCAACAACAACAAAAAGACCTCCAGGTAACACCAAAACCAACTGTAAATCATTCGCTTATCAGGAAACATGTTTCAAAGTTTATTTACATTTTGTACTTGAGCAATGCGCTAAGATTATATGTGGCATTTATAAAAGTGCACTGGGCGAGAAGATTGCGCCTCGTTCTGGCTTCTCCCCAGATTCTCAAAATCGTAAAAAAGACCCTACAGGCCAGGTGCAAACAAAACTCTGGGCAGGTGCACAGAAATAATCGTTAAACCCGAGAGCGCATGGGGGCCCTTACGTACTTTCTTAGGTTTTTCTGGTTCTTTTCTTCTTTATAAAAATTTTCATCTTAGATCGAGAATGAGGAACGAAAATGAAACTTTGTCGGCAGCGGCGGCGGCTGGTTGACATTGGGCGGTCCGAGTAACTCAAAATAACGGAAATTACTTAACTTCTCTGCACAAGCAGCAGCCACAGGTAGAGGGAAGGTGGAATGCAAAAATCCGATTAACAAGCGGCGACCACTGAACAAGTACAAGACGCGCTTTGATGTTACTGACATTAATCCGCCGCCCGTGTCCGTTTGAATTGAAATTCGAGAATTCCTGCAGCCGCCATAGCAGCAACAGAACATTTACGAATAATTAAAAAAAAGAAGCAAAATACCTGGGCGGGACAGAGGGGAAAACTGTTAAAAATTTACTTACATAATTGAACATGAAGACCACTTGGCAAGGATCTGAAGAACGTGAAGCGTGGAGCCGGCTGCTGTCAATAATCCGAGCAAAGAATTTCGATCTCGTGCCAAATTTTTTTTACTTAGCTGCTGACAACACTGAAACGGATCTGTCAAAGGATGATTGGGATTTTATTCGTTGCGGTCGATTAGGCACCACTCAACACAAAAAATACAACAAAAAGAATCGGAACGATCTTCACCACCGGTCGCTGGACAAGAAAACAATAAAAAACACAGGTAGACGGACTAAAATTGTTTCTTTTTTTATTCTTTATTTCGTTTTATCTTCTCTCGATTTCCTTAAATTCAAATGAGCTTGGGAAGTGACTCAAGATTCGAGCCCAATTTACATTCAAGCTGCGAAATTGTCATTCGGAGCACGTTCGCCGTAAAAATTTCACACAATTCCAAGTCAAGGTTCTCGATTACACCGCGATTGCCTGCACTGCACTGCGCCCTCCTGGAAAAGGGTTAAAAACGCCCAGTGATTCCCCTAAGACACCCCGAAGAAAACAGGTCAGACTCGCTGCAGTTTGGGTTTAACGACCCGCTTTTTCACACTAATATTTTTCGGTATTAATTTTTCACACTTTGAGGGCGCGGGTTTTTGCTACAAAGAATTATTTGAATTTCAAATTACACAAATCAGGAAAAAACTACGGACTTCACGAGCGACTTGTCAACGATCTTAACGGCAGATTACTGTTCGTTTCGAAGAAACGCAACAGTCACGACGGTTGGATTTTCTCTTGGACGGAAATTTTGACGTTTGCTGTTGTGCGAAGAGAAAAGAATTTTCTTATTGGGGGATTTAAGAGTGTGTTCAGTCGCAATTGTTGAGAAAAATTAAGAGAACTAATTTAGCGCGCTGCCAGATAAAATGTAATTATTTTTGGTATTGATTTTGCAACAGTTTAGTTGAGATTCTAATTTCTCATTTAACATTATGTATTTATTTTTATTTTTAGCACATTAGCACAAAGATTAAAATCTTATATTAAAATTCTATCAGGCTTATTCTGAACTCCGCTGGAATTTCCTTATAATCGTATGCTACCAATGAAAGAAAATCCAGCGGAGTTCAGAATAGGCCCGATTTATTAAAAATTTTAGGAATAAAGAAAGTAACAAGGATATCACGCAACTCTAGTAGAAAGGATAGGTCGAAGTCTAAACATACATATATAATGCGGACACAGTTGAAACGATACTGACAGATACATATAACAAAGGAAACTGTAGGCTACAAACGCACATCCAGATCCAGTGAATGGTATTACGAGGAATGTAAAACAGCTATAGAAGCCAGAAGTAGGAAAGTACAGGGTGTATCAATGAAAATGTCGAAACGACTGATCTGGACGTTGGTGGGTTGAAACCATGGCTTTTACAGTTTTAGATAGGTGGGAGTATTTTGAGTAGATTGCTGCCTTATTTATGAAAATATTGAATAGGATTTAAAAAAATACAGGATAATATGAAAACCTCTACCAAAAGAATTTCAAAATGCCCTAGCGGCTAAACCGTTACATTAGCTCAGGAAAGGTGCAAAACTCGTTAACTGAAGGCTTCCACGTTAGACAAGGACTTAAACAGGGAGATGGTCTAGCACCAAAGTTATTCAACTTAGCCTTAGAAGCTGTCATCAGAAGAACAGCATTAGACCGGATGGAACATTAATTAACAAGTCGGTGCAAATATTGGGTTACGCTGGTGATCTGAACAGATCACCATTAGAAGCAAAGGAATGCTACATAAGTCAAGACAACGCGCTAAAACATTTAGCGACCTCACGAAAGATAGCTTCAATATGGAGGTAGTGAAGAGCTTTAAATACCGAACGGCAATAGTGTCGTCAACAAACGATGAGCTGGAGGAAATTGAAAGCAGATTACATAGCAATCGAAGTTTCTATTCATTGCGTAAAGTACTTACTTACGTAAACGCTATCTGGAGAATAAGATATAATGACAAACTACCAAATCTATAAAAAAATAGACATCGTCTATTATATCAAAATAAATAGACATGGGTAGGACATGCAGAGCGAACAAGGGAAACATAATCGGTGACAGGCCAGCAGGACGACCGAGGAAAAAATGGAAGCCGTAGAAGAAGACGCTGCACACTTGTTTTGGCGGGCCTTCGAACTGGAGGACTCTAGCCAGTGCATGAGAAGGTTGGAGCTTGGAGGAGAAAACTGATGGAGGACAAGGCTTGTTTGGGCTGTAGTGCCATTGAACTGCACTGAGCTGTTCTTACTGGCAATAAATTTTGAATGTGCTCAGTAGTAATAACTTCTAAAGTTATCATCTTCGATTGGTTTAGCAAACTTTACTGTATGGATTTATATTTGCGGTTCGTTTCTGTTTTCTACAATATGTCAACTTTTCATAGTCTTATAACGAGGATTTGTTTTCAAAGCGAAATTTAATAGAAAGTTGTTTTTCTTTGCCGATTTTTTTCGATTAATGTATACGTATGTCATAATGACGAATTATAAAAAAGTAGCAGCAGCTTGAGTTAATTGTCCAGTTTACTAAAAAATTTCTTTCATGTCGGTGTTAACTGCATAGAGCTTTCGAGATTTATACAAAAGTAAATATTTTATTACCCAAAAGACTCGTAGCGCACCAAATCTGGTTGCAGGTTTTATTTTTTGTTCACTTTTCCACCAAGAGCTAAATTCATCGATATTAAAGCATTTTTACTTTTATGATTGTTTTGCATTTTGCTCGTGACGTGCGGACAGCCCCAATGATCGTGTTAGAGCTAAATTATGTTGTTTGCGGCTAGAGTTAGAATTTCGACAATTTAAAGGAAAAGTTATGTTCATCACTATCATTTTTTTTAACTTACAGTGCAAAATTATAAAAATTTTACTTTCTCAAGTTGTTCTAGCTTGATCACGTCACCAATGCCGCAGTGGTCACCGCAGATAGCATTCATTCGATCTCACATCATCGTACTTTTTTGTGGTCTCTTAAAATTCGAAGTAATCGAAAAAACAAGTTTTATAGGCACAACACGAAAGATTTCATACAAAGTATAAATTCTCACGAGTTCGAATGTGAAAACCACATTCTGTTAGAGAAGATTCATTCAAATTGCTACATCAAAGTGATGATACTTGTTCGTTACGTCGCACAATTTATGGCCAAATGCAAACTAATCCGAACGAAAGTGCTACTTAGTCATCAACAAAGTTATTTTTAAATTACTTTTGTTTCCACTTGTTTTTCGATGCTATCCATTAAAAGCGAACTTTGTGCATTCGTTCAGATCATCTTCAGTGGTGAGTCGTCATTCCAGGCGCTTACGTCAATATTCTTTGTTTGTCAAAGACCCAGTGGAAAGTTTCATACTTCCTACGAGCCAGAAACTGTGAAAGATCCATTAATGGTTAAGAGCCTAGAAGTACGAGCGGGTCCTTTCAAATTTGTAGGTGGAATGAGGTGGAAGAACCAATAAACGAGTGATTTCGATTGCCCTGTGGTCTCATGTGGACGAAGCAGACTACACCGAACGCCAGATGGCACGAAATTGTATCCAATTGCACTATAACTCCTGTTTTGCAGTGTACCGACAATGTTCTTACCAAACCTTGCTTAAAATTAGACGTCTAGTTTATTTAAGCTAGATCCTACCAAAGATTCCCTTTTTAAAAGTATCTAAGGTGCATTGGTCACTCCTGAAATAAAAAAATGCACAGATCGCTGCACCAGCACTATACTTCTACATTAAATTATGAAATGCCTTACTTCAGTTAAGGTATTTTCTTAATTAGCAGACCCTTGGTTAAAGAATAAATTTCCCCACGAAAAGAATAAGTTCTTTTGAAAACTAAATGGCTGCAGAAATTATTGAGCAAAGGTAAACAAAATTTTCATTCAATTCAATTTAAATAAATCGATTGCAATTTCAATCTGGCAATGCTAAGTTGCTTTTTCATTCATAAATCTTCTCTTAAACTCCCAATCTTTAATCTCTTAAAAATTTACGTTTCTCGAATGTATACAGAAGAGAAAGTAAAAATTTGAATTCTTTTCTCTTCAAAAAGTAGTTATGATTCTCGGCCACTGCATCCTAGCGTTGATGTCGCTACGGGGAAGTTTTGCATTATTCTTTGTGAACCGGAAACGAACCTTGAGCGCATGAACAAAATCCACCCACATCACAGTGGACTACAAAACGCATGAATTTTTGTTTTTTCAATCGTTTTTAAAACCTGTTGCCTTTGGGCATGGAAACTGCATGGAAAAGCTCTGGTTCTCCTTTCGTTCTGCTTCTACGCCAAATTCAACGTGTGTTGACAGTTCTATTTCACCTTTTGCGTTCTATGTGTGGTGCATTTTACCAGCTCCAAAGTTCGACGAATTTTATCTCGACTTTTATTACTTCATTCGCCGCCCCCGCCCCCCTTCCATTTCCCTCTAAATTCCGCATAATTTGTTATCTACGGAGCGTAGCCAAAATTGTTAGCATTCTGTATGCGCGCAATTAACTGAAAATTAGAAACCAGAAAAGGGGCGCCTTAATGAATTGATGGCCCTGATGCCACTGGCCAATTTCAATGCGTTATCAACGCACCTTGTCAGCACCTTTATAATTACAATTATGTGCGCGGTGAAGGAGGGGGAGGAAAGGTGTGAGAATTTGCGATATAATTACACGGTGGCTTGGTTTAGTTGATTCTGAAATATACCCTGGCGTTATTTATAAGCTGTTGTTTGGCTTGCAAATTACAGATTTTTGTTCGCATGCCGATATCATGTACGGCAAGGCAAGGCAGGAGCCAGAGGTGAAATTCTGATGTTTACATTAGGCGAGAAATTGGGTTGCATGAATTATTATTATTATTTTTTGTTCTCTTCAAAATGCGCTACAACTTTGTATTTAAGTGAAAATAAACAAAGGTAATGAATTGTAGTTTTCTGGTGCTGGGAGTTCTGGGTTCGTGTAAACATTTTGCAGATTGTAGTCCTTGAATTTGTTATGGATTCTGCAAAGACGTTAAATGAGCATCTTGATGAAGGCCTCATGTTATTAAGATAAACATTTGAAATATCACATTCACGTTATGGAATTTAGAGGTTTCATCTGTACCCAGTCTTGTTATTCTTGGAGCTACTATTACAATTATTAATTGATTTGATTTTTCTAGCGAATTCTATTATTAATGGCCTTAGGGTTGAAAATATTATGAATATTCCATAAAGAATAGTTGCCAAATTAGGCGAATCTGTAGTTCGATCCGGATCTATCTAAAATGAGTGCATTCGAGAATATAAAACCCTTTCCGGTATTTTAACAACCTTTCTATGTTTATGAGTGTTTATGGCTGCCTCTAGTGTGATCGCAGTTTTAATTAGCGCGTTAGCGCCCTCTTTGATGCCACAGTTCTAGCACATCACTTTTGGTTGTTGATTGGTTGCAGGGGCGGCGCTTTCATAGGTGCAAATGGTGCACTTGAACCGGGCGCAATTCGACAGGGGGGCGCAATTTCAGCAATAAAAATTTAAAAAAAAAAACCGTGAATCTTGGATTTAAATTAGGTTATGAAGAGAAACAACTCATATGCCTGGGAAAACTAAAGGCCAGAAAAAAAAAACAAATGAATCTTTCTCGAGTTTGCGATTATTTGAAGCCAAATGAAAACAAGGTTGAACCGAGATTGGGTTGGGTCCAGGAAGGCTGTTAAGGTGAACTGGGTTTTCTATGAACGATTCTACAGTAAATGCAGTGACCACCTATTATCGCTTGAAATATGAAGGCTTAGAGAACGCCATAAAGAGCTCTATTATGGAGATTCGAGTGTATAGTACTACAGATTTTCGAAGCCCAGGATTGTGTGGCAATAGTTAGGAAAGTGCAGCTAACACCGAAAAACATCCAATGCAATTGGTGCATTTACACCGGGCGCAATTTCAGAAAAAAAAAAATGAAAAAGTGTGCATTAATTTACATATATTAAAGGAACTCCACATAGTCTTTATGTCTTTTTCCACTTGTCTTTCAATGCGATCAAAAAAAGAACAGCCGATGCGGGCGCAATATGTCACACTGCACTGGGCGCAAAAAAGCCAAACGCCGGTCCTGATTGGTCGACTGTGGTGGACGTGCAAAACCATCCTGAAGAGTTTATGTCAAGATGTCTTAGAGATAATACAGGGCTCCAGTGCGCTCTAGTTTTGGCAAGCTAAAACAGGCGGTAATCAGGCGGTACGCGTAGGATTTTCAGATCCAGCTCCGGATTTCACCTAACTAGGGAAACCTCCCGAGACTGAGTGTTAAAAGGGAAGATCGGAATGGAACAGATGTAAATTCACATTGGTGGCGTTCCTGCAGCATATTCCCATGACTCCTGTTGTTTCTATTGTAGCCGTCCTCTGCCTGGACCCTTCTCAGCTTTATGACATTACAGGCCTTGTTCAGCGAGTCGTACGTGAAGTTTAGAGGTAGGTGTGTTTAGAAGCTTGTCGCTTAGACTTGCGTGCTCGAGCAGGGACTCCTCGAAGAAAGAAACCCTGCTCTTCGCTATTTCGAGGCGTTCACAGAAGACGTGGAGAATAGGCTCATCCTCCCCCAGGCAAAGCTTGCAGATCTTCCGCCTTTCCTAACCCTCATAAGTGGTAATTTAGGGCGCAGTGACCGGTAATCAAGCCAACAAGTGTCCTGACATCATTTCTACTGCGCCCTAACAAATCCTTAACCATGTTAAGAGAGGGCCCAGGAAGAAACCGCTTAGAGTTTATCAGTACAGGCGTTGACCTCCAGCGTTCAGTACATCTCATCAAAGTCCGATCAGCTAGGGCCCTTGCAGCAAGCTGGTAGGTGCTAGTGGTGAGCAAGACTGGTCTTGCAGTCTTACCTGATTTTGCACATTTAGCCAGATCAAAGCAAGACCAGGACAAGACAGGACAAAACAAGACTGTAAGTTCAAGATAGCAAGACTTTCTGCTCATCACTAGGTGCCAAAAGTCTTACAGTGATGAGCAAAAAGTCTCGCAAAAAGTCTTGCAGTCTTGTCTTATGCTAGGTTTCCACTTGTCGTTTTGAAATTGATAAATGACCTATTATTACGTCATTTTGAACATTCGCAAGTAGAAATAGCGAAAAACTGTCTATAATTGAAGTAACCAACGGCACCAATCATTTAAATTCTTGGTAAGTCATTGACAAGTGCTGTTGGTCAATTCAATTATAGGCAGTTTTTCGCTATTTCCACTTGCGAATTTTCTAAATGACGTCATAATAGGCCATTTGTCAATTTCAAAACGACAAGTGGAAACCTAGCATTAGTCTTGCCAAATGTGCAAGACAGGACTTTTTGCTCTTCACTGAAAGGCTTTTGGCACTTAGTAATGAGTAGAAAGTTTTGCTATCTTGATCTTTCAGTCTTGTCTTGTCCTTGTCCTGTTTTGTCCTTAGGCCAGCAGTTCTGTCGGGAAGAAATTAACAGAGCTAGACAGGCGGCTGTATGTTTGGAGTTTTAGCGTAGGGGAGGTAGCCCCGAGTCTCACCAGACTCTGATATTGGTTTATTTTTCAAACTGTGAAATAGGTCTTGCCAGGAGGCTTGGAAACCCTTCCATTCGTCTCTATTGGAGATCTGGATATCGAAACCTCTTTTAAAGTTGAGTTTTGCTCCTATGTAGTCAAATGGCTCCTTCTACTATTCCCTGTGTAGAGGTTGCAGTGTAATGGTTCATCCTTACGATTGCCCTGCCTAAAATGCATCTTGTAGCAGCTTCTCGGTCTTACAGTTAGCCTGCGGCCTGATGTGTAGATGATGGTGATAGCAGATCGAGAATTGCATTCAATATTACAGTGGGTGTTGTACTTAAAGCCCATATTTCTTCGAGGCCAATCTTTAGATTTGTCCTAACTGGATTTGTTATAATTTTTTGGAAGAGCGGCCTATCACACTGCGGAGCTATATACCAAATCGAAGCAGGACTTCCTTGCCACCTCTTCGATGTCGTGTCCTCAATTCATCTTTAGATCCTCAATAAGACCCAAAATAAGCCCCAGCTGATTCTCATAGGCTAAGTGCTAGTGGATTAATTGGGGGTGGACTGAAATCGGATACTTTTGCTCTGTTAGTAAAAGGCATCAGTTCTGTCTTCACCGTATAATGTCGTAACTCTCAACCTACCTTACAAGATCAAATATCTCGGAAAAGCTATCATTCTCTCTGCCATTGAGGCATTTCCAATTCGAGCATTTGCCCAAACATCTCCTTACCTCAACACTAAGCCTAGGAAGGGTAGGTCCTAAAGCCGATGGTCCTATGCTAAAAGGTCATTAGGTCCTACATTTTACGGCCATTAAAGGAAATGTTAACAAGTTAATAATGAAACCTAAGGGAGAACCCAGGGTAAATTTTCCACTCAACAAAAATATCTTAAGAAAACTTTTTCTACCCTGTGAAGAACATAATAAGGGACCAAAGGACATGCTACAAACAGAAGTCAACTTCCTGCAAGGTTATTTTATTTACAGTTGGATAATTCCTCCTCAGGAAAATCTTAAGGAAGGTTACGTATAATTTTCTTGAAAAAAAAAACATAATTAATTCATCTCCAGGGAATGTCATTTCCAGGAGACTTTATTCGAGATTCTGATCCTTCCAGTCGATAGGGTTTTGTTGCTTTTATATTTTATTTTTATTTTTGTATGCGAATCCTGAGTTTTATTGGTCCTTTTCAAATAGAAGAGAGATGTGTGTATTTGACAATAATTATGTCTTTATTTTTTTAAAGCTATATTTAAAAGGAAGCGGAGAAGGAGTCGAGTGAAGATTTTTTTAACTTTTTGTGATTTTTATATCAAAACATTTTTTTTTCGTCCTGAATTTTATTTAGAGTAGAGAGAATAATGTAAGAAGAAATTAAAATTCATCCTACGAGGTCCTTTTTCGTTTAAAGTTTATTTTAAATTTGAACAGATTTATGCTGATGGAAGCTGGAAGATTTAAAGGGATTTTGTTTGGAATGTGGGGTTTTGTAATTTGGATTGGATTGTGAGATTTGTTTTTTAATTTGATTTAACTATTGGATGTGGGTGTCAGTCAAAGGGCTTTGTTGTATTTCTATTTGTAGAACTTACTAAATTATGAAGAGTGTACTTGCATATTTCAGCGATGTGGATCGAAATCAATTAACTTAAAGTGGAGAGTGTGGTGGCAGACAATCTGAAGAGTAGTCAGGTAGGCGGACAATATGTTAAAAAAAGAAAAAAATCAACCACTTCCCACGAGGAAGGGGCAACAAAGTAGGTATATGGCAAAGTCGCTAACAGCAGAAAATGGATACCCGCATATTGGGTAAGCGACTTTCGCGCGTGCTGCGGATACTAGACTACGTCCTATGATGCGGCATGCATATCCAGGATCATCCCCATACCGCGAGAGAATGCACGCATTTCTATGCCCCAGGAATGTTAGAGGGGAGCCTAAAACGATACGGCGTCAGATTGCGCGCTGTGAGTCCTTAAGGGTCCGACTAAAAATAAAACTAGTTGGGATGTGGGTTCGACCCTTTCGGTCCACACGATCAACTTTCCAGTATGATGGATGTTGAATATTATGATTGGATATTTTAATAATAAATGAACAATAGGCAATATAGAATATATGCATAATACCGAGAATTTGTCACAATTGTTTATCAATATTTTCGCTAAAATGTCAAACTAAATGTGCGCACTTACAAGATTAGGATGACGAAAATGTATATAAAATTGATGTATTAATATTTTTCGGCACCTCAATGAAGTCGATATAGTTTTTAGTTCGCGCGGTATCGTGCAGGTACAAAAATCACTTAAGTCATTTAAACCAAAAACCCGCTGGACCGAATATTATAAAATTCTTTTCAGATTATATTGTCGCTAACACACTTCGAACGGCACCTCAAGTAAGTCAATATCTTTCGTGGTTCGGGCGATATCGTGCAGGTACAAAAATCACTTACGTGGCTTAAACAAAAAAACGGCTGGACCGAATTTTATGAAAATCTTTTCAGATCATATTTTGGTTAATACTCTTCGAACGGCACGTCAACTAAGTCGATATCAGTTTTGGTTCGCGCGATATCGTGCAGGAAAAAATGACCACATCCGTGCGCACATACACACACACACACACACATACTTCCTCCCAATTTTTTGCTTAAAATGCTCCTGGGACCTTGAAAGATGAAAATACGTTGAAATTTTCGATTTCGATTTTCGGACCGATTACAATAACTTCCTTTCAAAAGGCGAAAACCAATCGTGATTGAAACATAGCCCTCGGCCACCAACACGCACCTTTGAACATAACGAAAATGGTCAAGTTTCCATAAAACAAACTCAACAATACATTTGGTGCAGATTCTTTTTTGGCGTGTATATCTTAGTTCTGGCCATTTAAATTTGGTCAAGTTTGGCGTGAGGCCGTTTGTGCTCCCATTAAAAATGGTTAAAAATTCTACGGCCATCATATCCCCCTTAAAAGGTCAAGCGGCCGGTATTCGCCCGCTGTAAGCTCATTTTTTATTTTTACTTGGGGAATGGCAAATAAAGCAGGGCGAGTATATAACGCGTCGGTGGACCCACAGACTTATCCCAAACGAGGGGAAGTGGGAAAGTGAATTATGACCTCACGCAGTTCCTGAGCGGACATGGAGGGTATAGAAAAAGGTGAATCCAAAATGCATCACTGCGGTTTCACTGCAACAGACTTCCAATTGCTGAATTCTGCAGTGATACCGCAGTGATGCATTTTGGAAATCACCCTACCTTCATCGTTTCGGGCACGATCACTTACCGTCGTGCTCGGCATGTTCAGGAATCCAGTAGGACACAGAGCATATTTTCTTTAATTGTTGAAGATTCGCCGATTACAGAGCAGAATTGGAAGTAATGGTCGAGTCGCAACTAACGCCAGATAACAACCTAAGACAGATGAAGAGGTCCGACGATATGTGCGAAAGCAACGCGAAAGGCCATACACAGGAAGCTGAGGGTGGAATAAGCCGAAAGAAATGGACAAAAGCCAAAGACACGCTAGGAGTACAAGCAGCTGACCAGTCCTTGCGATGCAATGCTAAAAAGGCAGAAGTGGAAAAATTGTGTTTTTTTTTTCTGAAAGCTGTCACCGTTCTCCGACATTCTGTTTCCGTCATGGTGAAATGTGCATTAGAAAGCTTAGTTCGACGAATACAAAGAGGATAGATTAGTGGATGCTGGCGGAAATGGCGATGAATCCTGCGTTTCTGATTGTCAAACTCATTGTGTTTAGACTGATTTTAGTAAGGCATTTGACAAGCTTGAGCTAAGAATGCTTGGCTTTCCGCAAGCTCTTCTAGCACGGTTCCAGTCTTACTTTGCTGACAGAACCTACCAAGTTCTTTTTCGTGGTTCCAAATCAGTAACCATTGAAGCGACATCCGGGGTCCCGCAAGGTAGTCATCTTGGCCCTCTTCTGTTTATCTTATCAATTGATGACATTGTTCCCTTGCTAAGACACTGTAGAATATTGATTTACGCTGATGATATCAAATTGTACCATCACATAAAGAGTATTGAGGATTGCAAACTTTTGCAAGTTGACCTTGACACCTTTTACTCTTGGTGTGCTAACAACAACCTGGTTCTTAATATTAGTAAATGTGAAGTCATGACTTTTAGTAGGAGACGTGGTTCTATAATTTTCAACTACACATTTTTTAATGAGGGTATTCCACGTGTTAATTTTGTTAAAGATTTGATAGTAAGCTGGATTTCTCCACACACATCAACTATAGCTCTTCCAGAGGTAGTTTAGTCCTGGGTTTTATAAAAAGGTGGTCCAAAGAATTTAACAACCCGTTGGTTACTAAACACCTATATATTTCCCTTGTCAGACGCGAATATGCGTCCCAGGTTTGGTCTCCTCACTATTCTTCGCATGTTAGAACTATTAAATCGGTTCAACGAAGGTTTGTTAGATTCGCCCTGAATCATCTTCCTTGGGAAAACCCAATAGTTCTTCCATAACATGAATCCCGGCTTAAGTTACTTAACTTAAGCTCTCTTTACAAGTGTCGTAAGGTGGCCGATGTTGTATCTGTTCACCAGCTCCTTAATGAAAGGTTGACTCAGGTTTTCTAAGTCGCCGTGCGTCGATTAGAGAGAGTCGTTATAATCTGAGAGGACCACCTCTTTTACAAATCAACTCTTCTAACACGAATTACGGCAGATTTGAACCTGTCAATCGCATGTTCATTAACGTGAACAACAATATTAATATGTTTAGCGTGAATATTAGTACAGATGTCCATAAAAGGAGTCTTTTTAATGTCTTGTGACCGTTTAGATATGTTTCCTTTTGATTGTGTGGGTTACATGTAATTTGGATGTTTTTTAACTTTATTATTGCATGCTTAGTTGTCCTCATCAGAGCCTCATCTCAGCGCTTGGTTGTGCTGAGTAGGTAAATTTTTATTGGCCCAGCTGAGAAGTGCGGTTTCTGTTCTAGAAGGGTTTACTCTATTACTTAACTCTTGGAGTCGTGTTGTTTCAGTGATTAATGAATATTTAAACCCTAGTGTGCGCGAAAATACCGTCAGTAAACTGTGAGAATGAGCCGGACGGACTAGTCTTGTGTGCCAAGCAAAACAGGAGACAGGTGGTTAATTATTTCAGTGGAACAGTCATTGTGGTAAAAGCAAATGGCGCCATCACAAGTAAGTCTTGCCCAGCGAAGTCGAAACTCTTGTAGATTATAACCCTGGCCAATGGCTTCACGAGTATTGAGAGCTTGCGTAATGGACATGTATTATTAGGTTAATAATACCGCACACCTCGGTGTTTTGGTGAACTATAGCCAAAGTTTGGGCAGCGTACATTATATTACAGGGTACGGGAAATTAGTGAGTGTGGGCGTTGGCGGTGTATTTAGCAGCCAACTCGGAGCAGCAATAGAACTCTTGGTAAGCTTGCCTCCGCTGGGCCTACAAATTGTGGAGACTCTGCAGATAAAACCTGATGCTGTTGTGGTGTTCGCGTATAAAGTTGATTACTAAGTTTCACGCAAAGTTACACAAAAATTTCCGGCACGATCAAAACGATCACTTGGAATACTCTATCGATCGCTCAGCTCATAGTTCAATGATCTAGTCAATTTCCGATATCTTTGCCGATTTCAGAAAACTCACGATCAATAGCTGAGCAGGCCGGTAATCTTCTCAGAGGGCTTAAACCTACCCTGTTCACTGTGTCTGAGGATTTACACCTGAGTTTCCCAAAGCGTAAATGCTGGCTCTACTCAGGCGCTGTATAATCTAAATGAGGGTCCGGTGTAGGATAACAACATTCTCATAATATGTACTTGACAAACATTCTAATTAGGCGTATTTATTTATTTACTGGTCTACAGAGTAAATCTCCAACAGACAGAATGAAAAAATTAATAATAAAAATTAAAATACATAAAAAGAAATATAAGTTAGAAACAATAAAATTATAAAGACAAATTAATTTAAAGCAAACGACAAGCTAGGAATGAATATATAAAATTTCAAAGAATATAATAATTTTACCTACTAAGATTACTTAAGACCGACTTGAATGCTATTCTCTCAGCAGATAAATCAATCACGCCATAAACTTCATTAAATAGGCGAGAGCAATACGTTATTGGTTCATGCTGGCCATAAACGGTCCTATGCGGAGGAACAAACAATAGAGGCCTAGATCTCAAGGATATGCCAGGCGCATAAATGTTAAATAGAGTAAGTAATGAAGCAGATTTGATACGAAAACATAACACATCTCTGACAAACATAATACAGGCAATGTTTCGCCTAGTCTCTAACTTCTGCAGTCCTAGAAGCAAGCATCTGGAATTGTAAGAGGGCATACTATTACGCCAATTGATCTTACGAAGAGAAAACCGAGTAAAGGACTTCTGCACGGATTCAATCCGAGAACGGTGGAGAGAGGTATAAAGATTCCACACAACAGATGCGTATTCTAAGTGAGACCGAACAAGGGACATGTAAAGGGCTTTTAATGTAAATGGGTCCCGAAAGTCAGTAGAATTTCGCTTTATGAAACCCAGCATTCTAAAAGCTTTGGAGCATGCAAAGTCAACCTGGCAAGGTGAGTTGAACGAATGATCAAAGGTAACGCCAAGATCACAAATAGTAACTGGAGAGTCAACAATCACACCATTAATATTATATGAATAAGAAAAAGGGACGACAAGACGATAAAACGAATATTTTTTACATTTATTGGGATTTAACTCTAGTCTGTTAGCCTTGCACCACGAACAAAGGGTGTCAAGTTCCTTCTGAAGAATAATGCAGTCGGATAGTGAAAAAATTGATGTAAAGATCTTCAAATCATCTGCGAACAATAAAGTACTGGCACGCGAAAAAATGTTACAAACATCATTAATAAAAATATTGAATAACAATGGACCAAGATGACTACCTTGCGGCACACCTGACTTTACAGCAAAAGTTTTAGACAGATATGTATCGATTGAAACGGACTGTTTATGACCAGTAAGATAAGAACTTAGCCAATTGAGAAGAGAGGAATGAAGACCAAACGCACGTAGTTTCATAATTAACAGAGCAGTGTCAATGCGATCAAAGGCTTTTACAAAGTCTGTATAAATAACATCAACCTGTTCACCACGTTCAATAGCATTAATAGCATAGTTTTTAAAAACCACTAGATTTTTTGGTAGTTGATTTGCCGCTCATAAAACCAT
Source organism: Thereva unica (assembly GCA_949987705.1). NCBI lineage: Eukaryota > Metazoa > Arthropoda > Insecta > Diptera > Therevidae > Thereva > Thereva unica. The sequence goes on from OX465284.1 coordinate 86,318,716, forward strand.
GTTGCGCCTCACAAATACATTTATTAACAACAAATTGTAGTCTGTCAGTAACTAGACTTTCAAAACATTTAGGAACAGGTAATAGCTTCGCAATTCCTCTATAATTAGTAATTTTGCTCCGACAACCTGATTTATAAAGAGGTTGAGGTATGAATCAGATACAGAATAACGCAATAGTGGAGTTGCAGTGTGACTAAAAACTAAATTGGTATTCGACGCTATCAACGCTATCCTGGGCACAAGAAGGTCGACAACTTGAGCAGAGACTTATTTGGCAGTCCTGGGTTCTGGATCCTACTCGGATGGTTAATGAATGAACGTTGAGAAATGAATCGTTGAGGAACACCAATGATTACATGTAGGCAAACTAAAGTGGTGCTTAAGTTGCTAAATACTGCAGCTAGAAGAAGATTTTGCTCATGTTGCGGAGATCCCTTTAGACGGCACCAACTGAAAAGTATGGGAGTTTTGGCACCTATAGACTGTGCCTAGAGGAATCTGCGACTTCCACGCACATAATGCATCACAGTTCAGTTCTGGCGAGAAAAAGGGTTGTTATTATGGAACTTCCTTGGATGGAGGACTCGATGGAGGTTCTCCTAAAAATAGCTACAGAGTATAACTTGTAATGGGACAATTCACCGCACCCTACTTAAGAGTTAAACTATTCGGCTAAACGATCTTGTCCCATAATAAATCAATGATATACTTTAAACGCATTAGTGTCGAAATAGAATTACAAAATTCCTTCTTGTAATTCGGCCTAATAAACGAAACTGGTCAAAGTTAAGAACTAAATCTCTCAAAAAAATATCACTCATGATCGATACCTCAAAATTTAGACATTAATCCTCTCCTAATTCCGCAAAACATCTGCCGATCTTGGTTCCAACTGCAGCGCACCTAAATGTCAACAATAACAACAATAAGAACTCAGTCAATGCCAGGGCTGCGCGTACATAATACCAAAAATTCATACAACTCCACTTGGCCACGATCGATGTCTGTCCGTCTGTCTGTCTGTCTGACTGGATATAATCTGATACGATGGTGTTGCCGTCGTAATATCCTTGTCAATAATTATGGCAAATAGCTGAATCACCTTAACGCCATCGGCGTCTCCGATCTCTTTAAGTTCCCGCCGAGCAATTTGTTTTGTGGGTCTCAGAAATTTGTGCCTTAATCTGATTACAAAAGGAAAACGACAGCAACAACAGCAGAGCAGCAAAAAACACCCATTTTATTGGGTAGCCAGGGAGGGTGCAGCGGCAAGACGCGATATTTTTGTCCAGCAAAATTGCGTCAACTAATAATGAATCACACCAGCCATTTCTCGAGTTGAATCTGAGTCTTAATCTGTGGCCACAGTTTGATGTCTGATTACCTACTGTGAAGATGTTGACCTCTGGACGGACTGAGGTGATGTAATCTGCCTGTGTTCGGGGATGTTCTAAGCGGTTTTATGTTTTTGTTTGTTGTTAATTAAAAATTTAAAAAAAAGTATTAATTTTTATCTTCTTCTATTTTTACTTCTATGTAAGTTCGGTTTTCAATGAAACTGATCACTACTGCCAGAAATGTTTGTTGACTGCTTCGACACGATCGTTTTGATAATACTAATTCCTTACTAAAGTAATGTTTTCTTCCCCCAAATTTCGCTTTGTTTGCTGCGCGTGTGTTAATGTATGTGGGTACTCAGCTGTGGCCATTTATGGTCCGGATATTGACGATATCTTGCAAACAAGATCAACCGTGTAAAGAATTACGACCTGCAGGTGTCGCCTATCATCACCATCCCCTATTCCCGTTCGAAAACTGCATTATCACTTGCACACAGGATAAACCCCAATTCGATCTACCACAAGGAATCGGGAATGTTGCTGCATCTGCAGCTGTTATTCCGGCAGGAAGTGCTAAACACTCAGTCCATCCCCAGTTCGTCTAAAGTGCATTCAATCCATATGGCCGTGATTTCGAATTTAATTTGCTGATTACAGTAATTGCTTGGTCGTTGTTTGGTTAATGGCTAGAAGCCGAATTCCTCCTTGTGCAGAGCCCTTCGGCAAACTTCGACTTCCTTCCCCTATAAGTCTATGTGGAAGTGTAACGCTTGAGCCCATTGACATCTGTTGAATTCGACTCAAGCCACTATAGACTCGAGAGCTTGGAGTGAAAACAGAATTTTCTAAAGCGTAAATAGAACTCGAAGGGAATTAAAATCCCTGCAGGGCACAGATCCCTTTACGCGTGCGCTTAATTAAACTTTCTACGTTTTCCCTTTCGAATTGGAAGAGGGGAATGATGCCAGAAGTGGTTCTTTAGGGTCACTTCAACATTTTCCGCACAATCAGAAAACATACAACAAACAACCACAACAAAAAAAAATGGAGAGACACAAAAGGGGTATGAAAGTCAACGCTCGCTATCCCATGTGGAAATGGAACCCGTGTGTGCTTTTCGAAATTGAGTTTTTTCGGGAACTCTTCCAAGTTTGACCGTCACACACGAAGGCAAGTCGCACTTGTTTGAATTTGGCCCGCTAGAGGCTGCAACAATTGACCAGTGTTGCCGATCGTGGGTGGGTCGATCGTGGGTGATTTATTCTACTCCAGAGTAAGTCCCCCTGTTCGGCATTTTTACCAAACACATGACCCCCAGGTTTTTTGGAGGAGATTTTTCTGAGAGATTTTAACGAGTTCTTAATCAAGAGAAATAAATTTCCTCAATGACTGTTTTCCCACATAAAATGCATCCATCCAGTGCGGGGGTAGCCAAGTGTTGCGGAGTTCTTGTTTGATTCTTGGAAACTGTTGCGCAGTGAAATTGTAAAATGGTTTAGAGCTGGGATCGAGCCCTTATGCGGGTAGCTTTATTGAATTTTGGCGTGTATGCGGTGCGGCAATTGAGGATAGTTAAACCGATCTTTGTCAATTTACGGGTAACACCCACCCTTTAATAAGACAATGACTTATGAGCATTGGGAGCATTTAGGGCCAGTGTTATTACTGGATGGTTTTAACTATGTAGAAGGGTATAAGGGGTTGGCTTAAGAGTATCATGTAATTAAGGAGATTCGAAACTGTATTTTTTGTATTTATATATGGTTGAGTAGCGTTGTATTCTGATTTGTAATTCCTGGAATTGTTATTTGCTTGTATTATGGCCCGTCCACACGTTACTAGCGTAGAACATACCTTTTTCCCATATGAATTTTATGTAATTTTGCAGGAGTAATAACGTAACTAAAAGAACGGGCGGAAGAAGCATGCGCGACGAAAAATTGTGTGGTTTTTCAAATGAAAATTGATTTTTTTCTCTGACTTTCGTGGTTGTATAAAAGCCATACGAGAGCGGTCTGAAAAGTTTCCGACCTCAACGTGAAGATAGCATCACTTCTCAAGCTCTCACGGCCACTTTTAAATTCAGCTGCCCAAAATTTCACTGTGGTAAATGATGGTGCCGAGTTTCCGCACACAAAGTCCAACTCATAATTTCACCATCACTCACTCACTGCATCATCTTCACAGCAACACTCATATCGACTCACTCAAACTACTCTCAAATAACAACTGTGCGAGTAACTGTCAAAATAGGCACAACTACATTCACTAGTTCAAATTCATTTATGAGGAGGAGGTGATAACAGAAAGTACAAGTAAGGCATATTTATTGGCATCCTTGTTCGCCTCGTTTTTCATTACCCTTAATTGCTGTGTTACCCCCGTCCTCGAGTATTTAATGGACTGGGTTTTGATGTTGTATATAGGTATTTCAAAGAGCTTGACGTCATTAAATCCACTGACCCTGATAGTATTCGCCCTATCCTGTTTAAGAAATGTAGCTCATCTTTGACTAAACCTCTGCCCAAACTTTTCCCCTGTCATACTCCTTGGGAATTTATCCAGACTCTTAGAAACTAGCTCATCTTCAGCCCCAAAAAAGTGAATTAAAACTCTACACCATTTCTGCCGGTGTTCCTCAGGATTCAATTCTATCAACCGCGCTTTTCCTAATCTGTACTATGATCTACTTTCAATCCCTCCCTCCAACCCACTTTACCCACTTTACACTGATAACGGTGCTGTGTTACTCTTCGACAATTTCGACAATATAAACACGCCTTCATAAGCATTAACTGATCCCCAACTCTATCGACTGGGATTTTGACTTCATTCTTGTTTGGGGTCGCAAGAATCGTGTTGAGTTTAACGTCTCTGAAACAAAGTTAGTGTCTCATGTCTAACAAAACTTGCACCGACCTTTCTTTTGCCCTCGGTGGAAGATGAGATTCTAATGGCTGACTCAACTCTTAGCATCCTACACTTTAACTGAGGATCTGCGATGGAATGATCATAAGCATCCAAAACAAGCTAAACAAGCGCCCCAATGCCTGTAATTTCTTAAGAATGAGGCATGTTTCTCCTTAAGTCAGCTGACCTAGCTCCAATCCACAAGTCCTACATTCGACCGCTCCTTGAATACATCTGGTATATCTGGGCGGGCGACTCCTAAAACCACTTTGGCTTGGTTGGAAAAGGCGCAAAACCGCGCCATCAAACTCATTGGCGATAGCACACTTTGCTCGTCCTTTAAGCCACCGAAGGTATATAGCTGCGTTCAGCAAGTTCGCTATTATCACAGTGACTGGTCCACTGAAATAAGGAACCTTCTGCCTATACTTCCACATTTTTCCCGCAACACAAGACTCCCTCCTCTTCGCGCACATTACTGTATAGAAATTCGTTTATAAATAGAACAACTCGATTGTGGAACTGTCTAACGCAGTCGGTGTTTTCGAGCTCATATAACATCTCAAAGTTCAAATGCAAGGCTCATCGGCATCTACTCATGCACCCTCCAGACCCCTAAACAAGATCAAGCTTATTACTATACATTGCACCATGACTCGAACGACATGACGGACTAGTAGCACAAAGGGTGACTCCTAAGCTTCATCGTATCACAAAAAAAAAGCTTGAGGTTCACAGACGGTCCACTACAAATGATTTCTGCTTGTGATGCCTGGTAATGCGTCCAGGCAACTGTTGAAACTATTAGCAAGGATGCCAGGACAATGACTAGCTTGACTGCCGAAAACTGTGTTCTAAATTATTATCAATGGATAGCGAGGATCAGGCTCTTGTTGTTTGGCGCGACTTTACTCAAACAGACAAGTGTAAGCCACAAACTAGTGATGAGCAAAAATGGTCTTGTTCTTGCAATCTTGTCTTGTTCTTGCAGATTTAGAATGAACAAGAATAAGACTTAATTATGCTTGCAAGAACAAGAACAAGATTAACTGTGCAAGAACAAGCTCTGGGTCTTTAGCAAGATTCTTGCAAAATTTTCACCTAAATTCATTCTTTTAAAAACAAAAAATATAAAATTGATCATGATGTTCAAGAAATTATGATATAAATACTTGTGTGTATATTTACTTTTTAGTACCTATGATAATTGTAAAAGCATTTTTACATAAGTACATAATGACTTTGCATGCACAAACTAGTGATAAGCAAAAATGGTCTTGTTCTTGCAGATTTAGAATGAACAAGAACAAGAATTAGTTATGCTTGCAAGAACAAGAATAAGACTAGATTAGTCTTGTCTTGTTCTTGCGTTTGCTCATCATTACCACAAACCTCCAGACAGACTACTGAACATGTTCCAACTGTCTGCCCGACAAATTTGAGGTACAAGAGCTGTTGAGAACCAGAGTGAAAATGAACGCATACCCCCTCCCCCTCCGCAAAAGCGCGTTTTAATTTTTACTTGGGAATAAAACTCGCCCGCTCATAGCTTGCACGCTCCCGCCACCGGTGTGCCCTTTTTCTAGAATAAAGAGAGCAAATTTGGGGCCAATAGCATACTCAGGAGAACGATTCTCGCTAGCGTGGAGACTGTTTCGTAAAACAACACTCGCGTTTGGAATGGCTCATGCCGATGCGAAGGTATTTATGAATGTTCGAATTTTTAAATTTTCTTTTTTGGACAACCTGCATCGGCCAGCATTTCGGGCGTTATAGCAGCTACTTCGGCTGTTATGTTAGCTTTGAGTTCGTCAATGGTCTTCGGTTTGTTGGCATAAACTTTACTTTTGCCAGAACTTCATCATAGTGGCTGCGATGTGGCAACTTGCGAATTTTTGTTGAAAAAGGTTCGTCAGAATTTTTTTACGTGTTTTCGGACACAATATCTACCACCAACGAAAGCGTGCGTCGTCGAAGGTATCTCGAACTTTGAAGAAAAATGGTCCGATGATGGTTTTTGAACACATTTCGGACCAAACAAGAAGCTTTGAGTAAGTTGCACTTTGTATGAGATCAGATGACGATCTTGCTTCATAATTCTCTTTAGAGTTCTCAATATTGTCTATTACCGTTTCAACAATTTCATTGGAGCGCCACAGACGTGGTCGAATAGAACCCTGGTGAGTCATTATAGACCGTTACTCAAAGAAATTCTTCACCAAAATACGAATTGTTAAAATACCGAAGCTAGATTTCTTCTTTCCGATACTGATAAAACTTTAGAAGATTAGTTTACTACCTTGGCAATTGATTGAATTTTTTTTATAGGGCAGTCTTTATTATAAGCATAGAAGATATAATGGACAAAGGCGCATACAACATTTCAGACAAATTTTATTTTGCTGATTGATCTACAATCTCCCACCTTAAAAAATTAGCATAACACAAAAAGAGATTACCAAAAGTAGTAGCAAAAAATTATCACTATTATTGCTTAACACAATGATCTTCACTAATTAACTAATTCGGAATCAAGTCAAATTGATCTCTGATTGCGAAAAATTCAAAATGTTTCGGAGAACTGTCGAATGTTAATTTCTTCAAGCAAATTCGTTTTTGATTGCGGTTTGATATGTTAGGTCGATCACTGATCTTGACATCTTAACACATCAATTTAAAATTAAGTGAAAAATAAAGTCGCAATGCCTCTTTTGGGTCTTCCAAATCCGACAAGAATAAGCGATTTATGACTGCGTGTATATCGCAAAAACCTTTGCGTGACTGGGTCTAAGCCACGATAGATATATAATGTCATCATATGCTTGCTACTTGGGGTTACATTTCGTAATGTTGGTAGCGACGTTTTGTCCGCCTCAGGTAGTATAAATTACAATCGAGTGAGCAATCAATATTTAAATGTGTTTTTAAGTATTTCTGTGTAATTTGCTCAGTGAGCTCCTGGAAGACTTGAAAATCTTAAATTCAACCCTTTTTTTTGGTGAATTCATTAAAGTTCAATTCTCCGTGAAATTATGTGCCTTTAAAGAGGAGTTCAAGAATTGAACAAAACCATTTCCATGAATAAAAAAAAAACACACAGAAACAATCAAAGATAAAAAGGAAATGATAAGACAAAATTTCTTCCTAGTTCACGGACCGACTGTGATGTTTGCCGAAAATCGAACAAATTCATAGCCTCCCAGGGACAACGCCGATAAAAAGGAAGAGGGTCCAAGATCTTCGGTTCGATGTTCATGTCCGTCTTCTTCTGTTTTTTTTCTGGTCTTCAATAAATCAGACGGCGCCAACTACTTACTCCTCGTCCCAATTGCAGTGCACAAGGGTCCAGAAGGAGGCACACAGCTGGATTCAAGCTGGATTCGATTTCTGTTGTGTGTTTCATATTACATCACTAAATTCATTGTTGTTTTCTGTTCCAGTTGTTTTATTGTTTCAAGAGTTTGGTCTTCTCCTTCGGAGGATGTACTTCGAATCCGGCTTTTTATTGATTTCACTTTAAGGGCCTAATACACTCAATCGAGCAATTATAGGGTATCGCGCGCCCGCGAATATTAAGAAAACTATCCAACCAAATGAAATAATTTAAATTAGGTATTTTTAAGAAAACATAAATCTAGCTATTCATGGTGGAAAATTTTAATATTTTTTATTAGTATATTAGTTATAATGGTTCAAAGTTCCGTACCTGCGCCCGGAAAATACTCCTATTTAGGTGGAAAAATTTTAAATTTTTTTTAATGTACGATAAACTTAAATCGATTATCTAGCTATTCATGGTGGAAAATTTTTGAATTTTAGCCTTCTTTCATGAGTAAATTATGTTTTAAAAATTGTCCACAAAATTTAAGAACGAAAATTCCCTAAAATTCTTCAGTTTTAATACATCAAATTTCCGCTCCAAGCAAATCTCTGCGCTAGTTGTATTCTGTATAAAGCATTTGCGTAATCTTACACGAGATGCGTTTGTATAAGTGAGAGCTTCTGCTTCGGCTTTTGCAGGGGAAATTTCAAACCTTTTTTGTTGCAGGCATGGATGGTGATCGTATTTTCGGGAAAAAATAAAATCTGAGGAAAAATTGGTTTGTTTGGCAAGAATTTTAATGACTTGCTTGATGGTGATTTCCTTGATTTGAGAATTTAGGGATTCTTGCCCGGTGGTCAGGTAGTGATCAATCGGTGTTTATTATCTTGGCTTTATGAAAAACCCAAGAAAAGATTTTAATGGCAAATACTACCTTCATGAAATAATTAAGTTTTATGACATCCTTGTTTTTCGTTGTCTTTTTAGCCGTAACAACTTCCCGGAACTAGATTCGCAAAAAAGGTGTATCCCTTGCACAGGTATTTTACAACATGAGTGTTGATAAATTTTGCGTAAATTCATTTTTTATGGTTTTTATTATTTTTGTATGTAAATATGGGCTTTGCTGGAATATTTTATCATATCCCATGGCAGGAACAAGTTCGTAGAGTGCATTACTGCGACATTAATTCAATTTACATTCATAATTATCTAACACTGGCTTCAATTTCTAGCCGGCGACACCGCAGAAGAGATTTCTTGAAAGTCGCCAGCAAATTTACCTCGGGCACGCACTCATAAAGTAAAGCCCAACAAGACATACGAATGCAGCCGAACCCCTTTTTTGTGCAAAGATTTCCCCTCCGGCGGCCGTGTTGTGCACTGCAAGCAGTGCACAACAGCTAATTTTGACTGTGTTAGAAGGTTTTTGAGATTGGGTTAGTTTAATTTTGTGACTGTATTTTTTTTTAAGCTTCCCTTAATATTTTGTTGTTGGAACTGAATTTCATGTTGGACTTCGTCGCTGAGTGTATTAGGGCCTTAAGGAGTTGTTTGAGATTTAATTTAACTTAAAATGGCGTTTAAAATTTTGTGTTGGTGCTTGTTTGGACGACACCATGACGGCTATTCTTAAAGAACATTTTCGTTTCAATTCACCCTTATTATGTCGAGAAAATGAAACAATGGACTGTCGATATTTTGAGCAGTAAGATGGATCTTAATGTGGTTTTTTGCGTTCGATCGGCATCGACATTTTGTGATCGGCAGTGATGCATTTTTGCAATAAAAATATGTATTTTAGAAATGCATCTCAAATTGACATTAAATAATAAATGTACAACTCAGTAAATGTTGATGGAAATGAGTCAAGTTTTGCTTCCTCTATGCACTGATAATAGCTCTTCTTCTGAATAATTTTCAACATTAGAGATTAGAGCAATTGCAGCCTTCACAATTTTTATACGTAAGATTGCAGATCAATGCACGATTTCCACATGAATCACCGCAACCTTTTTTGCAGCTGCAGAAAATTAAATTCATGACACTGGGTGGACCAGGAGGCAGTGTCATCTTTATAGAAAGTAAAGAATTTTCTATAAGTTGCCATTAGTGATGAGCATGACTGGTCTTGCTACAGGACTAGACAAGGACAAGATTAAAAGATCAAGATAGCAAGATTTTTTATTCAGTGATGAGCAAAAAGTCTTGTCATTTAGCAAGAGACAAGACTCTAGGCAAGACTGCAAGACTTTTTGCAAGACTTTCTGCAACATTCCTGCTTAAGTTCGCAGTTCGCTACACTAATAGATCGCGTCGTCGAATTCTCATTCAGTGTGTTGAAGAGCCGCTGATAAACTCGGAAGCAAATGACGTAACTTGGAAATTCTAACGATTTCAGGAGATATCTGCAAAACTAATCAATGAAGAGACCAAATGATTTGAAACTACTGGAAATTCCGGGATGAACTGTAATTTCCAGAAACTGTATGACGTGGAAAACAATTCCTTGAAAAAAAGATTCATGATGTTTGTAAAGGACAACGAAATTTTTGCACACTTTTTAAAGAGTGTTTTGAATTTTGAAAAGTGATGTCTTTTTGGGAAACTGGAAACTCGCATTCTGATGAATCCAGAAAAGGTAACTTCATTTAGACCGGGTTGCATTCCATAGAAGTCTTTTCATTTAAAAAAAAGTGCTGGAGCGATTATTATGAAATTTTTTCCAAAACATGTTTTCGTTAATATGCTTCGATCGGCACTTCAAAAAAATTGATGTCATCTTTAGTTTACGCGATATTGTGCAGGTACAGTAATCACGTAATTTATTTAAGCAAAAAAAGGGCTTGACCGAATTTTATGAAAATCTTTTCAGAGCATATTTCCGTTAACACACTTCGACCGACACCTCAACGAAGTCGATATCCTTTTTGGATCACGGGATGGATCGAATTGTATGGCCACTTAAGTGCGCACATAAACACACACACAAACATACTTATAATGTTATTGGGACCTTGAAAAATGGAAATACGTAGAAAATTACGATTTCGAATTTCGGACAGATTACAATAAAGGTCCAATTACAATGAACGGATCTGAGCGGATTGAAATGTCAAAAGAACGCATCGGAACGGATTGGAAATTGCACTGAGTACAATGAACGGATCTATTCGGATTCAAATGTCAAAGTAGTTTATTTAATGCAAATAGTGCAAGTGAGAACTATGGATAGTTATAGAAAAACAAAAGTGTTGCAGATGTTTTTATTAATTATCAACATGTATAAAGCTGCAATAAAACTAAAAAAATTAAAAAATAAGAAAAAAAAGGCGGTGGTGGGTACGTCCCATTAACAGAAATCGGGATAACCTGGGATATTTCAAAGCGACTTTCCTACCCATGAAAATGAAAGATAATGAACAATTTTTCATACATACCCGCATGAAGCGCCCAATTTACGAACTCCTTTTGAATTTAGTAAAGGAATCCCTTGTGAAAAAGTGTTTAAGGAAACCAATAGAGCCAGAGCTTAGGCTTGCTCTAACATTGAGGTAAAACTTTTTAATTGTTTCGTTTTCTAGACATTGCATAGTTATATTTTTTTGCAGTTATTTATCGCAAGGGACATCTTATCAGTTTTTGGCATGGTCTTTTAAATTAGGAAAAGCAACAGTTAGAAAGATAATTTTAGAAACGTGTCACGTCCTATGGAAGATTCTGTCACCGATATATGTGACCGAACCAACCGCAGAGGATTATAAGAAAATTGCTTTGGATTTTTTCAATCTGTGGGATATGCCGAATTGCGTCGGAGCATTAGATGGAAAACATATTAATGTTACCTGTCCACCTAATTCTGGGTCGCAATTCTATAATTATAAGCATAACTACAGTATTGTATTACTAGCAATTTGCGACGCCAAGTATACTTTTACTGCTGTGGACGTTGGAGCTTATGGCAGCCAAAGTGATGGAGGTGATTTTTGCAACATTGATATGTATGTGTATATTACTATAACTTCCATTGTTACAGGAGTACTGCGTGAGTCAAATTTTGGTCGTAGATTATTATCTGGACATTTGCCTTTGCCAGGTAACCGCGAATTACCTCATAGCGAAATAACATTTCCCCACTATTTCGTTGGAGATGGGGCGTTTCCGCTTAAAAACAATTTGCTGCGACCTTATCCGGGCAACCTCCTGTCCAAAAAGGAAAAAGTCTTAAACTACAGACTTTCGCGCGCACGTCGAGTAATCGAAAATACTTTCGGGATACTTGTGTCTCGATGGCGAGTCCTCCGAAATCGCTTGGAATGCTTTCCGGAAAATGCGGAGAAAATTGTGCTCGGAGCAATAGCTCTGCATAATTTTATTATGCTTCATGACCAAGCCAGCTATTGCCCTCCAAAGTTTGTTGATTGGGAGGATGAAAATAGCAATATTCATGAAGGAGAATGGAGAAGTTTAATTGGGGATGAAATCAGTTCGTTCACTCCTTTTCATCCTCAGTGCCGAAATGCGCCAGTAAGTGCTTTCCACTTACGAGAAAAGTTGGCAAACTATTTTCTAAGCAGTGGCGCGATTCCTTCTCAGGAACGTGTTATAAGCAATCCATTATAGATTTACTTTATTAGTACCATAAAATGAATCAAGAATACTCGAAATTTATAAAACATGTATATATATATTATTATCACTTTCACAACAAAGAAACAAAATAAAATTTCTTCTATAAAATAACAGTCTTTCAATTATCATTACATTTAAAACTAAGAAAACACAATAACATCTCTTCATGATATAAAAAAAAGTCTCAATTATCAATACGAAAATAAAATAAAATCTCTTCTTGAAATAAAATAAATTTGTCTTTAAAACGAAAAAATAAAATAAGGCACGAATTCATTTTGCATTAGAAAACTAATTACTATACTTAATAATCGTTTTAGACGGTGCGCATTAGCGCATGTGCCTCACGAACGTTTGTTGATGAAGGTAGAAGTGGGGTTGATGAGTGGTACCCGCCCACTTTTCCTTTTATCCACAAAGTTCGTAAGGCACATGTGTTGGAACGCACAGTATAAACCGGCTTCGAGTTATTGGTTTAGTGTAGGAATAACAGTCGCTAAACCATTGTTGAAATTTTCTAATTTAACTGTATATTCCATGATTTGGAGCATTGCATTATTTTGAATATGTTCAGGCATTTTTTCTATTTTCAATGCAATGCTTCCCATAAATAACTGCACCGCTGAGGCATTTGGCTGCTGGCAAAAATTTTCGAAAGTTGTTACCGCTTTTTGTAAGCCTTCTGTGATCTCACAAAAACTGTTTCCTATTTTTCTTTTTGCTTCAGGCTCATCGCCGGTAGAAGAAGACAATCCCTCCGGGGACTCCTCGACAATAAAATTAAAAGGAGTAGTGCCAGTTGTTCTAAAAGGGTTTGAAATATAGAAAACACATTCAAATTGAAATTAATGCAATATTTACTTCCTGGGTTTCACATGGTCCCTTAAAAATAATAAATTTTCATACAGGTTCCAAGTTAGTTCCACCTCCATGGAACTACCGGAGGGGGCTTGCATTTTATTGTTTTCCTTCACAAACCTGTCCCTCATAGTGCGCCACCGTTTGATGCACACATCGCCTATAAAATATGTATTTTACCTGATTAAAAAATAAAACAGTATATTGCATATTACTTACTAGTAGTTCCCAATTTTTGGGCAATTTTTTCCCAAATTTCTAATTTTATTTTGGCATTTTTGTAGCCACTTTTGCTTTTATTATACAGGATTTCACGTTCTTTCACTTCTTGAATCAATTGTTCATCACAAATCATTTTTAATTTATTACTTAATAAAAATACTTAAAAATACTTTCCAAAATGTCTAAGGTTTACCAAATGTCTGAGGTTATGTGTCTGAAAATTTGACAGCTCACTCCGGCGATTTCTAAACTTACGAAATTGAATGCGTGCAGTTGCGGTTGAATCCGTTTGTATCCGTTCATTGTAATCGTTAAGGTGGAAAACGCATATTAAGAAAACCACTTTGACAGTTCAATCCGATTCCTTTGCGTTCCGATCCGGTCATTGTAATTGGGCTTTAACTTCCCTAACTGGCAAGTTAATAAATGTAAGCTGAGGCTTTTTGTATTGCGTGTCAACTTCTTTCTATTGCTTCAGTTGTTAGGCTTTTATATCCATCCATTATAGTACAATTGCTGACATAATTATGTATTTTCAATGTATTTTATATAACAATTATTTATTATAGATGAAAAAATCTGATCAAACGTCCATTTCACCTTACGAATCAAGAAACCTCCATTTATCACGAAATGGGTCCGATTATTGAGCATTCCAAATGTGTTAGAGCAGGGATTTCCACAAACTTTGTGATACTGCTGCAACCCGATTACATAAAGAACCTGCTGAAATCCGGCCAGAATTGTTGAAAGCCGACTCAAGTCTCATAGAAGATACTCTACAGCCAATCCTGGAACTAGCATGGAACACCTGTACGTAAGGTATCATAGTCAAAATACGAAAAAAGACGGACCTAACAAAATGCGATAACTAGACATGCAGTAGATCGAACGCATAGCATAGACCATATTAATACCTTGAGAATCATAGTGGAGCAGTGAATTACGATCCCCCCTTATCTTGATTTTATAGACTTTGAGAAAATGTTCGACTCAGTTAATAGAAGCTGTATATTGCAACACTAAGCCAACGTGGATTTCCGGACAAAATATTACAATTGATAAAAGGAACATAATCATAATCTGTAAGAAAAAATGGGGGTTTCTATTTGAAATTTTAGATTCACTTCGAGTGGGCGAGTGTGGGGTTGAGTTTTGTGTGCAAACGATTCCACCCTTCAAGTTGAGCAACCTTTGCTCGGCAGTTTTTTCACGTAAACCTACCCTTTAAGAAATATCGGACCGTTGCCGGACGTTTGCCGCACCCAGTATAAATAAAACTATTTATGTTTGCTCTATATTGCATTAGTTTCTTTACACCCTTTCAGTAGCCATGATAAATTGAAAAATTTAATATCATTGAACATTGTACTCGAATTTTGTGTTTCTAGTAATCTTGGCTTAGTCAGTCACCGGTGACCCCTAATGGCATTCAACGTGTTAAAGAATATTTTCGTTTCAATTCACCCTTATTCTTTCGCCTTTCGTGCTTTTGAACTTTTATTTTTTTTTTCAACCCAGAAGGGAACGAAGATGTTCTATCGTGTAGTGGCGACTGTGTTGAACGAAATTCGCTAAGAATCTAATAAAAATTGATGACGTTGTCGTGCCCAGTTTTCCTATTATAGAAGCTCAACCTAATTGCAACAACGTCTGCCTCATAAAAGCCCTTCCATTTAATTTGGTTTACAACTTAACTACCATTGATTAGAACGAATTTTAACTAGCAACTAGCCTACATGCCCAGACGGCATCTAAGCGGACATTAGGCAACGAACCTGTGGAACGGTCGTTCATGCAAATCACTCTGAGCATGTCGCAAGGCATAAAATTAAGTATCATGATGGACGGCAGCACAGTGCATAGTCGTCTCAGCCTTTACAGAAAATATGCTGAAAAGTCAATTTACCTTAATTTCAAGCCCAGCCAACGATCCGAAATAAGCAAGTGCAGTGTGCAGTGAGTGCATCTATCATCTCCGGCTCAATTTTCCACATGCAAGAGCCCACAGAGAGTGGCCAGCAGAAGATCGACGACGACGGACTAGTGCACTGTGGCGGCGGCACGCTAGCTGTTTCTCACGCTGATGCATTTTTCTGGGCCGCAGAATTTCCCTTAATGACGGCCGCTACTGCATGCAGCAATTTTCTTAGCTATTGCCCATCCGAGGAAACTATGGCAAGGTGCAAAATTAAAATTCTCGCCGCGGATTCTATAACAGAGAAGACCGACAAACGAAGCCAAAATGGAAGCCCCGCTGCAGCCCCAAGTACTGCTGCTGCACCGATGCAGTCCGCCGCGTGATGTATTCGTTTCGTTGCAATTCCATCGGACCAAAGCCTACAGAGCTCTGGCTCCATAGCTGGAAGCCAGTGCTCAATTCCAATTCGCCGCACGAGCACCTGCTGTGAGCAACTAGTCGAAACGCAGTCTTAATGACTTCTTGCACTGCCGAGTCTTGTCTCGTTTGTAAGACGACGATGGCGCAATTTCTCACACTTTGACCTCGTACCGGACACAGAGAGAGACTGCAGATTGCTTGCCGTACGTACAAGCAATGAGACTCCCATTCTGACCTAATTAAAGGCGTGAAAAATGTCACTTGCTGGCCCCACAGTTGATTTATCGGGTCTGTCCAGAGGAGCCTTGAAATTGTGGCGCTATTTTTGGATAAAAGAATTTTGGTGCCAGAGTTCAATGGAATTGCTGTGATTGGAATGAAAGAAACGCGTCTTAATCTATCCACGACATATGGGGCATGTGCGCGGATTGTTAAGGAAGGTCTGCGCCGCGGTTGAGTCACTAGCCAACTATTCGCATTGTTGATGCCATGTTGTGATATTGCGGGCAGGTGATCTTGGGCTGGGTTTTTTCATAAAAATTAATAATACATAATTGAGAATTGAAGACTTTATTAAAAACGGATTGATTGAATGCAGCTTGCAGCCAGATTGAAAATCAAATGGAGTACAGCTGATGGAGTTACCTTCAATGACGAACTAATGACTCTGTCTGGTGCGTTTTTTTGAAGCCGCTAATGAGATTAAAATTTGTAGTTTTGTTGATGTTTAGACGAAGTTTTGAATTGTTTTGTGGTTAGAGGAGAATTTGTTGTGTCAGTATTGTTTTGTACAGAAAAATTTCAATGATGCAAAAGCGAAGTAACTTCTCCGGAGTTTTTTTTTCAGATATTATTAAACATTGAGTGCAATTAGAGTACTTAATAATGTTCGGCAACGCAATAAGCCTCTTTTGAAGTATGCTATTGAAATAAATTTATGAAAACTCCGGTTGATTCTCGACCATTTTTTTAATGTGGCTAGTGATTACTGATATACAATAAGGGAATAAGACTATCGTTCAATAAGCCCTTAAAAAATCTTCAGCTATACCCATCGAAGGGTTTCATTTTCACAGTCGATTGAAGCAATAATTTTTTCGTGGTGGGGACTTGAGACTATCACTGCGCCACTAGAGACTCTCACTGCGTATGGAAAAAGCGATTTAGAGATTCCCAATAGTTTTGGCGTATGCCATATCAATGGCTAAATGATTTTCAACATGGCCGAACATTGATTGATAAAAAATGAGAACATGCCTACTTCAAAGGAATTTTTTTTTCTCAATCTCTCTCCCAGTAATCTATTGTTTTCATACAAGACAGTAAAATCAAGGGTATGAGTGTTGAGTCATCAGCGGAATAGGAGAAATAACATGTAGTATATGATAACAGGCACGCGTAGAGATCGCAATGATTGGTTAAGGCCCTTGGAGACGCTAAAACATGGTACGAGTAAACATGGTACGACCAAAACCCCGCAGACGGTAAGACATGTGCTAAGACCGATTTACTTGAACACCGCTCTCTTGTCAAAATATTTCAAGTTAATCTGTCATTCAGTTGTCAACTGGTAAATTGAAACATTTCGTATACGAGTAAAATTGGTCGAACAAGTCCGCAAACGGTAGGACATGGTATCACCAACACGAAACTCCGCCCACAAACATCGACGAAAATCAAACCAGTTTTGATTTTACTCGAACCGTTGGTCGGACCAAAAAAGTGGTACGCGTACCGGCCCGTACACGGCAAACATCACCTCGAACATGGTCCCTGTACCATGTTTACTCGTACCATGTTTTAGCGTCTCCAAGGGCCTTTAGATGATGAATGCAAGCCTAAACTGAAAGCAAAAAAGGGCTTAAAAGAGAGATCACAAACGGAAGGAGAAAACTCGTTTGTGAACTAGAACAGTGCAGAGAGGGAATACTGCATCAGTCGCTAGAGCACTATTAAAAAGATAATGTAATTCACACACACACATATCATGTTGCACATACTGCATGAATTGCTGAAAGGATTTGGAGGCTCGACGAATGTCTGATGATACTCCTATAGTGTCACCACCAGGAAAAGAAAGTGGCATCGACGGCCGACGTTCACAGCCGCATCGGCCATGTAACATCAACATTCGTTTCGCTGAAAACGGTGCATATGGAAACGAACAAATATTACCATCAAAACAAAAGTCTATCGAATGTTGGTCCTTACGATTCTTCTTTATGGATCGGAAACGTGCACGCTCAAGCCGGACGTCAACAAGCTCGAGGTCTTCCAAATGCGATGATTGAGGCAGGTACTCAGTGCCTCACTCCGCAATTGCCTTTGAAACGAGACAGTTAGACAAAGATGCGATCAACAGACACTGATCAAAGAAGAAATACAAAAACGTCGACTACAGTGGTTTAGACATGTTTGCCGAATGGGTAATAACCGCTTGCCACGAAAACTAGTCTGGCGAGACCGTCCGGCAGACTGCAAAATCCAGTGATTGGCACCGAAGGAAACCTCGCTAAAGAATATCAAGGTCAACGATTATCGTCCAGAATGGAAACAATTTGCGAATAGAGGTCGAGACCCAGCGGTACCGACAGTAGCGTATTCGTTGCGAGAATGTCCCGCTTGGACCGCCAGCTCACGGATCAAAGAAGAAGAAGACGAGCCGCTACAGAAGAATGGGAAGACAATAGTCAACGTACGAAGACAATATTAGGGCTGATGCAGCAAAATTCTTCAACGCAATAAACTACAAGCTGCGAAACAGAGAGACGCTTGGAGGAAGAAGCTTGTAGAGGCCAAGGCTCGAATTGGACGGTAGAGTCATCGAAGAAGAAGAAGAGTCGGCTGTAAAAGACGTTTATGGAGAAGAGGGTGAGAGAGGACGATGGAAATTCATTGCAACGTCTTCTCTCATAAACCACTTTTACAGCCGACTTTTGTCGTGTCGTATGCACGCTCGTGTGAAACCAGGCAAACTAGTTTCTTATCGGTGTCGTTCCTGTCAACCTGTGTGCGGAGTTCCACTTTTGTACACGGGTAAGATCACGAAATAGTTGCTTTGTAGATTCCACATGAGCGTACACACGGCAAGAGTCGGCTGCAAAAGCGTTTTATGGAGAGGAGGGTGAGAGAGGGCGATAGATATTGTGTCCATTCCATCGTCTTCTCTGCTGAGACTGTGAAGAACTCTATATCATCGCATTAGGGGGCCTCGGTAGCCTAGGGAGTAAGGCGTCTGGCTACTATCCGAGAGGTCCCGGGTTCGATTCCCGGCCAAGCCCAACGGTCCGTCGCCTTTTCCAATTTCCCACCTACATAACTTTCCTTCTTTCTTCTTCCCTCTTTACATTCCTGATTCCTCTTGTCATAGCCTTCCTTAGCCCGTCCCCGCTCCGCCAAAGCGCATGTCATCGGTTGGTTGATGAGATTCAACTCGTTTCAGGAGGCATAACACTCCAGCGAACTGTTTCTCGATGCCCCGATGTCAAAAGTCGCAATAGTAATGGTTGGAAGTAGGTGGACTGAAAAATATCGCGGGTAGGTTGTGGCAGTTCCTTCCTTCCCCGACTAGAGCTGCTGTTCGACATTGCACTCTATACGAAGAAAATAGATTGTCGACAGTATAAAGGGTCTTCCCTGAGACTCTAGTCTTTCACATAAAAAAAAAAAAAAAAAAAATTCTGCTGCAAGAATTTAGATAAGCACACTCTAGAGGCGTTAAAATTACTATCAAATTCAAATTACTGCAACTAGCAAGCAACCTTATCTGCCGAATAATTTAAAAAAGTTTCAAAATTTCTTGATAACGACTGCAGTTATAATCCCCCAAAGTTACTAAAAGTATTCTGCGCTATGTTGTACAAAACTAAGTCAATTCAATGCGATGCATACATACAATCAGAACTAAGCCAGAATTAATTCAAAGATGCGCGCGCATTTAAAATCATCTAACCTTTAGCGCATGCTGTTATCGCTGTTACCTAAGCACAAAAGGAGAACTATATGCAAGTGAAGTGCACAGAATGGAGCACTGCAACGGTGCAAGCCGGCCCCCTAGGACGACGACATTGTTGCAGAGCAATGAACTCCTACTATTTATTATCTCGACGTCGTCTTGTTTCATTCTTGCTTCGTGTTATTAATTTTATTTATTCATCTGTGGATAAAGTAAGCAGAAGGCGAGATAAGGTCCCATTTGTATAGAGTCCACCACCGAGTCCGCGTTTGCCGCTTAGTTTTTCTCAGTATTCCATGCTCCACGGTTGATTTCCTCTCAGCCACGGCCATTTTATTGTTATTATTTTTTTCCTTCTCTTTCTTGTTTTTGTTATTGTTAAAAGGTAAACATGAATAGATGGCGGGCCAGGACCGCAAGTGTTTATCTGCGAGCCCGAGCACAGACAGACGGTCTGAGTCGGAAGAGATGAGAGCGCGCAGACAGAATCAAGACGCAGATAGGGGTGGAAAGGTTCGTGATGAATAAATTACTCACAAGAGCACTCCCCGTTGGTTTTATTTACTGCCTAGAGTGTTTTTCAATCTACGATGAGGGGTGGCTGTTGCTGCAAATGGTTACTTTCACAGTGACATTTCGTTCGGGTAATTGACATCTGTCCACCATTATGCACATTGCTCGTACATTTTTCAGATCATGTTTACAAATTGTAGAATTGACCTACAGCTCGACGCACCTTGACCGCAAAGTGGCTTTAATTTCGTTTCGAGCCAGAACAATGGCAGCTAGTTGAGGTCTTTAATTGCCTTTTAAGCTTCCTCAATGGCCGTTCTTTTGTGTACCTACGGATGTGTCCCAATCAAAACGTTCGGCATGAATTGAAGTCTGCGCCTGATTCGTGTGAGCAGACAACGAGTTACATGCTTGGATCGGGCCGTGGTAAGCATACAAAGCAGCAGGAACCCCCCGAAACGAAACTCCAAAAACTCAGTTCCAGAGGGCACCACCACTACACGCGTATGCGGCTTACAATATATGCGCCGGGCTGCCTAATGATTTGTGTCGGGTACAAGTACCCAGAGAAGAGATCTGAATATACGCAGCAAGCGCACCATTAAATGGTATCGGGTTACGTCAACTTCCGGTAAAACAAAAAGTTCTGAAAGGTTCACAATTCTGGGCAAAGTAGTCTTTGGGGAGCGGCTGTATATTACGACGATATTGTGCCATCCAAGTACCAGCAGCTGATTATGGGTCGCCCTCGATGGCGGCGTCGCAGCATCAGTTTGTATTCAACATGCGGAAACTGGTAATGCGTTGATTACATATAGCTGCTCGCCTGGCTATCGTCTGTCAGGCCTTCTTGTTGGGGTTGCATCTCATAATAGTAGAGGATGTGGGTAGGTAATTAGTTGCTTCTTATCCTCTCTTTCTGGCCAGCGCTGGCATGGGTGGGTATCCGAAAACTGTTCAGCCTTTGATAAAGGAGTCTGCATTTTCGGAGGGTGCATGGTGTTTTGTAATGAGTTAATTAACAATTGAATGATGAATTGATCAGCGCTGGAAGAAGGGCATATGCGATGTTTTCTTTATTTAAGTAAAGGGTGAACTTTTTGGCTTTTGTGCTTGATGACAGTGATGATATGATTGAAATGTATTTTTGGGGTTTGTTGATGCACTTTTTCTTTAGTTTCAAGGCAGTTTATAATGAATTCCAAACCCAAACAGATTGCCTGATGCACATTGACGTTCTGATAAATAGATGAACTCAGTTTGGAATGCTTTCTTGCTATGCGACAATTCCACGCTCAATGCCTAGTAATAAGCTTAGTTCGACAGGTAGAATAGATTTATGGTTAGGAGGAGTCAGGAGGACGTTGCAGGACATAGCAGATTACCGTTAAGGTAAGAAAACAAAACGCTTTTAATTTTGGGTGAAAAATCGCTATGAAAATAACGATAAAATTTTGTGGAGACTCTTTCCGGTAGTTCTTATTAGGGCTACCGGACTTGCTGAAAAGAAGCTTTGGCCGATCGGACTTTGATGAAACATACCCGAAGCTGGACTTTGCGACCTAAATTACCACTTATAGACAATATTCAAGACTAAGCACAAAATCATTAGGCACTAGACTAAATTCTTGTCGAATTATACTTCATTGAATTGGATCACACCCGACAGAAACTGTGCTTTAAGGTTGCTGTATAAGACATCTAGGCAGGGCTGGCATTTGGGATTTTTGCGCCCGGTGTAGTATGCCATATTGCGCCCCATTGGAAAAAGACACAAATACCATGTCTAGTTCCTTTTACATATGAAAATGAAGGCCCGTGAACTTTTTTCTGACATCACGCCTCGTCCAATTGCGCCCGGTGCAAATACACCAATTTCACCTATGAAAGCGCCACCCCTGCCTTTGTCCAATCAGGATTTGCTTTGCAATTTTGCTTTCGTGGTGAGTTTGCTTGCGCTTTAGCTTCAAAAACTCTCCCGCTAATGCCGTTTAATGCTCCAGGACGATTTTCGGAGTTAGCTGCATTTCCATCACTATTTTCAGCACAATCCTGGGCTCCGAAAATCTATAGTACTACACACTCTAATTTCCATAATGAAGGTCACTATGTCGTTCACCAAGCCTTCATATTTCAAGGGAAAATAGGTGGTCACTGCACTCTATGTATATGTATTAGTTTCTACTGTAGAATCTTGCATAGAAAAAAAAATAGTTCACCTTAACAGCCCTCCTCAACATAGTAAACGCTTTCAACAACTTCAGTACAGAGGCGATCTAGGTGTTTATCGACGAATTAGGGATCTGTAATAGTACAACTAGTACAAATTACAAATCAAGAACTATGGCACCGTGCCAGCCTAGACGACGAAATCAAGCGAACGAAATGGAATTGGATTGGCCACACCTTGCAGAAGACACTCTGTGCAGTTCCTTTAATATATGACAATGAAGGCACGGAAACACTTCAATTTTGTTTTCTTAGTTTTAAACTTTTGTAAAATTTAAATTTCTGATATTGGAGTTTGAAGGTACGGGATTTCTTGGGGCCCTTCTTCATGACCTTCATTCTCAATAAATGTCCTATCCAGCGTAGACGTAAGTTGTTGATGCTTTGGGTTATGTCAATTTCTTTGTATATTTGGTACAACTCGAGGTCGCATCTTCTTCTTTAGATGTTCTCTTCATTTACTGCTTCTGTGATCCTGCGGAAGATTTTTCTCTAGGAACTTCCAGCAACCTGCTCGTTGTTGCATTTCTAAAGCGGAACAAACAGGTTTAGAACTGCCCCTGTGGTTTCAGTTCATGCCTCTCTCGGACTGCTTTTTCAAATACAATTTTAAATACTTGGCAGAATAGTGAGTTTCCTTGTCAGAGGCTTCCTTTCGTTTCAAAGGGCACCGATACGTTGCTCTGAATTGACTAAGAAAACCCGAGTAAAAATAAAAAATGGCCTTACAACGGGCGAACACCGGCCGCTTGGGTTTTTAACGGACATATGATGGCCGTAGAGTATTTAACAATTTTTAACGGAAACCCCAAGACGGCCGAACTTGACCAAAAGATTTAAATGGCCCTGTAATGGGCTGTACACAAGGGCATACAAGGGGCATATAAAGGCTAAGTGCTAAATATTTTCGTTAGGTCCACACAATTTTTTTACGTTGTTTGTATATACAACTGGGGAATATCAAGTCGATGTTTGTGTGTGTGTGTGCTGTGTACGGCCTGCAAACAATCTTCTGATGCCCGGCAAATGCCCAGGACTATGTTCCAATTACAGCCGGTGTTCGCCCGTTGTAAGGAATTTTTTTTTTTACTAGGGAAGTATTAGTGAGTTGTATTACCTGCTCTGGAAAATTCAGTTCCACCATTGCTTCGTAGCTTATATGTTGTTTTAAAGCTAGTGAAAAAGAGATACTCTCCTCTCTATTAAATTCTTTCATCTTCTCAATTGTTTGTCGAAACGAAAAAATGTGATAGGTGTCCATCTTTTGTTTTCTGAATCCGTACTGGTAATGGCCATTTACTCTTTAACACGGGGACATTAAACGAGTAGAACGCAGGATACTAGAATATTTTATATGCTACGTTCAGTAGCATACTTCTTCTGTAGTGTAGACAGTCCCGTTGTTCGTGTAGAAGACTATTATATTTTTAATAAATATAAATTCCAAGCGAAAACCTCCGATTTCCTGTTTATCCACAAAATATAGCTATTTATAATCTTCAATAAAGCATGTCTTACCAACGTAAGTTTTTATGTCGCAGTTTTAACGATGCACCTTAAAACTATTTTCTAAACGAAATGCGATGCGCTAACGGCGTGTAATAAAATTCTCTGTACAAAATCCATGACTTAATTTCCTAGACCCATCCAAGAAGAAAACACAATTTTCTGCAGGCAAAAAGCATAAATTCTGCGCTTCAACTAAAGTTCATCAGTTCAAAAATCCCCAGCGATCTCGTAATTTTCCTATTAAATAACAAAACCAACCCTTTTCGTAATTTATCTTTTATGTTAGTTGGCAATTCATACTAAAAAAAAAAATAATAAAAAGATATGCAGACCTTGGCTCATACGGACACCGCTCGACGTGGTAGGTCTTTTCGTGTCATTCATGCAAATTGCCTTGAGGCTTCTTAACCTGAACAGTGAACTCGGTGCAATTATTTAAGTGCACTTGTGTCCTTATATTCCAACAGCGACCGAAATAAAATCACCAAAGCAGTTCCAGGTGGTTTGATGATGATCTCATAATCAGATAAGGTAAAACATGGGTAGGTGACAAAATCGCTATACTGCTGTGACTCACCGTGAAGATGATTTACGCTTTCCAGAATAATTTAATCTACACTTTTTTTTTATTTAATAAAACTTGAGCTGATCTTGAATGATTGTCGAATATGACTAAATTGACGGTGACTTCCCTAATTGGATTTGTTGTGCGTGTAATAAATAATAAAAAAAGTGCTTGAAGCCAATAAGTCCCTTAATGAGTGGAAAGTCGAAGGCACTTAAGATCCTGATAACTACGAAAACTTTCACTATCATTTATTTGAGCCCTACAAAAAGGTAAGTTCTTATCGCATTACAAGACTTAAACCCGTCAAAACCACTTCTTTCATCAGATCTTCACACTCAGGCTACGCTAGAAACCATATTGTAAGACATTAATCTTCGGGCGCCTTATCAGTTCCTTGTAAGTTTCATGCTTGCTTTTCGTGCCCTTTCAGCCAACAACAACATCACCAGAGAAAAAAGGGAAAAATGCAATTTTCCCTCACTCAAGTGCTTACAAGTGGACGTGCACGAAGTCTTCTGGTGCTGGAAACCATGTAATCTGGATGGAAAAACATCAGATGGCCCTTTCCCTACTTTGGGCAAACCTACAAAACCTATGGACGCTCTTGGAAAGAGTAACAAATTTTTTCATGCTTGGATTTATCAATTTTGAAGACCAGCTACCAACTGTGGATCGTTAAGGATAAGTGTGTTTTCCTGTTTTAGTGATCTTCGCTCATAATGAGCGCGATTTGAGATTAACCAGATGCGCGCCCTACCGCCAGTGGTAAATGCAGCGTGATTGCGCGCAAAGGGAGGAGTCTTGATCTATGGATAAAAATGAAAAATCTTACAGTCGCCATTAATTTCGAGAGATGGTGATCGATTGTTGGCTGGGTTTCCTTTGTTTTTGTGCTGTGTTGCCCTGGGAGAGACTTACAAGCGAGTTGCGTTGACTCAACAACAACAACAACTGCGCCGTAGTCTTCAGTCAAATGTGACATTGCGTTAACTTTGGGATTAATTTGTTAAATGTGTTGCAATGTTGATTGATATGTTATGTAATGTTACAACGCTGCATTACATTTTTGGTTTTGTGAGTTAATAGGTTTTGCAACGCAGTTGTAGGATCACACGCGATGTTTGTGTCTGTCGCTTTCTTGCTGTGTAGTAAAGATATAATTGAAAAATCCCCTTTTTCCCAAAAACAGCTTTAACATTTAAAGCTGATAGTATGAACAAAGTCAAGCGAGATAATAGACCATTTCTCTGGGTAAAAAAAAAATCTCCTAAGAAACTAGTACAAAACTAGAACATGTTGGGGTTGATCATAGATATTTTGAAACTTATCATACTGTGTTTAGTTATATTTATGGTCTGATATTTTAAAGATACCAAGTTATTCTCCATCAAGCAAGGCCAGATGCCCTAAGTAGTTTTCTGATTAAGACCCCAGTGGGAAAAAGGAGTGCTCCAAGAGCCATCTTGGAGCGCTCCAAAAGGAGCATAGAGTGCTCCAGTTGCCATACCCGTTCTATATTCTTTGTAACATTGCATGTCATTGCGAGGGAGCATACATTTTTATGCTCCCAAAAAGGCGTTGTTGGAGCATTATAAAAAAGCTTTTTAAAAAAGAAATATTCATGGGCGCCTGTGGGTATGTGATCAGGTACCGAAAAGCTTTTATTTTCTTCATCTTTTGCAATTGCCTTTTTCTTTCCAAGACCGAAAGTGGCTTTACCAAAGCAGTCCCCCAACTAAATTCTATCCACTTCTAAAGCTTCTTGTCCTCCGTATCGAAAGAGAGCCGGGCTATTGAGTATGCTAATGTCACATTTTATGGGCACGAAGATAATTGCCCGCTTTCTTTTTTTCTATAAAATTTATGAAAACTCCAGGAAAGCTCCCTTGAGAGTGCTCCAAGTACACTCCCCTGTGCAACGCTCCCAATTTTTCCCACTGGGACGCTCGACAACCCACGAAGAGGCAGTGGTTCTATTCCTCGCAGGAGCCTCTCTTTGGCCATTCATACACGAGGGATCATGGTTCCGGATCAAAAGCTTGTTTTGGGCAAGGGAGGCGTGCGGAGATGTACTAAGTGGAGAGTTTCGTGCTCCGGTGGAGACTTTTGTGCTCCTGCTTTTGACCTGAAAACACGGAAAGCACGCACTCACACAAATAAGATATTAATACGTTGCTATGGTGTTAATAATAATAAACTTTCAAACAGTCCAAAATCAACACAACAAACGCACTATTTTCATCCATGATAATTTTACTATTTTCATTATGATAACTAATTATTGATTATAAGTAAATGAACTAATTTAAATAAACAGCCGACCAGAATCAAAAATTTGACATCTCACTAATACAAATAATCATTGCGTAGCAACACAAAAGCTGCTTCCTTTGCTATTGCTCCGTGTATTTTCAGGAAACTTGCAGCAAAGCTTTTGGTTCCAGAACCATGATCCCTCGTGTATGAATGGCCTTTAGATCATCGTTTCTCAACCTTTTTAGTGTTTCGACCCGATGAAAAGCTAAAATGAACTAAGAAATCTTACGACTCCGTCACTATAATTTTGGTTGAAAGATAAAATTCCAAGCATTTGGAGAAATTTTTTCATTAAGAAACCACATGTTCATTCGGGCTCCATCTTGTTCCGTCAAATCGGTCTTACACTTGAGTTATTAAGGTCGATTCACATACATGTATCCGCGACGGCTCCGTGTCAGTGGCTTCCGTGATAAATTTT
Source organism: Thereva unica (assembly GCA_949987705.1). NCBI lineage: Eukaryota > Metazoa > Arthropoda > Insecta > Diptera > Therevidae > Thereva > Thereva unica. The sequence goes on from OX465284.1 coordinate 86,345,852, forward strand.
TCAATGACATTTATCACCTTCTCCGTTTCAGTGCTTAATGTTCACTAGCATCTGTGCTTACTTTCTAGTTTTGTAGAACAGGAGAAGAACCACAATCCAATTAACAGGGACATCAAAGTTGCCTTTGAATGGGGCCTTGTCGACTGAAATGTATGCTGGCAAAAAGAAGTACACACTCGTCTTTAATAAAAATTACAATGAGTTTCCTTTTTATATATTAATGAATGATCTTTTAACATCCTAACTATAAAAGAGAATCTGCGAAAAACAATCACATCCATATCGCAGAACAAATATTCCTATACCCGGAAATTCTTAAGAGATACAAATTCTTTCTTTAGCTTGCAGCTCGATGGTTGGAGTACAGACCGCCATTATATATTACATAACTACACTTTGCGCGTGCATATGGCATAGCCTAATACAGAGTTCTTGAGTAATGATTTAAAATTTGCAGCCAGAAAACAAGACGCTCGTTACTACTGCATATGTGCCTCGGTAGTCTAGGGGTAAGGCGCCTGACTACTATCCCCAGAGGTCCCGGGTTCGATTCCCGGCGGTGCCACGGTCCTAGCCTTTCCCAATTTCCCACCTACATAACTTTCCTTCTTTCTTCTCCCCTCTTTACATTCCTGATTCCTTCTGTCATAGCCTTCCTTAGCCCTTCCCCGCTCCACCAAAGCGCATGTCATCGGTTGGTTGATGAGATTCAACTCGTTTCAGGAGGCATAACACTCCAGCGAGTTGTTTCTCGATGCCCCGGTTTCAAAAGTCGCGATAGTAATGGGAGTAGGTGGACTAAAAAAATATCGAGAGAAGGTTGTGGCAGTTCCTTCCTCCCCGACTAGAGCTGCTGTTCGACATTGCACTCTATAAGAAGAAAATAGATTGTCAACAGTATAAAGGGCCTTTCCTGTGACTCTAGTCTTTCACATAAAAAAAAAAAAAATATGTGGAACACTAGTGTCCAAATATGGAACACTGAGCCATAGACAGGAAGAGCAGCGCCGGGCTATCGCCAAACTTGGGGTATGCATATAGTTAATGATACACAAAAATGGGTACGTGGGTTAAAAAAGGTTGAGAATCCCTAGAGAAAGGTGGTGGCACCCGATTTGTCACTTCTATCAAAACCCGGGAAGAGCCACTGCAGACGTATACCTAGTAGCTCTGTTCGCAAGACCTAAGCCCACCTCGGACGGAGTTAACAGGAAACGGTCGAATGGCAAGTTCTCTGCCCCATAAAGTCGGTTGGGCTGAGGGTTAGTAACCCGCTTCCATAAAAACACAATTGCTACGAGTCGGAGTACGAATGACAAGGAACCAAATGGACAACGTGACGACGACCTTTGCTTATCGAATAAGGACACGAATTGAAACATGGAATGTGAGAACACTGCTTGCTGATGGACGGCAGGATGAAACTGAAAGCCGTGGGGAGTGGCGTTGGGGTAATACTCACCAAAGAAGCTAGGTTCAGCCTCATTAGCTGGTCACCAGTTTCTGAGAGGATTATTACCGTGCCCCAATTAAAAATCAAGGCCTAAGCCAAGTTATCAATGAACTTTTCGTTGACTTTTGTAGTTCCCAAGAAACTCGTGGTAGGTGGAACTTATTTTTGCCACAAGAAGATACACACAGAGACCTGGGGCCAGTTCACGCAATTCGACACTCGACGTCGACGTCGACACTTCATGAAAACGACATTAGTTTCAACGACGTTGAATTTGTTCAAGTAAGTCGACTTGCGTGAACCCAAAACGACATTTAATGTGTCGTTTTCAGTCGACGTCGAATTGCGTGAACTGGCCCCTGGGTATCGTTCGTCCCGATGGTAGAACGAGAAATCAGATAGATCAGGTGGCCGTCAGCCGCCGATGGAAAACTATTATGGATGATGTCAGGAGCTTTAGGGGAGCAGACACTGGAATTGACCATTATTTGGTAGTAGCAACTTAGATCTAAGACAGAAATAGTAACCGCATATAATGCAATGGTAAAGCAGCTGGAGAAGATGGCATCCCGCCAAAATTGTTGAAAGCCGACTCAAGCCTCACAGCAGATCCGCTACAGGCAATCCTGGAAATAGGAATCTGTGTACCTTTCCGGAGAATTGGACGGAAGTTATCATAGTCAAAATACCAAAAAAGGGGGACCAAACAATATGCGACAACTCGAGAGACATCTATTATCTTCTTCTTCTTTAACGGCTCTACAACCGGGATCCGGTCTTGGCCTCGCGCAACTGTTCTCTCCACCGGTCCCGATTCTGAGCCGATGTCATCCAGTTTGGCATCCCTAAACTCTGAGCGTCCTGGTCCACGCCATCCTTCCAGCGAAGGTTGGGCCTCCCTCGCTGTCGCACCCCATAGGTCTTACCGCAGAGAACTTTCCGAGCAGGCTCATCTTCACTCATACGAGCTAGATGCCCTGCCCACCGGAGCCTACCGAGCTTTATTTTCTTCACAACATCTATGTCGCGATAGCGCTCGTAGATCTCGTCATTGTAGAGTCTCCGGAATCGTCCTTCCTCACATACGGGGCCAACAATCCTCCGAAGTATTTTCCTCTCAAACACGCCCAAGAGGTTTGAGTGCTTTTTGCTAAGCACCCACGTTTCGGATGCATATGTGAGAACGGGTAAGACCATCGTCTTATATAGTAAAAGTTTAGACTTTATGGTTAGATATTTGGATTTGAAGAGCCTTGACAGACTATAGTAGGCTTTGTTGGCTTTTAGCAGTCGTGCGCGTATTTCTGGTTCCATGCTATTGTCGGCTGCTACTATTGACCCAAGGTAGGTAAATGATTTTACCACGTCAAACTCGTGTTCCGCTACCTTGATTGTGGGACCAATGTTAGGTGTTCTTCCAGACGAGGCCACCATGTACTTTGTTTTGCTTTCGTTAATGTGCAGTCCCAGATTTCCTGCCGCTTGCTCAATCTGAGTGAAAGCTTCTTGTACAGCTGTTGTTGTTCTTCCAATGATGTCAATGTCGTCTGCGTAAGCCAGTAATTGGGTGGACTTGTGGAGGATTGTACCCCTAGATGTCACGCCCGAATCTCGGATCACTTTCTCCAACGCCAGGTTGAAAAGGAGGCAGGCCAGACCGTCCCCTTGTCGGAGTCCATTATAGATGTTGATTGGTCTGGACAGTGTTCCGGATACCTTTACTTGGCTTGATATATTGGTCATGGTCAACCTACATAGTCTTGCCAGTTTGTTGGGGATGCCGAATTCTCTCATGGCTTTGTAGAGTTCTACCCTGGCTATGCTATCATAGGCGGCTTTAAAGTCTATGAAGAGGTGTTGAATTGAGTTTTGAAACTCTAGACATTTTTCCATAGCCTGCCTCAAGGTGAAAATCTGATCAGTCGTTGATTTGCCTGGGCTGAAGCCACACTGGTAATGGCCTATGATGTTTCTGGCGTATGGGGCCATCCTGTTTTGTAGGATAGCGGAGAATATCTTATACACAGTACTCAACAACGTTATACCGCGATAATTAGTGCACGCTGTGATATCTCCTTTTTTGTGTACCGGACAGAGGATGCCTTTTCTCCAGTCTTCTGGCATCACTTCCTGCTCCCATACTTGCACAATTAATTCATGAATCGCTTGGTGTAATGTAGGCCCTCCATATTTAACCAGCTCCGCTGCGATGCCGTCTGCACCCGAGGCCTTGTTGTTTTTGAGCCGGCTGATGGCTCTGCTAACTTCTTCTATGCTTGGTGGCGGCAGCATAGCATTGTCATCAGATATTGGTGGAGCCTCCGAATCCTCAGTTAGCTCGCCATTTAGCAATTCATGAAAGTGCTCTTCCCATCGCTCCAAGATGCCTTTAGGATCGGTGATCAGATTACCTTCTTTGTCCTTGCAGTATGTGCAACGTGGTGTGAATTGCGTCATACTGCGGACTCTTTGGTAGAACTCCCGCGCCTGGTGCGGCCGTCGTTCTCTGTACTGTTCTAGCTCACAGACGAGATTTTTTTCCCAGGCTTCCTTTTTCCGTCTGTGAATTCTCTTTTCTTCTTTTCTGAGCTCTTTATAGTTCTCTTCGCGTGCCCGTGTTCTCTGAGACTGCTGCATGGCTCGGTACGCAGCATTCTTACGTTCAGTTGCCAGCTTGCATTCATTACCGAACCAGTCGTTCCGATCTTTACGACTTCTGCCTAAGATGGAATCAGCAGTACTAATGACAGTATTTTTAAGGCGGGTCCAGTTCTCTTCAACGCCCGGCATCTCATCCCCAGGACTTAGGGCGAGTTCTAATGCATGACCGTAGCTGTTTCTGGCCATTTCATTGCGTAGTGCAGCTGTGTTGATTCGAGCCTGATCAGCGGATACAAAGCTTTTCAACGTTGTAATGCGCTCTCGGAGCACCAAACCAACAAGATAGTGATCCGAGTCGAAGTTGGCACCTCGGTACGTTCGTACCGTCATCAAACCCGAAAGGTGGCGGCGGTCTATCAACACATGATCTATTTGGTTGCGAGTGGCTCCATCAGGAGATACCCAGGTGGCTTTATGGATATCTTTACGCGCAAATCTAGTACTTGCAACGACCAAGTTCTTACTTGCTGCCATCTCTACAACTCGCTGTCCATTGTCATTAGTGTTTTCATGCAAGCTGTGGTTGCCGACATATTGCCTGTATATGGGCTCCCGGCCTACTTTGGCGTTCAGATCTCCCAGTATGATTTTTACATCATACCTGGGGCAGGCATTAAGTTCTATTATCTACTGTGGACAAAATCTTGTTCCATATAATACTATCTAGGATAAGAGAGGTAGTGGACCGAACGCTTAGAAGACCGCAGGCTAGACACTATAAGAATCATAGCGGAGAAGTCTACTGAATTACGATCCTCCCCCTTTACCTTGCTTTCATAGACTATGGAAAACCGCTCGACTCGGATAACATGAGCTTCATAGAGGGAGTTCTACGGCAACGTGGACTGCCAGACAAAATAAAAGTCCTATACAATAATTCCAAATGCAGAGTTATTGACAATGGAAAGTTATCCGACAGCTTTGAAGTGAGTTCAGGAGTACGACAAGGATGCCTACTTTCGCCATTACTATTTCTCATAGTAATAAACGACTAGATAGTAGAACAGGTGGCCTACAATGAGATTGCTAGACCGTCTTATGGATCTCGACTGCGCGGATGATATCTGTTTGCTGGCCCACAGACACCAGGACTTCAATTTGGCAACAGAAAGTAGTTCAGCAGGCTCTAGGATAAATCCGGCTAAAACTACCGGACCGGACAGCGGTGAATAACCATGATGTGGAACTGGTAGATAAATTTTGCTACATCGGTAGTGTTATCGCCGAAAATGGCGGGGCAGAAGAAGACGCCGGTTGTAGAATAAATAAAGCACGAAGCGCATTTGCATACATGTTTGGCATATGGAGATCAACGGAGATCTCAATAAATTGCAGGTGTTCAACTCTAACGTTAAAGCAGTTCTGTTGTACGGTTGCAAAACATGAAAATTCACCCAGTCAGTTCAAAACAGGGGGCTTACAAGTACAAGTCTTCGTCAACAGATGCCTACGTCGTATCCTAAAAATCCGCTGACAAGATAGAATTTCAAATGAAGAACTATGGCGCTGTGCCGGCCAAGAAGGGATAGACGACCAAATTAGGGGTAGAAATGAAATTGGGTTGGTCACTCCTTACGAGTCACACAGTTGGAAGACCTAGAGCAGACCACAGAGAACCTATAGGAGCGTTATGTATGTTTTGAACAAGCATGTATTAAGATTCCTGCAATGGACTGGCCAAGCTTCTAACAAAACTCATCATAAATAAACAAAACGCACGTTTAAGTTGTTACTATACATACATTTATTAGTATTGTTAACTTAAATAATTTAGTGGCTATCATTCACTCTTACAACGTAAAAATTTACCAGTTATTAATCGTAAAGCTACGATGGCAAATAGAATGTTACCGACAGTAGTGCAGTCACTTGGAAGTTTGATAATGTCACACAAGTTTTCCATTGTATGCTTGACAGCACCAGTTAACGCCATAATGGGTACCCATATGTCCTGCTCATAGCTGAAGTAGTAATAAAACGATGAAATCAGATTGGCCACAATGTATGCATCCACAACCCGTGGGTTGATATGATTGTATCCGTCAACCATAATAGTAATGGCCAATAGTAAAGATGTTCCTGCATGTACGTAAGCAATCCTGTTCTTCGATGCTGCAATATAGAGGTCCGCGTTTGTCATTGATAGGGGGATAACTTTTGCCGCTCTGCCTACTACATGGTAGATTTTGTCAACGTTGGGTGCACCAAAGCCCATGGTGGACAGAAATCCAAAGATGCCATATAGTAGAAGCGTTCCAATGTTGATTATTGACCAAACAGTGTTCTGGTAGACTTGGGAAAATCCGTAACCGGAAATTACGGTGAGAACTGCTTCTGCGACAACCATCCTGATTTTGGGGGTGTTCCAAAACTATTTGAATTTGAAAAATTTAACAAAAGAAACTATTGATTTGCTATTGAACAGAGAAACTAAAGTGAACTAAAATTTTGTTACGTATGAGTCAAGACGTTCTGCGATTAGTTATTTTTATCCAGGTAGCGCAGGTAATCGCCGATTTAAAAACATCGTCGTAGCCGCAGTCAGTTGCAGGTTTTCAAATTTCCGTCTGTCATTTGGTAAAATTCTAAAAAAAAGCACCAAAACGCTCGCAAATGGTTTTCGGGAATGTATTTTTGTGTGCAGTAACAGGATACGGATTGACACAAATTCATAAGACCAGAACCTGGACGGCTATTGGATTCGCTGGATTATTTGCGTATGGCGCTCTTAATCTGCTTCAGAGCGTGGCAGCAAATTGCATAAAGATGGAGGACACCTTAGAGCTGCTAGCATCCTGTGCCCAAATATTGCCGTTACCACTTATAAATATGGAGCTCTACTTGAGATCATCGGCGAGGGAGATTGTTGGCTTTCTTCACGGGATCCCGGCTATTGTTTTCCTCTGCATGACATTAATAGATCCTTCCAATCGCAGCGCTCATGAGCTACTGGAGGTGACAATGCTGTTCAATGTATTATCGACAGGCATCTTCTATTTTAAGTACAGTGATGATGACATTTGGGTAGTTGTGCTGGGCATGGTAGGAGCCATTCATCAGTACTCCTTGAGGGAGATTTGCCAAAAGATGAATATTCAGACCGAGGACTGCTTTCCACTTGGATGCGCTGTTTTGGCTTTGGTCGGATTGAAAGCGCTACACGAAGGCTTTGGTTGAAATTTGTATGGAACAGAAATATTTTTCTATAAATTATTCAATGGTAAAAACAAGTTGTGTTTTTTTGGGTGTTAAAATATGCTACAATAGAAGGACCTTATTGTAATCTAATAAAATTATAAATGTTATATAATCATTAGGTAGTGATAAGGGAGAAACTATTTTAGCGAATTTTTTCAAAGGGAACCCGACAAAAGGGCGTATTGCTTTTGATCCTCATCGTTGGTTGTTTCAAATTGATGTTTTTTTTTAGCTTTGGATTCACAACTCTAGAATGTTCTGTCTCAATCTCGCAGCTCTCAAGCCGTTTGTTTTCCATTTCTGATCTTTCGTCATTGGGGTAATAGTTGGATCAAAGAACGCGAGAGCTACCGATCCTATACTCAAATATCATAAATGGCTGGAAAATTTTGCTAGAGCTTTCTCTCAGAGATATCCTTGTCAATATCCTTGTGTAGCCAACATTTTTTTGCAAGAGATCAAGTTTTTTTTGGAAGCCAGATGATCTCTGGGGACAATGAATCAACCTCTGCAGTATACTTTGACGAGAAAAACACAAATAGCACCCAAAAGAAAACTATTCCTCGTTACTCATATTGAACTGGCCGCGGGAAAGGAATATTTTCAGACAATAAATGACCTTAACCATCCACCTATCGCGATGAATGGCACCTGGCATTGAGTGCTCCAGCAAACACCAGCACCAACTGCAATAGCTCCTTATAGTAATCTCTGGGTTGGATGGATGGGTGGATATTTTATTATTATTATTATAAGGAATGAGGGGGGCAACCCATATGGTGAACACTGCGGCCAAGTTAGGCCTATTGTGTACGTACCCCACTAGCGGAACAGACTATCGGCCTTCCGAATGAAGGCAAGAAGGTCTTTAGTTGATGAAGACCGGGCTTGGGCAGGGCTCAAGAACTCTCTGATGAACGTTCTTCTTCTAAGCCAGATCAGAGCAGGACATTCACAAAGAATATGTGTGGAAGTCTCGTCGCCTTCCAAGCAGAGTCGGCATTCTGTCTCTTGAGACAGACCTAGGTTGTGGAGGTGGTACCGCAGTCCTACATGGCCAGTGAGATAGCCCACCAGCAGCCTTAGGTCCGCTCTATTTAGAGTAATAGTGCCCCTTAAGGCAAAGGGTCTTATAAGATCTTTAGCCTGTCTAAGACCTGGGACTGACTCCCAATAGGCTAGGTTTATTTTCTTAATCCACTCTTCTATCAAGGACTTGGAGGTGGACCAAGAGATGCCACAGAAGGGTTCTGGGCCCTGGAACAACGTCTCAGACCCCTCCCTCGCGAGGCTGTCTGCAGCCTCATTTCCCTCGATACCCCAGTGTCCGGGGACCCAGCAGAGCGAGACCTCGTTTCTTCTGGTCAGGCTCTGGAGTACGTCAAAACACCCTGCTACTATTTTGGAAGAAAACTTCCACGTTGAGAGTGCCTTGATGGCAGCTTGGCTGTCAGAAAAGATTTTAATTAATGTTGGCGCCTTTCAGACCTTTCTCAAGGTTGAGCCTAGCGCAGGTCGCAATGGCATGTATTTCAGTCTGGAAAACAGAGGGCCACTTACCCATTGCAATCGAGACCTTGGGTCCTGCGACACCAGCCCCTGTACCATGTTCCATCTTTGACCCGTCAGTAAACCAGTGGAGATGGTTTGGATCCCTAGGAAGAATAATTTCCTCCCACTCAGAGCGATCCGGGATAATTGCTTTGAATTTCCTTTGGAACCGCAGTTGACTAACCATATGGTCGGATACGCGGCAGATGGAAATGCTTGGGATATTTTTAAGGATATCCATGTGTCCTTTGACCGTATGGGGCCAGTTGGATGAGATCTGAAATCTCAAGGCACTTATGGCGGCGGATTTCCATATGAAGAGATGCAAAGGGGTCAATCCAATGATTGCTTCCATTGCAGCTGTGGGGCAGGTCCGCATAGCTCCGGTAATGGAGAGGCAAGCAAGCCGTTGCAGCTTGCTGCACTTGAGGATCGACGTAACCTGTTTAGTCTTGGGCCACCAAACTATAGCAGCATAAGTGACAACAGGTTTAACGATCGTATTGTACTTCCAGTACATCATTTGTGGTGTAAGACCCCATGTCCTACCCAGAAGCCTTTTGCAGGCCCATATGGCCCTTGTGGCTTTGCTGATGACGTAGTCAAGTTGAGCGTTCCAGTTCAGCCTCTTGTCTAAATTTACTCCCAAATATTTGACTGAGTCTGAGTACTCAACTGTGGTATTCTGGATACAGATAGGACCTAGGTCCACTTTGTAGCGTTTGGAAAAAGGTACCAGGACAGCCTTATTTGGGTTAATTGACAGACCCTCCTTGGTACACCATCGTTGAACTTCTCGCAGTGCCGTTCTCATGACCTCTGTAATGGTCAAATCAAACTTCCCAGAGACAATGATGGCAAGATCATCTGCATAACCGATGACATCGAAACCAGATTCAGATAGTTTGATCAAGAGTTCATCCACAACTAGTGACCAGAGTAACGGGGATAAGACTCCACCTTGAGGGCACCCCTTAATAGCCTTAACACTAATGGTGGAGACACCTAGGGTAGAAGAAATGTCACGATCTGCAAGCATGGCATTTATCCACTCAATCGTGTGAGGATCCAGGTTTCTGAGAGCCAGTGCTCTAGAGATGGAATCATAGCCAGTGTTATCGAAAGCACCTTCGATGTCAAGGAACGCGCATAAGGCAGTTTCTTTAGCGAGGAAGGCCTGGGTGGATATGTCAGTAATAATTGCGCTGGTGTCGAACATTTTACATTTTTAAACGCGAGTGTCGTTTTACCAATGCGGTTTTCCAACTGAGTACTAATTAAAACAAGTCGTGTTTTTACAATACAACGACCTAAAATCAAGATTTGATTGAGTTAAACTATAGCTTAATGGCCCGGCTTCACCGACCTCAGTTCAATAATGTTCAGTTCACACATAAGTGGCTGTACCGGCTAAAGTCCAGTTCATATTCAGTTCGTTCCTGAAATTTAAAAGCCCACGGGAATGAAATTCCACTATTCCAGTTCATTACTCTCTTTTGAGTGAGCTTTTACGTTCAACTTCAGTTCGAGACTAGTTGGGCGAACTGACGTTTCTTTATCCTCAGTTGAATATGTGAAAATTATATGCGAACTGAGCTGAGGTTAAAAGTTTAGTTCACCAATTTGCTCGAACTTGTGCAGTTCACCCGGTTTGGGTTTTCAGGTGTACATGAAATATTTAGGGTGTGGATTTCCTCGCCCAAAGCGAAAGGCCAATAACATCTATAAAGCCCCCGATAAGAGGACTATCTGGCCTGCCTCCTATATAACCAGACGTTAGAGAAAGTGATCCGAAATATGAGTGTGATAGCAAAAAGAGCAACCTTTCACAAATCCTCGCAAATACTCGCGTATACAGAGGCTATGCAGGGCATTGACTGACCTAATTACATGAAAACTTTTGAAGCACTCCGTCTTCGGTGACTACTTGGTTTGGTATGTGGTATGCGGCTAATCGTTCCACATTTTCTACGTATTCTGAGTGATTTATCCTCCTCCGCCCGCCCCCGCTCGACCTGGCGTAGAACTAAAATTGAGAAACGTTTAATTTGTCAGCACTCAAAAATCACTCTGAATACCTGAAAAACTTTTTGGAACTATTTTGGTCTGTAACCCAATTCTTAAAGTTTACTGTTTCGTTATTGCTACCTGGAAGCGGCCATATACCCTGGCATGCAGGCGGCCATATACTCAGGGACGGCTGGCTCTGATTGCATCTACCCGACGATATGTCGGGGTAAATTTACCTGTTTAGACGCTTCACTCCCAAGAACGTTCCCTACGAATCATTCCCACACTTCCCTTCATCCACATATTGCCATTAAAAATTATAGGGATTTCTTTGAAGTTTCGACCTAGTAAAACTGAACCTTCAGAAATGAAGATTGTCATTGTATGAATTCCATTATTTCGGGTAAAGTTTTATGCGGCGATACATAAATAACCACCATCTAATTCATTCGTCCGTTTTCTGGCATACAATCTGCCTACACATAGCTCATGGTGATTTATCGTGCCTAAGGGATAGTGTTTTTAGCAGCTCTTCTACGTTCTCACGTATATTTAAACAATTTAGCAAAAGTATTGATAATCCTGGTCTAGTCAAACCCGAGTTAAAATAATTTAGTTGGTTAATTTTTTTAAAAACATGCGCTGTACCTAGCACGTATAGCGAACAAATGCGCATGCCACATGGGTATGACCGCTACCCCCACAGGTACGAATATTTTCAACTGCATCGGCATAGACCATTCCAAACTCGTGTGCTGTTTTACCAAGCAGAGCCCCAACTGAGCACTAACCACGTTCAATGCTTCTTTACTTATGCAATGGAATGAAAGCCGGTCCCACCCTTACCCTGGCACCCTTTATGGTCATCTAGCAAATTGCCAGTTTCCTTCGTCCTATAAAATTTTGTAGGGAGCCAATTTTAATGGGAGCAAAAAGAAATGAAAAAAACTTCAACCTTTTTTCAAAAAGGGGTAGTTTTACTCCCTTAAGGTTTGAAAATAGTTTACTTTTGGCTGATGATAGTACATCTCACCAAAGAGGAGGTGGGAACCAATTTAAAACAAAAACACCTCATGTATTTAATTGACCACCCTATTCTAAAATCTGAAATAATTCACCTCGAATGGTGAATTTGTATTCGTATAATGAGATAAAGCACAGTCTGGGCGACAACGTAACAAACATATGGTAGGAAATCTATGCAGTAAAGCAGAGTGTATGTGAACGCACAAATTCGACGAGATTTTGCCAACTTTGAACGAGTAGCGGCATGGTTTAACGTGTTCCAAACGTGCTAAAACTTTGGCTATGTAAAAATCGGAAAGTTGACTGAATCGTTGACAAAATTCCGAGATCGATTTCTTACGGTCACCCTAATAACCACACACAACACTCTAGTAACATTGATACTTCTATTATTGTCGAATTGTCCTTCCATCTGTCAAATACCCCATGTTTGCGTAAGGTACACCTTTATATTTCATATATTTGACAAAGAAAACAGTAAAAAAGAACAAAAACCATAACCACACATCACAAGCACTTCCTAAACTCGTTGTATCCCTGGCACGTTTAATTTCGCCCAAGTTTCTCGAAGCCTTCAGACCTGCCTACGAAGTCTTCCCGACTGGAAACCTTTCCCTTTGAAAACGCATTGAGCTCGTAAACATCATTTTACTTCCTTCTTTAAGTGGAGAGTGAAGAAAAATTGCCTCAAGTACCAAGCCAAAGGCACCTTCCTTCATGTGGTTGCGATGCAAATTATCCACAAATAACTGAGACTTCGTGCACATAGAGCAAACTCTTCCTCCTAGCCCTGGCCCGAGCTTAGAGCGTGACTTTTAAGCCCAGTCACGGAAATGGTATTAATGCCCTTCATTTTGTGGCGTGATGACGCGACAAATTATTAGAATTGGTCACATTCGATTTAACCCGCGCTCGCTCGCGCCACTACGGCATAGGTGGAACACCCTGGAACCTTGGGAATGCATTCAAAAAAGAGAAGAATACAATCAACGATCGCAGCAGAGCTTGAACTGAGGAGACCGAGTCGCATTGGCAATTAAACTTGACGGTGTCTTGGGTATCGGTGCTATTGAAGGTATTCCAAGATCGCACGTTCAACACCCGCCTGGTTTATGCGGGTGTCGATGGATCGATTTCCTTTGAAGACGCTGCTCAGCTTCTCTGGGCACGACTCTATCAACTTGTAGAGTTCCTTCCCTTACAAGGCACATCGCAAGACGGGTATAATGGAGCAAGAGGAATAAAGTGGATGTACAAAGCGCAACGTAAATTACGCATTCAACAGGAATTACGACGACAAAATGGCATAAGTGATGGGCCGGAGTGCCGCAAGGGTCGAGGTCAGTCAATGCTCGGAAACTATAGAAGCGCCTCGGGCGCGGACACCCGCATCGGTCTCCAGAGGCAGGAAGATGCCTATTCTAGCTAGATCAGCCCTCCATTCTAGACTTATATTAGTTGTCATTTCGCTATTTATCATTGATTGAAGGCCTCCAGCCTCGACGCTTGCATTCTGCGTGGGGCTGCCGAGTGTTGATTTGCACTTCGCCTCTGCGCCAACAGCTAGATTCAATTCAAACAAATCTTGATTCCTGCTTCGTTCTCTGCATGTTTAAGTGGCGCTGACTCCTCTGCTCTTGATAAGCCCAACTGTGCTGTGGAACGTTGCCTGTTAATTGCTCCTTAATATTCCAGCAATTTGCTAAGGCCTCAGACTCTGGGGAGGTCTCCTGCATCAACCGCAATAAATTGCACAAACATTCGACTGACAGGAGAAGGAATTGAAATTGGATACGAAACCTTCGGGGGACGCACGATCACCGGAGAAACCTGGGAACTGGCTTTTCTCACACCTACAGGTTCCAGCTCAATATCGTGGATAATGAAGTCATATTTTTGTTTGTGTTTCTGATTTACATTCATCAGCTAGACGAGGGAGTAAACAATCAATTTCGAATTTATTTAAGATTTATTTAAGGGATTGTGACTGTTTGAAGGAAACATTAAGATGTGCGAGATTAGATGTACAGGGAAGTGTTTAGTTAGTGTTAGCTTAGGTTGAAATGACTGCTCCCCCACTAGGGAGCCCACTTAGATACACCATTGGGCCCACTGTGATGCCGTTCTAGTGTTGAGACAAAATTCAGGTCATTTCAAGCTAATTGGAGAAATAAAGCGACAGAGGTCAGGAACACCTGTGTTTTGCCGATCACTCAATCCATCAAGGAATGGTGAGCCGAGGAAGGTCCCTCTTTTCCTCGCGAGGGCCGGACATGTACAGAGAAGATGAGAGACAGTTTCTTGTCATCTTCATTACGACAATTTCTGCAAAAGTCGTTGTACTCTTTCGGCGAGAGGGCCCAGATTATAGTGACTTCCGCCTGGAAGACGCTGCAATGGCAGCGGAGATATCACAACCAACGCTCTTGCCGATTTAAGAGCCATCTGTGTAGATACATAGAGACCCAGTCGGGATAACACCATCTGTCCCTATATGACCTAAGGCCGGAATGATGGTATTGAAACCTTTCTTCAAGGTCCACGTAGGTATAGTGTAATCTAGGTTGTAGGGCAGCGATGGCGAACCTCCTAAAAATGGATGGAGTGACCATATGAATATGCAGCCCACCCAAGAGAAGCCTTTGTCCTGACGGCCGTCCAGGCTGCCGTTCGCTCGGCGTGTATGCCCAAAGGAGTAAGATACAATAAGATATTCAGCGTGCTTATCATTGCTGTTCTTTGGACCCTTTCCAGTATTTTATGATAAGTAAGCTTCTGTAATGCAGTCCAACATACCGATATGCCATGCATAAGTATAGGTCTGATTACGGCTGTATACAACCAGTTGACGATGCGGGGTGAAAGGCCCCAATCCACTCCGATCGTTCTTTGGCATAAAAGGAGATCTGTTTCAGCCTTACTAGCTCTCTCTAAAAGATTCGACCGCCAGGTTATTTCCTATCTAGTATAAGACCTAGAAATTTCGCAGAGTCTTAGAGAAGGAAACTCGGGACGTCTGCCTATGCTTCCTTGTAACCCTTAATAGTATCCCAATGAACAAGAGTGTCTAATGCTCGTTGCATTATATCTTATTGTTGATATGTACTTGCCGATCATCACCAGAACAATATTATCAGCATAGCCCATCGTGGTGCACCCAGACTCCCTTTGTTGACTGTCAAATTTCAAAGGAGCAGCGATAGAACCCCACCCTGCGGTGTGCATCTTTCAACCCGTTTAACTTCTTCCGAAAGCTCCGGACCATGCACTTCAGCAGTTGATCAATAAAGGGACCTGCAGCATCTGCCAACACCCAGACGATGGAGTGCCCTCGTAACCGGATAAGATTCAACATTGTTGAAAGCACCTTCAATATCTAAGAAAGCGGCCAAAATGAACTCCTTGAATTCAAGGGATTTTTCAATGACCGCTACCAGGGAATGGAGAGCAATGTCTACCGATTTACCTTTCGCGTAGGCATGCTGCGAGGGGGAAGCAATCTTCTATTAATGCTTTGCTTAATAGCCTTAATAGTCACTAGTTTTTCGAGGATCTTGAGGAAACAGGGTAGGAGATGTTACACGCTTTCGAAATGAAAGCCACCTTTGCTACTCTCAGGATGTTGGAATGTAGCGTAGGCGAAGGGAACTCCTATAGATGGCTACAAGCCAGTCCAGAATTAGAACACTGACTTCCTAACTTTCAATAGGATAAATTCCGTGAGGTCCAGGTGTTTTATAAGACTTAAAGCATTCTATGGCCCTTAGGAGCAAATACCTGTTCATCAGTCTATTGATGGTACCTAAATTATATTCAGTTGGTCTCCTAAAACCTGTTTTTGCGGATGCCGCAAGATGTCGAGCCAGGATAGGGGGTAACGAGCAGGAGTTTCAATGACTCCTGACTGTTTCTGTCCACGTACCGACTGTTTGTTGCAGCAATTATTGGCACATTGGGCTTTTAGAGAGAACTTTTCTAGGTCTTGCGGTGACCTAAAAACCTTCTATTATCTTACGAAAGGTCTTCCAGGATTCCATCTTCCCTACGGGAGGGTTGATTCTTTCTGAAATACAATTGGCTAATCTGAAATACAATTGACGCTTTCTGAATTACAATTGGAAAAGATGCAGTGAAAATCAAGATAGTATTTGACAAAGTTGAATCTAAACCCCACACAACCGTTTTGTTTGTCTTTATAAACGAATTTGTCTATATCTCCTCTAACATAATTCACAACTGATAAGAAAACTTTGCGTGTACCGCTTATGCTTTTGACCAGCATGGTTCAGCACAATCCAGACCAGCACGATCCAGAAATTGTCTTTATTACCCCCGATACACGGCAACTAAAAATTCGTCGTTACCACGAATAAAATTTTAGGGAATTACACACGCTAAAATTGATCGTTATGTTTTGTCAGTTGTCTGTCTGTTGTTTCATGTGTAGTATGATTAAAAAAAATTAGGGTCTGTCAATCGGCTAATCTGAAAATAAGTAATATTTTTTTTACTAATTTGATACCTGCTTATACCTTAAGACACTGAAAAATTGCTAAAAGCGAGCATTTCACAATAATCCATTGACCGACAGATTTATGTTTTCGTCATCATGAGGCTTAATATTCGTCGTAACGACGATTTTTTGTAGTAACGGTGAACCTTTGTCGTAACGACGACCGTATATCGAGTGTAAATTCATCTGCGTTCAATGAAGTAATTTTTGCTTCGTATAATCAAATGACGAATGAATTTTGTTATTGTTCATTGGATGTTTATTTTACAGGATATACGGATTCATTCTTAACCGAATCAGCATGAAACGAATTCATCCCTCAAACTTCTAGATTTTGGTATTTATTATTTACGAAGCTATTTCTAAATGTACAATTAGCTGATTACCAACGATGCATGATCACCCAACAATTAAAAGACATCTGAGTCAACAACATATGTAATGTCAATGATAGTATTTACAATTGCGTTAGGATAACATAAAAAGGGAGAATATACATATATCTACTTACAAAATCGTGACGAATTTGAATGAAAGACGCTTTCTTGCCAGACGATCGTGAGTATTTTTGGACTTGGTGGACTGATGGACTCGATGATATCTGATAATTCTAATGGAATAAAAGCACCAAATTTTTGATGATAAATGATTCTAAGCTGAGATATGACGTGACTAGTAATGCGTGACAAATAAACAATTTCCAACACGCACTTAAAATGCATCTCGTTGAAAGAAAGTCCAGAAATTATTTATCATCAACGGTTTCACTCTCACATTAGCTTTAAAATACGATAAAAATTGCCTTAAAAACTGCCTCAAAACAATTGTAATAAAAACGAGACAAAGTAAAGTCCATCCGCTCCGTTCATAAATCTCCTTAACGATGATTCTCACGCATCATGATGGGCATAAGTGCACGCATTCGAATCAAAAATTCTTCTAAGAAGTCACAGTTTCCGCCGGGCGTCCAATTCCCCAGACGTGGCCATAAGATCCATTCGAGGGATAGCCCCGATGAATTTTAAGTTGCCAACGTGCCGCCGCCACCAACCAAAAGACATACAAAAAGACGACGACGCCGGAGGAGACTCTCAAAATCCAAAGATCGTATTCTGTCCGCTTCGCCATTGTTTCGTAAAAAGTTGTCCCCGTAAAAAGGTCTGGACAATTTGTTAGCAAGTGGTAACTGTGGATCACATCCAAGTAAAGACCTGACATCCATCGTCGGACTCCGCGCTCTGGGCGTACGGATGAGCTTTAATGGATGGCAACTGGCCTCCAGTTGACATGGTCTGTTCTTGTTACTTTTTGGGTGGTCAACGCAAAACAAATGTGGGGAGGACGGTGATTTAAGGGCTTTTTACAAGTTGACCATTGCATAGGCCTTATAGCGCTTACGACCGCCGTCGTCGAGACTCAAGCTAGAGGCTGAATGCTGGATTTCATAAAATATACTACAAGACCGCGCGGCAATTGGCGGCTTTCAATGCATGTGAAAATTTCCTCATCACAATCCCACCAGTTGCACAATAATCCTGCAGCTATCTAGCGCTGCACATGCATGTAGGAAGCATAATGGACCGGCTTCTAGCAAGAATAGAGTCTGGTTTCGTATAATGAATTGCGAATTTCTCACTTGCGTATGTTTTCGCACGCATCTGTAAGCTTCCAGTTCAGACATTGTGGCTGGTGTCTTGTCGTTTTCTTGGCTTACAGCGAACACAAAAATAAATTAAAAAAAACGTATTGGCGTTGAGTAATCTCGAGCTCATGCAACATTCACCTGAGATGAATCACGCCGTGGTCATCGGACCAGCCAAAGAACCGACTCGACTCGCCGGAGAGAAGGAACACGAGGTCGGGGTGCCCGGATTGGTGTTGATAGCCGAGTGTAATTGAATGCTTCAAATTCCTTCCAGTTTGGTCATGGCTGTTCTCATGTCTTCTACTAGACTGGGAAATGGCCGAAAGGTCAATAATAAAATCACAGCGGAAGGTACCGTATCATTCCAGGTGTATTACGCACGCGCTTTGCCGCTACAGAAAACGTTCTTCAAGCGTCTTTCAACAACGATTACCTACCTATACGTCAATTATTTACCCTATCGAAGCCGTGAGCAGCACGCAATCATCGGAAAGATGATAATCGTGCGTTCTGTGGATATCATCAACGCAGCCAGAAGAGTCTCATTGACTCAATATTTGGACATTCGGATCTAGGTTAAGTGCTTCCATGTGGCATTAAGTGCGCTATCGTCCTAAAGCATGTCAAGCCGACCGAGCCCAGCCTAGCTCAAGATCTGGGAACAAAACTATCTTCCCCGCTCCACATCGTCGCCGCGCTCTCTCTCAATGACCTGCCGCGTTGTTGACATATGTCAAATTCAGATGGTCACTCCAAGTCAGTCAGTTAATGTTTAATTAATTCTCGATCTTAATTCATTATGCAACTGTGAGTCAGTCAAGATGATATCATCTCATCCACAGCCAAGACAGCACCGCCAGCAGGTGAGAGATGGAACCAAGGAAGGCATTCGGTAATTTTGTTGATTCTCCTTTAATGTGAAATGCGTGCAATGAAACTTTTTGGGCAAAAACTTATTAACAAGAGAGAGAGAAAAAGTAAACGATCTTGACGATTGAAGACGATCAGATTTCCACTTATGTCATTCAAATTGTGCCGTTTTTGTTTATCTCAGCCGCGCTATTATTGTGTGAAATAACAGAAATTTGGAGTTTCGAAATGCTCTGGCGGCTATTTCTTTGCGAAATTGTTAAACTCAATGGTTAAGATGTTGTCATCATTAAAGTGGGTGTTGTGAGTTCTTTGATTTATTTGTGAAGCTCTTAACCAATAGCTGCTGAAGAACAATAGCACAGTTTAAATATAGATATATTGTATTACGTGTTTTATGTGTGTGGCCACTAAAGAAAAAGGAAATTTTCATATTGGATAAGATCTGACATGATGCTTTTTTGGGAAATGCTACGAATATTAAATAATAACTAACATCAAAAGAATGTGCGCATATACATAAGTCGGAAACTAACACTTCTCTGTCGAACTCTATAAAATAGCCATATTCGGAATCGGGGAAGCATGGCCAGGCGCTAAAGTCAAAGTCGTTATGAGGGAGGAGATCACGAGTCGACCGAGAGCGCGTTCCTGGATATCAGCGGAATCAGCCGAGCCTCAGACTATTCGGGATATCCTTTGGTTGAGTAACCCACAGCTACAGGCGAAAGATTACGAAACTGGATGATCCAAATTCGAGCAGTTACACTCGTAATTAGCAAGGAGTCGCTACGACTTTTGGCGAAATCTGGTGAAATCTTCCATAACTCTGAGGCCTTTCAAAAAAGATATCTTGCCCCTCAAACAGAGTAGAGTGGCTTCAACTGCTCCACCTGCGTCTGCAGATAGTGAGCCCTTATACTCTAACTACGGAAGTTTCTGAACCCAACTTATGTACCTAGCACTGCGGGTGACACAGTTACGCAAGTACTGAACCCAATGTGCCTGGCATTGGGGGTGGCACAGGAACGGAAGTAGCTGATCCTAAGATGCCCGAGGGTACTCACCTACCAGCTCTGGGTACAAAAGACCCTCCTTTCTTATCCGAAGAAGATATCCTTCGCGTTTTACGACGAAGGGCGAACTGGGCGGCTTTGCCCAACTTCTTTCGGTGGGAGATGGTATTACTCTTACACCGGAGGAGGACCAGGCTGACATAACGATGATCGAGATTGATCCTGCTGCTCACAACTACGATAGGCGAAATATTCACCCGGAATTTATGAGTAACTGAGTGTGTGACATGAAGGAGGCCTCTGGTTCCGGCCCATATTCACCAAATCCAATGTTACCATAAGATGAATTTTGAAAGTAGTAAAATCTACTACCTTTCTGAAAAAAGGGGTAGCAAATTTTTTTGATTTTAAATCAATTTTAAAATACCCCTTTGTCACTACGAAAATTTACGCATATATGTAGCTTAAATAGCTATAGCTGATCCGGCGAACTTCATACCGCCTCAGAATCGATAAATGTTCTGTTTACTATTTAGCTGGGTTGCAATTGAGCCGATTCCATTTCATTGAAGCACATATGCGACATTTTTTGTTTTGTTGTCAGGTGTGAGAACGAACAAAGTGAATGGTTTGCCGACACGTGAACATGCTACGCACAATTCACCGTGAGAAAAATATTCATTTTCTAGATTCAGGCCACAAAAATTCTAGAATCCACCTAGTGATTTGTTGATCTTTATGGTGAATGCAAGACAAATCGGCAATTGAATTGCAAAAATTGAGCGGAAATGAAATCAATCCGTTCGATTCATCGACAGAAACACGATCATTACCATTGCTTAGAGAAAACTTCGCCAGATGAATCGTTTAGCAAGGCAACTAGCATGTTTGTTCTCAACTGTCGTGTCTTCGTGTCTTAGCTGATGCAGCACAAAATGTTGGAAACATCTTACCATTGACAGTTTGAAGTGATTCAAATGATATCGGCCAACGAACATTCACCAGCAACAACCGCAAATAGAAACATTCGTCATTGTTCGGATGAACTCTGCAAATGCGACCAAGAGCATCAGTAGAGTGCATCGCCTTGTTTCCGAAGTTGAAATTTCTTGAATGAAGCGTTCCAAGTGTAAGAACGTGGCATCTGCAAACGGATAGCTTTGGCAAATCGAAAAGAAACTGGCCAAGGTTCTCGCTGGAGGTGTTTCAGCACGTTGAACAACGTTCGATGCGTTGAAATAAACTCGCTGATAATTCTCAAGATGAACTGCAAAATGTGCAACAGTGGGATGACGCTCATAAATGGGAATGATATCTAATGTAGCCCAAATCACCTCATTGCAACTGACATATCGTAATATTACCAAAAAAGCCGTTCCATACAAAATGTATGAAAAAATGAATTTTCTTCATAAATATTTTTTCGTCAAATATCCGATGTTTTAAAAGTTATTCTCCAATTCGGGGCGAAGACAAATCCAACAAATCAAAAATCTTAAAAATCGATGGAGGTTATTTTTGTATCCTCCATTTCCACTTCAGACATGTGTGAGGTCGTAACTTACTTCCCAACACTCCCTTGCAACCAATTTATCCACGTTTGAAAAAAGTCCACTGACTCTTAACAGACTCGTCTCACTTACCTTACCATTATGTTACACACTCGCAGTGCGTCATCTGCCGCCACACTGCATTTGTCTTGACTCTAAAATATTCTGAATCATAGAGACGCGTGTCTTCTCTCGCCGGTATCTGTATGGGTATAGTTCCCGCTATAACGAACGCCGCATCGTTGTATATGGTCCACACGTGCGAAGGGCGTTTAAGCTGGAGTCAAATACTTGCGTACGTTGATGCGTGCGGTGATTTTATAATAAAAGAGCGTGCATTCAAATGCGAACTGGCAGAACGCACCCAACGTAATAGTTGGTCTACATCCAACCTTTCGGCATTTCCGCAATTGTCATAGTCTCAAATACCCAACCACAAGCAGCACACACAACAAACACATGCACTTGTCGCTTAGATTTTTTAGTTAAAGACTAGACGGAACCCAAGCACGCAACTGTCTGTCAGCGGAAATTAGCTGCATACATCGCACGCACTTCACGCACGCACGTATCTGTTTATAACTATAGTCTGTATGACCTCCATTTTCTGTTGTTAACCCATACCATCATGAGGTGACGGACCGGTTTGGGGCTCTACGTTGGGCAGTATTCTTTGATATGTTTTCTCAGGTACAGTTTTGTGTTCAGCAAACGGCAGACCAGAGCTTTAAAATCACGCTTTAATATCTCAGATAGCTTTCGTTCACGCATAATGCAATATCATCGAATCATCACATATCTTTATACATTACGAATCACAGGAGAGGTCCCAGGAAACCACATGTTCTTCTGCACATCTTTGGTCCATCTTCCAATTCACAATGAAGTGACCTACCTTCTTCCCTTTTTAGGAAAGGTTGATTTCAAATAACAGTTTCGGGGGAGGTGAGAGTTTTTCTGAATACCTACCCGGGGGCCCACACGATCCGCCAGCACTGGCCCTATTGCTATATCAACGGAAAGTAGGCGGACGCAAGGACGATTTCTTGGAATCCGTTGGTGGTGGTAATCGCAGCTGATATCGCCACTAGATCTCTAGAAATAAAGCTGGTGAAATAAACACGTGTATAAATATTTAATTTTGTTAGTCCAACCAAGCCCTTTAAACATTTTTCCCTACGAATGATCGTTCATGAAATACCACGAAACGATCAAAAACCTGCTCCAATATCGGGATTATAGTAAATATTGTAAAAACCCACTTGATAATTAGCTATAAATAACGATCTGAACTTGATAATTACAAGAAGTGAAAGGAACTGAAATCGAAATTAAAAGCCTTTCCTAACAGCAGCAAAAAAACCTCAAGTTGTCCCTTCAACCAATAATTAAATACTTTTCAGATTTTTAAATACAAATTCCAACCGCACAGAAAGTGAATGTGCCTCCGATCGAGTTTCAGATCGAGTATCTTCTACCTACATAGGGCCGAACTTCCTAAATCCCTTAAGCAATGCGCGATGAAAACATCATCAGTAATAATAATTGTCACCTGTGTGTAGTCCATTTTTTTCCAGGTAACGAGCCCAATGATCTCAATTCACTTAATTAGAAAAGGCGCAGCCCAGAGCTGCATTTATGCCCTTAATCTGACACACGAGCCCAATTCTTAACAAGAGGCTGAAAGAATTCGTGAAAGTTTAAATCGGGACAGCCGGCGTACAAAAAATGATAATAACCAACAAAAAAAAAATATTGTCCTCAAAGTGGAGTTCTGGTGCGTGTGTAGGCAAAACAGTGTCAAATCGCACTGCTTCACTTGTTATGCTGCTCTCCAACTGACGTCCGTGGCTCCATTTCTCTGCTGGTGTTTTTTCTTCCGCCGAGCGCGCGTATAGAAATTTCTCCGTCGCCAGTAGATAACCCTTTCTAAAGTTGATAACTCTGACAGGAACTGTCACTCAACTCCACTGTCTTCTGCGTCTGTGAATTGAATCGAGGGCTGAGCGGAGCAAAATGCCTCAAATTATGTCCATAAACCGATTATAAACGATCGGTGTAGCTGCGTCAGCGACTTTCTGCCTCCAGTCAAGACCCTCGAAGAAGAACACTTTATGAAATTTTCATTGAGAAATGCAGAGCAGCGCATCCAATTACTTCTCGGGAGAAAAGTGACATTTTTGTGGTTTTATCAAACCCAACCACGGGGCGACAGTGGATGAATGCCAAAGGCATGCGCAGAGTTCTTCAGCTCCTCAACAGTTTTGACGGAGCTCTGCGCAGGTTGCCCCCCGCGCAACAACTCCCCATTTCAGTGATGCATCCAGTGCATCATTTCGATGCATCATGCGATGTGAACTAATCACGTATGATTGCAGGGCTTCATGCACTTTTTCCCATCGCGGTATTCCTTTTGCTGGTATCTCACTGCGCGCTCGCTTAAGAAGCTAACATCTCGCCGCTGCTGGTGCTTTTGTTGCAGTGGACTTTTCTCCAGATCTCAACTCTCTCAGAAGAAAGCGTCGTGTTTTCTCGAGAAAAATTTATGTCGATCGATTACTGTAAATTCTGATTATCTTGTTCCCCTGTAGCCACTGTAATTTTCATATTTTTAGTCATGTTTACTAACACGAAACGATCGCGCCGCGCAGCACCCAAATTGCATACTGCTCGCCGCTTGCGCATACTCCGCGCCGATAAAAGTGACGTTTCGGACGTTTTGTCTTATATTCGCGCAGCTTTCTTTTGGCACGAAGTTTTCAACTCTTTTTTTGATACTCTCTCGAAATTCAGCTGCGCCGCGCGGTCGTTTTTTGGGGAAGTTTAGTCATGATAAGTAATAAGTAGAATTACCTTCCATTTTTGATCATAAGTAATTGGTTTCCACTTACCTGAAAAAAAAAGATAAAATTAAACGTTAGATAAGTTTTTAAGCATTTTTTTTATGGTTTGAGGGTAATCACGTGTGAAAGTGATGAGTTTTTTGAAGATGCTTAGTTATTTGAAGTAAGAGAATTTTTTATTAGTTATTTTAGTCATCGATCTTTTAAAATTGAGGAGAATTTTTATAACAAAAAAAAGTGTGAAGAAAAATATGTATTCACCAAATCGCAGTGGTTTCCAAACTTTATGATACTGCGGCCCCCCTGTTACAATAAAAAAACCTTCGCCCCCCCTAATAAAATAATGTAAAGCATACTAGATGGGTTACGCCATCTAGACTTTCGGTATTTCAACATTGAATAACTCCGCCATTTTTTAGCTAGATTTTGACAATTGAGCAAGATTGATTTAGGATATTCTCTACCATTTAAATGCCAACCTCCATTTGAAACTCAAAAAGCAGCTCAGGCCAGCATTTCGGGCTCGGCTTGTATTCTAGCTTTGAGTTCGTCAATGGTCTTCGGCTTGCTGGCATAGACATTACTTTTGCAGGAACTTCATCGTAATGGCTGCGTTGAAAGTAGGTCTTGTTGAAAATAGGTTCGTCAGAAAACGCATTTTCGGACACATAAACTGTGTGATTCTCGAACGGGTTTCTCGAACTGTGAAGAAAAATGGCCCGATGATGGTTTTTAAGCACACTCCGGCCCAAATAGTGACTTTCTTGTCATGCAGTAGTGTTTGGAGAATGACGTTTGGGCTCTCTGTTCCCCAAAATCGACAGTTTTTGTTATTGATTCCGACAGAAAGTGTAAAATCAGCTTCGTCCGTCATTAAAATTTCGGCTCGGCATGGATCATTCTTGCGGCGGCATTTTCATATAGTAAGCGACGCGGCTTGTCCGTTGGCAACAAACTTGGAATAAGTTGCACTTTGTATAGGAAGAGATGAAGATCATGCTCCATAATCCTCCTGACGTTTCAGACTCGTGTAAAAAGCTAAAAAATGTCAGTTATTCGCCTACTCACTCTCTACTATAAGGCAGACGGGCGTTCTATCGATCTTGGGTACCGTGGACTAAGGGGAAGCAGAGGAAGTAACTGAACTGGTGACCTCCCCTAAAGAAGGGGAAGCAGAGGTCTAGGTTCTAGTGGAGTTAACAAGGTATTTGTAGTTTAGTAAGATTACGTGTTTCAAGGCTGGATCGACTGACGGGTGCAACGAGGACACAGGCAACCACCCTATGGTGGCACCAAATGGGGTATACTCAGGGCCGGCGCTTGGTCGAATTGCGCCCGGTGCAAGTCCACCATTTGCCAATATCATAGCGCCGCCCCTGTTTAAGTACAATGGCCTTCTTGTAGCACTGGGGAAAGCGAAAGATATATAGCCAGTTTCAATTCCTTTTCTGTCGCCATCTTTTCAACCCAATCTCGGTTTAACCTCGTTTTTATTTGCTTCCGAATAACCGCAATGCCCACCCGAGAAGAAGCTTCCTGAAGAGAGAGCTTCCATCATGATTTTGCCTGTTTCCTCCAACTTCTCTGCCATCCCCCTTTTTCTGAAATTGCGCCCCTATCTAATTGCGCCCGGTGCAAGGGCACCATTTGCACCTATGAAAGCACCGCCCCTGGGTATACTACCGTGTAGGTTGCTTATGAGTAGGGCTGCCATCCGTCTATGCCTCCCGGATTTGTCCTAGTTTGGAGGGACCGTTCGACGAGATTTTAAAAAGTTTCCGGGTGAAACCCGGGCAATTTTGTGCCCGGTGAAAACTGATAAATTAAATGATAAGCAATAAATGCAAACAAATCTTAGATAAAAATTCACTCGTAAACTGCATCCAAGCAAACTCCGGCGGGTCAAAAATATCCGATGACTGCATGCCTCGTTTTGTATAAAAGTTCTAATGACAATTCACAATAATTAACAAGTTAATCAGGAATTGAATTGTGCAATATTTTCAAGAAATCGTATCGAACGTACACCGATTCGAACAAAAAAAAAACCCAGCCGATCAATGAAAGCAAAAGGCTCTTAGTAGGGTTTTTTAATTGTCAAACGATTCAAGGTTAACCTATTTCTTTTCGACACAAAATGCCTAAGCGTAAATGCACGTTTAATAGCGAATTGCAAAACAAATATCTTATGTTAAAAAGAGGAAAATATGACTGGGAAGTTCTATGCACAATTGTTCTACAAATATATCTAATGCAAACAAGGATACACACTACTGATTCAGCAGACCAAGCTAGTACAAATATCACTCCCTTCTGTGGCAAAAAAAAACCTAGCTCAGATGAAGTTCTTATTCGAGCAGCCAGGTGGAATGGTTTACCATACAGCTAATCACCATGTTCATTCAATTCTTGGGGCTTGTAGTAATTAATTCCATAAAACAAGTAACATTATCAAGAGTCAAATACGGGTGCTTTCAGCAATGCATACTTGCATGCGCAAAATGCGTAAGTTGGATTCACATCCACTCGCGGAAAAATCATTTGCGCATGCTTGCAAGTATGCATTAGTGAACTTGTTTCGTCATAACTAAATATGGCGCTTGGTAATTGTCCTTTATTATATTTACCACACGCTATCAATATTCTCCTCATCCGTTTTATGTTGTCAACCAATCATTTGACAGTTGACATCTCTTCTGCTTTGAAGCTTTTGTTCATAGGTCTATCGAAAAATTTGCAAAGCTTGCGCAAATTTGCTTCTCATGTTTGCATTTATGAATGCTGTACATGTTTGCATGTTTGCTTTAATAAAACCAAGGCAAAAGCAAATATACGCAAACTGCGTTACTGAAAGCACCCTATTATAAAAAACTTAGCATGTTATCGTTATCGTACAAAAGGTACAGATAGGAAAGAACGTGTTGAGCCATTTAACGATTGCCGTACTGAAACGTAATCGATGTTGCATTCAACAGTGTTTCTTCTTTTTTCTTCTTTGATCCGTTAGCTGGGGGTCTGAGCGGGCCGTCCTCCCCGCAACGGATACGCTGCTGTCGGTGCCGCTTTAAAAAATGCGGTTTCTTGCGTAGTTTCTTCGGTTTCCCGATTCTGGGCAATTCCGCAGGTCGACCACCCTCCTCTACATCTTGGGCGGCTTGGAACCAGACAACGGCGGAGCTACACAAAGATATAGAAGTAAGCATTAATAGAACACCTGAACTTCGGAACAATCTCCCACAGTTACAGTTCCCGGAATTGTAAATATCATAGAGTTCAAACTTAACGCTTAACATAACCTATGTAAGCGCACATAACCTAACCTATCCACTCCACTTGCTTACTTAAGTATAGTACTAAATTTTACACTATCTCTTAACCCTTACACTATAACCCATGACCTGAATGGCGGATTAGTAATACAAAGGGTAATTCCGAAGCTTAGTTTATCCCACACCAAACCACGAACCTTGCAAGAATTTAAAAAAATATCCGCCAAGGGAGAGGTTATGTCATCGGTCGAGTAGTAAGATAAATTAATCGGGCGCAGCCATGTACCTACTTGTCGTAAAATGGATAAATTAAACGATGCCAACAAACGCAAGCATTCAGAATTGATGACTCGCCAAATTGTTGCCTTTTACGATTGAACACTAGTCCACATAGCTGCAAGTGTAGTTACTCAATGGGATGATTTACCGCGCATTCACGGCATTCAACAAAAAGATTAGCTTCGCATTTAATGGCAAAACATTTATAGGTGAGGATACCATAGTTTACTACAATAAACCGTTATATTGGAAGTATCAAGCAACCACGATCCACGTAGACTCATAATCTTTCAGAGTAAATTATTGTCGACTTGATTAAAAATTTGTGGTATTCAGAGGAGATTTAGAAAATATTTATTTTTTTGCGTAAATTTATATTTTACTTTCTTTATGAATAGTTCGTTAAAATGTCAAAATAAAATTTTGATTTATTGATTATAAAAGCTCACAACAGAAACCGCTCTTAAACATACACTATATCACATATTCCCGTGCAAGTGAAACGATTGATATAAAAACTTGAAAACTACCAGAAAATTACAACTCTATTGAGTCTGACTTCACAAAAGAGTTAACACACACACAAAAAATGTGTATCCCCTGAAAATATAAAAGCAATCATTTTGCTCTATTATTTGCTGAAAAATCTGACGTGGGGTCCTACTTCCACAAACACTTCACTTTCTACGTTCTAATTTTTTCCTGCAGCACATATCCATTTCAGCATTCGGAAATTTCCAATCAATGGCTGATCTGTGCACCTTCAAAATCACCGTGGGCCACATAACCTTTCAACTAACCTTAAACCGAAATCCTCAAATTATAAAGGTCACTTCCTACTTTCTTTCCAATAAATTTTCATTCTGAAATCGCCGAAACCAGAACCAAACCCCACGATACTAATTGTTTGTGAATATGCGGGTATATATTACCCATTCCGAAAGAACTGCAGAAAAAGTGCCGAAGATCGAAAGAGCTAAAAGCCCGTGTGAAAATTACACACTTTTTTCCGCTAAACGAAAAAATTGAATGAATTATTGCCCGGATACCTGCAGCAGCCCCGCGATATATACTATATTTCTGACGCGCTGGCTAAATATTTAGGTTCCGTAATTGGCCTAAGGCCATCATCTTCGTGATCATAACGGGTTTGTCAAGATCCTCAGCAGATACCTAAAGACCCAGCGAAAAAATACGCTTCTTGCGAATTACTTGCCGCGATGCAAAATTCTTTTTCCGATGGCTGAGAATCAAACGATCCGCCACGATGCCCGGATTTCAGTTGTTCCACCCCTCTCCTGCCGTCAATTTTTGCACTAAATCGTGTTCGGCTGTTCTACAAACATACATCAGCGATCGCGGCGGTAACGCTGTAAACATTTTATTAATTCTTTTCCCCCATTTGTTTGCAAGACAAAATTCACGAGTAAACAGGTAAAATTGAGTAAAAGTCCCATTCCCTGCAGACCGATCTCCCATTCATCATCGGTAATTGCAGGCCTTTACATAATAAAACTCCGACCCGGACAGATCAGCTGGGCTGGGAGTCTTTGACCGAGTAAGAATCCGGTTGTGGCCGCGGGGCTCCGGGTATTGTTGGCTGGGTACAGTACACACTCCGGCACAGCACCGGGCACTTGCGGAAGGTTCGCTTCTTTAATTCGTTCTGGTTCTTGATCGATCGCTTATGTGATAATTATTCGAAAAAAATCTAGCCTTGCTCGTTTTGTGATCCTCATGCTTTATATCCGAAGATGGCGAGATCGCTGATCTTCATTCACAATTTCTCCGCACGATCGGATTGTTGAACATGATGCTGGGGAAGAATGGATGATGTGCGTGCGTGTTGATTGGTTTTAATGGTATGATCATTTTCAATATGCGTTAAGAGGCTGCTAGATGGCGTATTTTAATTTTTAGGCTACATTTCCGAGAATAGTTGTGGCTGCGATTGTTGACTGCTAAGTGGGCAGTAACGGATCGTCTTTATTGGCTCGGCAAGCAATAATTGACTGTCACGATTACATGAAACTTCACAATTTTTTTCTGGATTTATATACTTAAGTTTTGGTGATTATTTTCGGTCTTCATCGTACGAGGCATATTCGAAAAGTAAGAGCCATTTGAGCATATTTAAGTATTGGTGGGTCAGAACAAAATTGCACACGTACAGCTTATCGATTGAGTGTTTCTGAAGCTATTGTAGATATTGTTTCGATTCCGTAGTGGCTTCCCTGTTGGTGAATGCAGCCAACAAAGTGCGCGAAGTGTGGTCTGTGATTCGATTTCTATGCGCAAAACATCATCGAGTAGCCGTTTTACCAAAACACCAATAAAACAACAGCCAATGTAGTGGCGTCATTCAACTTCACTAAGGCTGAGAAAAATTAATGTATCGAATCCAAAAATTATAGCTACCACTTTTTGCGACGAAATGTAGTCTAGAGTAGTCGCTTCTTCTTGTTCTTGACGCTCCTTTAATCCCTCATGGGACATAGGGCGGAAATAGTTGCCCTCCAGCAGATGCTGTTTTGCGCGACAGTATCGTCGTGTTGTCCATCCGGTTCCGAGGCATTGTTTGCCGATTCGTAACAATGGTGTTTTTTTATGGGAGCGGATTGCTATGCTAACCTTCAGCCCAACCGTCTTAGAACTCTGTTTTGTGGCGCAAAGAGCTCGCCTTTCGCCCGTTAGCTCCTTCCGAAGAAATACCCAAGGGAGCACCGCGGTAAGGTGGGATTAGGACTTGCTAACAGGTCTGCTAGGTGTTCGTCTGCAGTGACTTTTCTCGGATTTTGACAGAAGTAACAAATCGGGTGCCACCACCTTCCGAGTTTTTTGTCCCACCACCTGACAAACGAACTTCGTTACACATGTGCCTAAGCTAGGGAAGAGACTGAAGATTTTCATTGACAACTTTTTGTTCGCCAATCCGATCTTACGGCTAGTGGCTATTTTCTTTCTTGTAGGTACTTGAAACAGTGGCTTGGTTAATGGACAATGGTTTGACGACGAAGAGCTTAAACCTATTGTTGTAAACGTTATTGAGCCCCCAACGGCGATTCTTCTAAAATTCTATGGAGAAATGGATATTATTTCTATTCTCTCCAAAAAGGTCCACCGGTGATCTTTTAGGGTATCTGTCAACACCTGAACCAAAGTATGCATCATTTTTGAATGTCATCGGTGAATGTGAACCGGGTGCTCTGGATATCTCCAAGGCTCTTGATGGAGTAGGTACGGTACCCTGTTATTATCGCTAAACTCTAAGCCAAGACTTAGTTTTGAAGAACTAGATCGAGAGTTTTCTTTCCGGCTATTTAATCAAGATAGTATTGGATAGCGTAAAATCTGCCCCCCCCCCCCCCATCATTACTGTCGGTGGTCCACAGGCGTAAATTTTTTCACAGGTCCTTTTTGTAATCTTGGTAAATGACATACTTTCTGTCTCTTTCAACCCATTTCACAGTTTCGCTGATGGCGGTAGTCTGGGTTATTCATTCGTCGTCGACAATGTAAGACAGGCATGTCTGTTTTAATCCGTGTTAGAGGAGCAACCCAACTGTGGAACAAACTTACACCGCATGTATTCCCCATCACCTAAAACATCCAAGAGCTCAAACGAAAGGTTGATCACCATCTCCTTAAACATCCTACTAACTCCTCCCAACCTTAAACTAATTTTATCCTTCGAACAAAGCTTATAATAGTACATTGCACGTTACGTGACCAACGACATGCCGGACTGGTAGGACAAAGAGCGATTCCTAAACTTAAAAGTGTCATATCCAGCCGGAGACGATACTCGCTGGATTTTCCCAGCAATCTCGTCGCTTATTATTGTAATTGTGAATTTTCCCTCCACCGTTTTTGTACTTCGAATATTCGATAATATACATATAAAAAACAAAATATTACATGTTATCTGTAGTTTAAATGGGGTTTACTCTTTTTGGTCGACCGCTTCTTTACGAGGTTGCTAAGAACACACAATGCTCACGTTTAAATATCAACTATTATCTACCATACAAAATCTTTTAGCAACAAAATACTTATTACGTACAAAAATACATTTTTTGTACGATACAGAAAGGTTTTGTGACTCATAATATTTGTGGATATTTAGGAAATCGTTTTTAATAATGGGGAATTTCCTTATCGGTTTTGGAATAATTCTGGAGTAAAGATAATAAAAAGCTTTGGGGGTTTTGTTGCTTGGTGTGTAACGGATTAGAACATGTAGTAAAGGTAAAAAAGAATTATATTGTCACTGGCCTATGGAAAGGGCATTTTGTATAATCTGTGATTTTCAAAGATCCAAAAAAGCAATTCGCTTAGTTTATCGGAACTCTACCTTTTTAGTCGATATTAGATATGTAAGTACGTTGTAGAATGCGATAATAAAACACAGTTGTAATTGGATTACTTCCTACTACAACAGAATTACGATAGATCAATCATCGAAGCGTTTATTTTATTGCTTTGAAACATGGCTTCTGTAAGCGATAGCTTTTGCCGTCTGGCGACGTGTGAAAATATAAAGAAGTCAATAAAACAGGACCGTAGGTACGGATAATGAAGCAATTCGTCCTTTAAGTAGTATGTTGTTTGGTTCTGTAGGCGGAAATTGCTGTGATAGTTTTGGATCTGACAGAGTTATGCTTAGGAGCAGCCCTTTGTTCTGCAAGTTTGTCATATCGTATAAGTTGTGGGCAATGTTTAGTAGCAAGCTTAATTTGACATATTTGACATAGATAATTTTTTGTCAAGAAGTATTTTTTTTTACATGTTAAAAGTTAGAACCTTTGCACTTGCCATGGTTCCGTCATAGAACGTTCAATTTGATAACGAAGTATTTTCGCAATGGTTTGATTACTAGGGCCCCATATAGAGATTCGAATGGTTTCCCCCAGGCCTGCTCGCACGTAGACATCCTTTTAACCGGGTTGCTTAGGATGTGTTGCCTTTATATTTTGCATGTTATGTTATGAAGTCGTTTCAAGTCAACTGTTTCGAGTTTTCCATTGAACTTTTCAATTTAAAACTCGTAACAAATGAGTTGAAACGACTTCTGTAATATCGGTTGTGATAGAAATCGAATTGGAAAGTCTCAGATTTTGGACATATACTTAGTTCGACTGGTGAGCATTGTAAGTCGGACTTGATTGCCACGCGGATGCTTAGCATGAAAAAGGGGAAAGTTTTTACTCCAAAGAGTAGTGTTGTCCCTTGCTAGTGCATAGTAATTTGGTTACTTCATTGAACAGTTTCGATTCGAACTGCGGAGCTTGATCGGAAGTGATCTCAAAAGGTACGCCGAATCGCAGGACCAGTTTTATTACCACTGTTGAAGCAGAAATGTCCCAATTTGCGTAATTTTCAGGTCATCTCGCTAATCTATCGGTTATCGTTAAGATATAAGAGCATCCACAAGATAATGGCAGAAGCCTACTATATGCAGATGTCTATGGTCAAATCAATTATTTGGAAGGGAGATTTGGTATGCCGTAAAACCTTGGACCAAGAAGCGATCAAGACCACTCATTACAGTCTTTAATGATCGATGGCCAGAAGTATTTCTTGGCAACGGTTCGTCTTGAAGCACGAATGCGACTATGTTCGGAGATTAACGCCACGTAAAGAAGTTAGTATATAGGGACTAGAAATGCCTGTACTAGTTTCATACCAGACCTCATGATGGCCAAATGGTATTGTTGTGAGCACTATTTTTACCCATGACGTTTTTGTGGGGTGCTCTTCGAAAGATTTCAACTGCTTTAGACTTTGTTGAGCCTGAGCTAGGGCAGGTAAGTTGAAGGTGACTGAGTCAAAGTCATCGATCTCCAATGAGCGTGACAACTAGTCTGCTACAACGTTTTGTTTACCCGATACATGTCTGATGTACATGGTAAACTGAGAGATTATTAACAAATTTCTTTTCTGTCTAGGGAGTTGTTCGGCGTTTGTGTGAAGGGCACGGAGCAGCGGTTCCTGGTCTGTATCTTCTTCGTCTTCTTAAATGGTGCTACAGTTCTTGTAGGACTAGGGCCTTTTGAAGTCTCTTCTTCCAATCGAATCTACGTCTTGCTAGATCTCTTCAATTTCTTATACGAAACGATTCGTGATCTGTTTACACCACGAAATTGGGCCCTTCAAGGAAGAAACAGAAGCGTTTGATCGATTGCTAGAAGTTCGCGATCAAATGCAGAGACCGTTCTGTTGGTGACAGCTTTTTGGAATAAAAAGTTATAGGTTGCAACCAGTGACAGTTGGTTCACTTCAAAATTAGAGCGTATTTTTTAGTTTTTTTAAACTATTTTTGAAGTGAAACTTCCTTGCTCTCGTTCCGGGGATTTTGAATTGATTCGAGTCAGTACGAGTGAATTCAGAAAACTGAAACGAAAACAAGGACAGTTGTACGAAACGGAAGTTGTCTTCTCACTCATTTACATTACATTACATTAAGTGATGCCATATAAACAAATTCTACCAAACCAGCAGGAAAATATTTACAATTTATTTAAATTTGTACATAGATGGCGCAGGCATCGGTAAAGTAAATATGAGGAGTCGGTTATTTAAAAAATTAAGATTGTGTATGAGCTATTAAAGATAAAGTTTTTGTAAAACCAGCTAAATGTTTTTGATTTTTTGTCAATTAATACTAAAAGTGTTTTTGGTAATATCGTATATATTTGAGTACATGTAATAACTTGAGTATTGTCATCTCGTGGGCTCACAATTACATTAGGGAATAATAATTTCGAACTGGCATTATCGATAGCTAGTTAGCTACAAAGTGTTACAATTAAAGTTTGACATTAGAGATCATTTTTGAAAAATATTTTTAAAATAAATTTTGAATATCACATTTAACTTGTATTTGAGGTGATCCGCTGTCACATTTAGTGGTTTTCTTTGGCTTACAAACAGGATTGTTTTCTATTTAGACAAGTGATATTTGCTCAGTGATATTGGATTGCAAAATTTCTTTACATGTATGTAATATCTCCAATTTTCATATGATAAAATTTGAATTGTATTAAAACAACGTATATTGCCAGAATTGAGATTATGGCCGTGTTCCATAATAACAACCAGCATACTAACCAGTGAAAAAGGGTAAATTTAAGTGTTTACGCTGTGAATAACAGCAGTGTGCATGAAAGGGCTACAACTTGAAACTAGCTGAAGTTCCGTTGGGCGATACACATAAAATTTCCGCCAGAAATTCAAGCTTTAGCTACTTAAAAATAGATGGCTTGTTGCTTTTTATACACTGTACAGCATTACTTTCAAAATATTCATTATAATATGATTTATCAATTGAGTTAAAATATTATGGCTTCATTCACATTTTAGATTATAATACAAGACACGAGCAAATGAAGAAAAAAAATACAATAATAAAGAACATATAGACATAAGTATGTACGCGATGTTTCGCTTTTGCCTTGTGTTCTCTAATACACAATAATTTTTTTTTCTACGTTTTAGTCTATTCTATGTCTTTTGATGTTTTAGATTTAAAATGACTTCACAGCGCTTACTGTATTCTACCTGTCGTACTTTTTCATTTGATACCCATGTCGTGGGCTCGATGGAACACAGTTGCAAAAATTGGCCGCCATCTTGATTTTTTTACAAAATGGTCAGATTGCATTCTCATCAAAACTAAGCGTGTATGCAAAATTTCGGAAACCGGAAAGTGGGCAAAATTTAACTTCCAAGATAGTTACAAGTGAAGTTAATAAAGGCGTATTAAAAATAGTGAAATTTTATGATTGAATCGTCATTATTCGTGTACATTACATTAGGCTTCTCTGATTCTCAAGACGTATTCTTCAAAGAATCTTACCTTTTCTGCATTCTTCAAACCATACCCGCTTGATCTTCACCAATATCCAAACAAGGACGCCACTCTTATTTAAATCATTGAACTCAAGTAGTATTCGACACCTGCTAAAGAATTCTCATGGAGAGGGCTGGTTTCTTTCATTCTATTACACATTTGAGTTTAAAGCTTATTGTCAACAATAATTATATTCTATGATATAATACAGGAATGGCACGAAAGTCGACAGTACGGCGATTCTTCGTACGAGCTCTACCCTTCCACATATAAAAAAATAATGCATTATATGTTCATGTATGAAACTGTAACACTGCTCTACTTTTATTGCTAAATCTTACAACAACAGAAACTTGCGTTTTTGTTATCCCGATTATGCATTTCCCTAAAATTTATACGGAGGAAGATTGCTTACAATGTTAAATAATATTGGTAACTGCTTTAATAAAAGAAAAATCTTCATTCAAACTAAAATCGTGATTTTTTCCGCTTATCTAAATTACATTTACAACAACAACAACAACAACTAAAAAATACCTTTTATTCAATGAAAATAACAAAAGCACAGTAGGCCAGCAAAAGAGATGAAAATCTCCCACAGTCCTTAACTACAAATGATCTCACAGCAATAGCTCCTTACATAATTTCCTTCACATATCTTTTCCTATTCATAGTGAAAATATTTTAGATTTGTTATTGCATGATTCAGTCAACACAATCCCCCATATTAATAGACCACCATGAAAGACATGATCGCATTTTACTTCCACAATCCACGATGATGTTGGCGCGGAAAACATAAACTCAAAAAATAATATTAAAAAAAATGTGGATTTCAAAGCTTGAAGCATGAAATCTATAATAGAACATGGCGATCTTTCCATCTCTTACCCAGTGCCAACCAAGAGTAAAGTACCAGAAAGCCCTTGAGCTACACTTGGCGGAATACAGAAATAATAAGAAGATGAAGCCGAAGACGATCCTCCTCTCCATGGAGCAGATCTTCCATCCTGTATAGGTAGAAAATTTGAGAATATATGGTATATATAGAGACTTCTACTACCTCGGTATAGCTGCGCGATCTTATTGTTGTTGCTATTAATGCTGATCTGCCGCAGCTCCTGCTGGTGATGCCTGGTTCTTTTCAGAATCCGCTTTTATAACGACAAGTGGACCCTTCCTTTATTCTGAAGATTTGAGGGCCCGAAGGCATCTTTTAGAGGATTTTCTTAGAATTTTCGAGAGTTCTTCAAACCTTCTTCGTGTTCCCGTACCTCATGCCCATGGACATCAGAGTGCTCCGCACAAGATCGCTTCCTCTGTGTTCTGAATCGATCCGTAACCGATCGTTTTCGTTTTGTACTTTGCTAGTTCTTTTTTGCTTCATCAGTTTTATTTCGTCGTTTTGCTGCTGCCTTGTTCTTTTTTCGGTTCCTTGCCATGCCGTGCTTGTGTGTATATTCGCACCATTCGAAGACAGATGTTGTGCGTACTTTGAAATTTCCTCCTGCTCCATTCCTTTTATCCTTGTTGTGTGTTGTGCCTTTTCAAATACATTCTGCCATTTTGGAGTTTGCTTCTTGGTTAAAAAAAAAATTGTTTTGCCCCAGAGGAATCTGATGACGGTTTCGAGCTATTTTAGGACTTAAAAGATCTCTGATCTTCTGGATTTATATCCACAAGATTGCAACATTTCGCCAACGATTTTAATGGAATTTCGGGATACTATGGATGAAAACATTGCCAAAGTGAAGGGGTATAATACCAGAATTGATTCAGCCGCAGAGAGGGGCTTTCCAAATAATTGTAACCAGGTGTGGGTCCCTTAAATATTCAAGGCACACCGTCATTTAACAAAAATATAATTTATAACCTTGCACCCTTGACTATAGACTTTACGGCCAAGTTGATGGGTATTAACCTTGTAATACCCCTAAAGGCTGTTAAGCTGTCAGAATTGTTTTATCTTATTGTACCTGTGATATGTTTTTTTGTTACTAGTTAGGTGTGGAACACCACCTGGGATATTACCAGGAAGGATCAAGTTGTATTCGAAAAAAAAAAATAGTTTAAATAAAAGGATCGATTTGACGAAATTACGGCTGTGCTTTAACACAAATTTCATAAATTGAGAGAAACTTCTAATCAAACGCGAAATACCAGTCACAGATACAGGGGGAGGGGGAATGAGGGACGAAATTTTTTCTGAAAAAAATGGCGAGTGAAAGCAATTGAACTAGAAATAGAAAATTTACCTCTATAATCTTAAAAACTGCTACTGTCTTTATTTTTAACAAAAAAAATCTTGAAGAATACTACCCAATTTTTAATTTGTAGCTCTGTGCTTAGTTTGCAATATTGGGTGGTTTAAGTAAAACTTGAGTGTATACTTAAAGTGAACACTCCTTAGTGGAGTGATTCGTTAAAAGTGAACACTAGATTTGGTGTGAATAAGAATTCCCTCATTCAAAAGCAATTCACTCATGGGAAATTTTGGGATTGAAGTGTAGAAGTGTCAATGTTGTAAGTCGAGTCAGCAGGTAAAATCAAAGTAGGCAAAAATCACATTTTTATCAAAAAGAAAAATATTACAGGTAAAATAGTAACAATAGATAATTAGAAGATATGTATGTAGGTTCGAAGCATGAACAAATACTAAAAATCGTAGAAAATTGTGATTTTGCTCATTCTTTGAACCTTAGGGGGATGATACACGGGTCAACATGTTGATCAACACGAGCTTTTTCTGCCCAGTTCGTTGCAAAGTTGAATGTGTAGAACCGGTCTTGCATTCCACTTTTTGACGTTCAATTCTGTCGCTCGTGCCTACACATTTTCAACTTTTCAAGAACAAGATCGAAAATCGCGGCTCTCACTGCTATCCGTGTACACTAGGGTGGTTCAAAAATGCCAAAAAAAAATTCAAAAAAACGTGCACCCCCCTATCTTTAAGTTCAATTAAAATGATGATTTTTGGCGGCAACCGGAGAATTTTTGATTGACACTAACCATTGCCGCCGAGCACATTTCGTTTTAGAGATTTGCGATTTTTAACATCTGTTTTTGACAGCTGTCATGTTGCAAACCTTTGATTTGACGTCATATTCGTAATCAGCGACCCCGAAAACCCTCTATAGCACGAAATTTCACGTCATTTTGAAAAAAATGTAAAAAAATGCAATATTTTGTTCATAGTTGACAGCGTTTTTGACAGCTGTCATTTGTCAAACCTTCGATTTGACGTCAAATTCGTAATCAGCGACCTCGAAAACCATATAGAAACCACGATCTAGGTAGTTTAATGGACGTAAATGAACAGAATTATCAAATTTTTATTATCGTTTAAAAATCGTAAATCTCTAAAACGAAATGTGCTCGGCGGCAATGCTTAGTGTCAATCAAAAATTCTCCGATTGCCGCCAAAAATCATCATTTTAATTGAACTTAAAGATAGGGGGGTGCACGTTTTTTTGAAATTTTTTTGCCATTTTTGAACCACCCTAGTGTACACTCATATTCATACATATTCGCACACTCATAAAAATGTTGAACGAAAACACAAAAGTTGAACGCAAATTTCCATTCCATTCTGAGCTGCTTTCCATTTTCCTTTCAACTCTAATCTGTTTCAAACTTTGCATTGAAGTGAAAGAGAAAAAAAAGTTGAACGTCAAAAAGTGGAATGCAAAGTTGAATGTGTAACCGGTCTATCGTATATTCAGGCATAATGCTATGCTAAAGCTTGAAAAAACTAAAACCTTCTTAAGATATATAGGTGATCCGGTCTTTCAAATTGGTGTAGGTGAAGATCTTGGCAAAATAATTTGTGGCGGTGTGTAGTGCTATATGTACAAGAGCAGATGAATAGATCAAATTTCGGATTTCATGTGAAGAAAAGAAGGAGGCAAAGAATTAATGGTTGGCAAATAATAATTTTACAAGTGCAATTGGTGCTCTGAATTGTATACATGACTTTTATCCTTCAAGCATGGATGTACATAAATTGACGAAATTGTCCTCTAAATTGAAGTTTCCTTCATCTATTTCGTCCAAAAAATCAATTTCATCACACATTTTCCATTTTTAAAAAAAATCACATTTTAAAATTCCTCGCCACTGCCCTCAACTTTTGCGAGCGTTCACTCACAAACAAACGTAAAAACGGAATTTTCTTCTTCCTGGAGAAATGACAGAGTGAAGAACTTCACGAAACCTTACGAAGGTTATTTTTATTCACGCCAAACTAAGTGTTCACTCCAAAAAATGAAGTGAACACTTGCACTCAGTTTTTATTCACGGCAACCATTATCTAATCAAAATATGTCTGTATTTGAAATTGTTGAATTTTGAAAATCGCAGCTTGATAGAAAACTCATTGTAGAACCTACATCTAGCTTCAATAGCTCTGTGAGCAATTTGATTAACACATTTGTTACGGTACATTTGCCCCATGCAAATGTTCCACTTGAGAAATGTGCTACTACTTTTGGTATGAGAGTTTATATGTAGCAGCACCGTCACCCACTCAAAATCAAATCCACGAATCTCAAGGAACATAATCAGTCCAGTCCAGTGAACACAAGTTTTTTATCGACGTGTCTATTTGCACCAAAAATATGGGTCTCTCGGGCACGGGTTTAACAATGCTCGGGATATGGACTCATAGTTAGAAGCATTTTGCGATTAACAATGTTTTTTTCTTGGGAGTTTCATTATTCTTAAGGAGTCAATATTGTTACTATTATTTTTAACTCTTCACCGAATACTATTTCAAATAACATCATCTCCAGATTTTGAGTAAAATTTGTCCTCCCCACCCCCAGGAATTGTTTCTGTTACATTTTCAAGATCTGTTACATTTTCATTGTACAAAAATTTGTAGCAAACGCGAAGCTGCAACGATAGATTTTTATAACAAAGTACACATCTACCTGAAGGTTTCGATTCCAATCAATTCCTCTAAATGAAGTACATTAAACAGATCTAAAACAATTTTCAAGGCTATCGTGAATGTACAAACAAGGTGTAAAACAAAGATCAGTTCACGTTAAAATTCTTGTGTTACATAAAAATAATTACAGATTGTCAAAAATTTAAAGGCCAGGCAATTTGTAACATAGTCATCTTCGCAGCAAAACCTTTCGAGGTTTCATGATCAAGCACATTTTACTATATTGGAACAGAAATCTTGATGAACGAGAGGCAGGTGTACTTTAATGTAAATAAAGGTGTGTATTAATTTTTTCTGATTAATTTTTAGGTATTTTGATGGAAGAAAACTAATAAATAAACGTTGTTAAAGTGTCGTAAATGTGAAAAAGTTGATGGTTGATATTTATAGTTAATTAAAGGTTTTTGGGGGTCATTTAAAGATCAACTGGATGATTAGTGGAAAAACTTTTTTGAACAAGAAAATTTGATCTTAATTCGCTATGTCTCTTTAATTAGTGGTAGCTCACTACTAGGAGCGTACAGCCTTCAAAGCTAACCAAAACGAGATTTAAAGTTATAGTGTCGAAGGCGGCATGTCAGTGGGTAGTTTTTGTACTGTCATTAACGATCTCCTCTGGGCAGCGGGAGCACCCAGTTGTATAATGCCTTATCCTGATATGGAGGCTTTGCCAGGAGGTACCAACTCTTTCCTACCATACTCATGGGTTTTCCTTTTATGGACCAATTATATTACATTCATCGGTCCGGAACCTGCTTTTGAGGCACTCACCATTTTGGCGAATAGGGCCGTTGCCCAGTGTGGGCGGATCGTGTTAAGCTCGGGTGGGTAGTCTGACAAACTGACCTCCTTCGAAATTGTTATTTGGCAACAACCTGTTTTAGAACCTCACTTGTGTGTCAGAAGATGGGTGCACAATATGTGAAGTTCCGTAGAGATATCTCTTGTATCCCCTCCCGTGGAACACAACGGATTTAGGATATGCCTCCCATGCTAAGGGCGATGGCGAAACTATTTTCGTCGGAAAAGGCGACGAAATAAATTCGTTGTGTGCACACACTAAGAGCGACGGCGACAAATATAATAACCCCGACAGCCGATTATGATTCACGTGTATTCAGGAACAATGGAAATAGCATCGCAATCCCATACCAGCTTTGACAGGCAAGGGCTACAAAATAGAAATTAGATTGATTCAGTCGGCATGTATTCTATTTGTTTTTGACAGTCGCTGTATAAAGCGATTCGTCGGTCGCTCTTAGCATGTTTACAGCATGAGATCGAATCGACTCTACATAGCCTACGGCTGCGTTCGGAAACGTCATTTGTAGAGCAGTAGACGATAGTCATTCGTTCGGTATTGCAATTGATGATAATCAAGAGTTCGGAAATGCAAATTGACTATTGCCAAACGTACGGCAATGCACATTCGCACTGCCATCTTGCAATCATTTTAATGTCAGGTGGTCGAAATCATCAAATTCGCAGTAAAACTAGTCACTTCTGCAAACGGCATCAGTCACTTTTGCAGCCGACGCAGTTAATTGACGATCATTTGACGGTACCGAAAGCAGCCTACTTAATCCTCTATCAATTTTTTGAATAGAGCTTACAGATAGACCATTGCACCTTGACTTGTATGAAATGGTTGCATGGTAAGTAGGTAGGTATAGGTTTAAGCTTACTTCTGTCACATAAGCATAGTTTAGTAGACGTTATCAAAATTCGATGTTCATCTTAGAGTGAATAGAGTGTACACCTGATCACTTGAAACTATCTTTTTTATCTGATAAAACCGGACGTCCCGTCCACTTGTCGAGTGATATTTAATCATCCGCTCTTGAAGTGTTTACTTGTCGTTTACAGTCAGATATGAAAACAAATAGAAATATTGAAAATGTGTAAAGGGACTCATAAATCAACATAAAATAGAAAATATTTGACAAAAACTTTCATTGAATTAGAATACAAAAAACATGCAGCATTTACTGCGTGGGTAGTGTGCAACAAGCTTGCAATGCACCGATGTAAACTAGTTTCTCATAAAGACTACACGAGGTAAAAATAATTTATTTCAATTTGAAACTTACATTCTGTTAGGTAAATTTAAACGCCACACTCTTAACGATCGTTCATAGCTGAA
Organism: Thereva unica; assembly: GCA_949987705.1. NCBI lineage: Eukaryota > Metazoa > Arthropoda > Insecta > Diptera > Therevidae > Thereva > Thereva unica. Next base: position 86,388,682 of record OX465284.1, read on the forward strand.
ACTAGTAATAAACCTTGCCACTTGCAAACTCAGATTGAATCACAACTCTCGGCACAAGAGGCTAAATAAAACGTCATTAAAACATCAGAAGAAACCCTCGTGTAACACGGGTCTGAGTTATGTACATTTACTGCGATTTGAAAACAACATAGCCAACGACCAGAGTCCAAACTATCCGCAATCGACAATATCACATGCCATTAAATATGGAATGCAGCGCCGCGATTGAAACATCTCAATTTGAATCTTTCCTGTCTACAACAAAAACCGAATCCACCTTGTAAGAAGTCCTCGGAATGATGCATTGCCAGCTTCCATGTAGCGATAAATTTATCTCATTACCAGCTCGGCTAGCATGCAACCAAATTGACCCAAATCGTCGAAATCTGAACAAATTCCTTCGGCGTTTGGTTGGCCGATGATAAATTTAGCAAAGAAATTGGCTCTAAGCTGGCACGAGACTGGCGTTCTTCAAGTTCTGTTTGACTTTCGAGCGCGTAATGATGCCGAAGACTAGCACTGGCCAACGGAGGAGACAGACGCCCGCCACCACCCGATCAAGGTGAGATCAAGAATGAAGCATTGCCGAACTGGATCGCTTTGATGATGGCGAGATAAGCTACCTTTCATGCGCTGGTCACTTATTTCTGGTGCAGTGCAGAGCCCGCATGCGCACACAATATGTACACCACACATTCCAAACTCCGATGTAAAAATACCAGTCTGGTGCTCTGCCCCCTCTGGGAACCCTATGGGGCCCGAAGTAGTTTATGAGTCAGCAACTCAAGATGTTTCATGGTGAACGATCTCGATGGTTTATCGTTTACGATGACGTCCGGTGCTGTAAGGGCGCAGGTTGATGATTTGCAGAATATCAACATTCGATCGGTCATTTCCAAGCATGGGAAAATTTCTGCTTGACTGAGGAGAGTGGGTCAATGTCAATGGCGGAGAGTCGGCACGGCGTTCGATCGATCGGGTATATTTTTCGAAAGCGTTGAAAATTTAATGAAAATATTTAAATCCACTTCAGAACAGCAACAATAAATTCCGCCATTCCGCTCGTAATTCAGCGGAAAAAAATACTTGCTGCGACTGCGTTAGTTTCTGCCTTGCAGCGACACATTCTCGCGTGTAGCGCCACAGCAGCTAAATTTGTAAATATTAGAAAATTTATTGGGTTTTCGCTGCGATATCGCGACTATTTTCAGCTGCTGCTGGAGTATGCACACTGACGCGAGTATCGATCCATCTACTTGTCGCAACGCAGTTTATACTTAGTCGCTCGCGGCTATTTCTGCCGTTTCAATTGAACGTTGTCTTCCACTGTCTTTAAAGGGAAATAAAACTGCGCTGCGCGGGGACCGCCTGCTTTTATCTCGGTGTCGCGCAGTGTCAAGTTCTTAATCAACGCTTGTTGCGCTCAGGCAGATTTCCATCGTTTACTTACAAAAATTTGTAGTTTTTTGTAATCAATTCTCAATACAGCAAAATACGTCGTCGTCGTACTCTCAGTTTTCGCTGGCAATGCGTCATTTCAGAAATTACGTTATCTAGGTTAATGCCGGCAATTTATTTAGTAGTTAAGTGACAACCGCTTATTTTCTTAGGAATTTCTTTTAAGGTAATTCTTATGATTGTGAAATGCAATAAAATATTGCATGTTAGTTGCTGGCTTGCAAATTGTGCAAATTGTGTTGGAAATTTTCTAGATATTTATCAAGTAGAAGTTTTTTTCCATTTTCATTTTGTCCAAGTTGCTTTTTGTGTTCTTTGATGGCACTTTCAAGTCGCTAATCTTTCATATTAACTTAAAGGAGAGAAAGAGATTCTATCAAGCTGGTTACAACAACGGTCCTTGTTGTTTCTAATGTGTTTCACATAAGAAGTAAATTGTGATTGTGGATGCACTACAGATTGGGCAAGCCGCCAAATAACATAGACCAATAACACCCCAGCTAGAACCACCACGAATTTATGAGTAATGCGGAGTTGTATGCTCGCACTTCGAGATAATGTTGCAGCAGCCAGAGAAATACTGCTCCAACGCGTCAGGCTGTATTTTATTTTAATTGCAATTTTTATCTTGTTTTTGTGTGAATTAAACACACGAAATAAATTAGTTTGGAAATAATTTCAACCAATTTGTGGCAGGTGTCGATGCCATAATTCAAAAGCGGTCTTTTGGTTCAGTTCAAACATTAGGGCGCTTCACACACCTAAAAGATGAGGTTTGTAGCACGCGGGCCAAAGGTAAACAACGATTCCCACCGATTACATGCACGATCATGCTAGACAAGATATATGTAGTTAATATCTTCCTCACGAAACTAAGTGGTAGAATCAGAAGTTAGACAGACCTTGGGTGATGCTTCGTCCTGTATGTCAACAGGCTTTCTGAACATAATGGGCAAATTATAAATTATTAAGGCCGTTTATGAAGACGTAGGCATCCAGAAGCAAAAGCTCGATAAACAAAAGTTTGCAATCGCACAAATGAGAAATCCACTGGTTTTTTGTGCGGGTTGAAGAAAAGTTATAACAAGCACCAACGTAAAATCGTGTACGTAAAAGCTCAAAATTTTGCTCACAGAGATTGTTCCTTCTAAATCTTCAGTACACTTTAGACTTTAGAGATAGGGCTATCTGACAAGAAACTGATAGCTGAGATGACGGTCGACACTGTTAAGATGTAGACGAAGCTAAATCAATGGACGAAAATAAATTTTTGTCGATTACCTCGATGTTACGTCCTTTTAATTCTGCAAATTGAAGCAAGATAAGTGAGTCGAACGCCACGATGTATACGGTGCAGCGAATGTCTGTTGAAGTGGCAGCTGCAATGCGAACGATAGACCAAAGGTGGGAATACTAGCAAACTGTAGAGCCGTAGAACCATAGCAAAATTTGAAATTTCCATTGTTTAACTCTCTTGGTCAACTTAGTTTTGCTTAAAACGCCCGAAGAAATAGCTTGCGCAACCGATCAAGGCGAAGTTAGCTAGGATCTTACACAATTTTTGAGAGGACATGGAGGTTACAGAGCATAGGTATATCATATTTCAAACTGATTCGGTCAGGATAAGTCATTGCACTCCCCGAGATGTATGGGATCGGAGAACACGGAACACGTTTTCTGCCAGATGCTCAAATTTTGGTGTGAGTGGGGCTACCTAAAGCTGGTGACATATCCAAGCGTACATGCGTTGCATTCGTCGACAGATAATATAGAGGTGTGTGTATTCAAATGCGAGCTGACGGAATATTCCGTGGATGGAAGGCATGCCACGCAAAGGTCGGGCTACTTTCAACTTTTTCTGCATTGCCGCATTCGAGATAGCACACACAAGCATAAGCACACAAACACATGAACACGTTACTTAGATTTTCGGGCTATGTGTGAAAGCCGGCACGGAACGCAACCATGTAATTATGTGTCAGAGGAAATTCGACGGATATCATGGAGCCTCTGAATGCAATGCATGTACGCTTGTATATGTCACCAGCTAAATACCCCTTACCGTACCTACTCTAAAAGCAGTCACAACAAAATCGCAAGTGTGTGATGATGAGTCTTAACTTGAGACAATTTGGTGTTCTAATTTTGCAGTGACAATTTCGACAATACGCAAACGGCCAAAAAGGATGTCAAAATTATGACTGAATAAAAAAGAAGGTTACAAGAGTAAAAACAGCATGTTTCTGACATATTTTTCATAACATTCTCGCAAACTAACGACTTTCACATATACTTTGCTTCACTACACCAATAACTTCTGGCGTACACTGCCTATGTTACGATAAAAATGAAACTCGCCCGCAGCTAGCATACATCAGGAACGAACTAGCGCACATGGCCCGCAGCTAGCATGTCCGCTTGAGTTACCGAAATTACGCGAGTAAAAATGCAGCTGGCATGCAAGAATAGTGTCAAAAGGTTATATGTATTTTTGTTATCCATACAGGCGTACACGCCTGTGGCGGGTGCGTGACGCCCGTGTCGGGAGAGTGCACACCTATGACGGGAATTGTATAGTACGAAGAAAAGAGGCAATTATCTTGGTGACCATAAAAGGTATACTCAGTAGAACGGTTCTCGTTTAATTACGTAGGTCAAGCTGCATTGGACGTGGTTGATGCTTAGTTGGGGGACTGTTGGTAAAACAACAGTCACGTTTGAAATGGTCTATGGCGATGCGGATGCATTCAGCCCTGAATTTTTTTGATTGTGTGCCTGTGCAGAGCGAGTGCATGCCTCTAGCGAAGAAATTTTTAGATTTGCATGCCTGTGACGGGAGCGTGTATGCCTGTAGCGGGGCACATGGGTGTCTTATATTGTCGAAGGAGTAAGAGAAATGCAAATTACGGACATCAGCGAAGCAGTGAAGTGGGAACGCATTGAGATCAGATCATTAATGAATATTAGGAAAAGTGCGGGTGATAGAATTAACTTCTGGAGAACTCCGGCCGAAAGGAGGGAGGAAGATATTAGCTAGACTGTTGGACTATTTCTTTTGATGAATCACAGGCTGAAGTAACGCCTTTACGGCTCGTACCAGGACTTGAAAGTCACGCAAAAAGGGTTGGTGAGTTTAGTCATTCTATCTGACCGTCTGAGTGTACACCCCAGCGGTGTCTCTCGTCGTAGGCATGTAAGCTTGCAAGTGTTCGCACACGTTCCCTGCTGCTAGACCAATATAAAATTCACACCACTCCCTTGTTTAAAAGAGGAGCGGGTGTTGTAATCCTACATAATTCCCAAACATATGTACTTAATCATTTTTTTCGAAGCCGGATTTATCAATATTTGCCAAATTTTCAGAAATAATCGAGCAATAGCTACGTATTTGACATCTATACAGATCGGACTGATTTTTTAACAATATACCAATACACCATCTAGACCACATAGGACCAATGGATTCTACTTCGAAGCAGTATAAGTACATACTCACCGTAATAGACGGGTTTTTCAAATATACTTGGTTATACCCTACAAAGCCTACCTCAACCGAAGAAGTAATTTGTAAATTAGAACAGCAGCAGCAAAAAACAGCTTTACATCAAAAAGCTTTCAAGACTATTGCAGAAACGAAAACGTAGAGCATACCATAATTACAGCTGGAGTGCCACGAGCAAATGGGCAAGCGGAACGACAAAACCGAGTGATCTTGGAAGTATTAACACGACTGTCAATAGAATCACCTGAAAAGTGGTACAAATTCATTCCTCGGGTACAGGTGGCAATCAACAACAGTTTCCAGAGAGCAATTTAAAGAACACCATTTGAAGTTATGTTCGGAGTAACTATGCGAAAAAAAGATGATTTACAAATAGCAGAATTAATTAGAAATGAGATGTTAGCGGTACAAGATGAAGAGAGAGAGCAGACCAGACAGGACGTGAAAAATCAAATCCGTGAAATACAGCAAGAAAATAGAAGAACATATAACAAAAAACGGAAGGAAGGCAGAATATATAAAGAAGGAGATTTAGTAGCAATAAAAAGAACACAATTTACAATAGGGAATAAACTAGCTCCGCCTTATCTGAGCCCATATGCGATAGTCTCAGTAGGTGAAGCAGGAAGGTATACAGTCCGGAAAATTGCATCGAGTGAAGGGCCTAGGAAAACAACGACTAGTTGCGACAATATGAAGCCGTGGAAAGACCATCTTCCGGAGACGAGGACCAAGATGAACCCTCATCCGAGTCGGATGATAATATCAGGATGGCCGAATGTGGGATGACGGTTGGTTAAGGGGGAGAGCAGCCAGCGGTAGTAGTTGCCGATCAGCCGATCAAGCCGGAGTTGCTCGTTACAGTAGAATTAAACGTGAAGAATATAATCCTATATTGTAATAATATAACTTGAATCAATAATATAACTTGAATTAATAATTTAACCTGAATTAATAATATACTCATATGTAACTTGAATTAATAAATATAACGTTATTATTATTGTGAGATCATTTCCCACATGTATGCATGATCCACTTCTTTACTAGAAATGGGCTCTATAGATTGGTTTGAATATATTTTAATATATCAGTCATTTTTCCTATATCTATATGTATGTGGCTTCTTAAGCTATTCTTATTCCACCCACATAATTTTTTTTTTAAAACTTGCACATTTAAAAACGCGCTTCTTAAATTCCACAAAGCAAATTTCGCCGCTGGCGCCACTGAAGATTCTCAAATTTTTGTTATTTCATTTTAAAATCTGTCTAAAACAATTTTCCGAATTTAATTTTCCAGCGCTGGAAATACGTAATTAGCCTCTTTCAAAAATACTTTCAACACATTTATCTCAATATTCACCCATCAACAGTGAAACTTTTTTCTCGTTACAACAACACAAGAAAAAAAAACTAAAAAATCGTTTTCTTTAATCACCAATTTCCTGTAGCACATTCCAAAAACGAAAAAAAAAAAATCTTCCATTTTCCACCAGAAACAAAATAAACGCCATCATGACAAACAGTTTCCACTCGAGCCGTCCATGTTTATTTTTGCAAATGGGGATTTGTTTAACTGGAGCAAATATGATGAATTGTTCGGTTATCATCTCTCCAGCTTCAGATAAAACTACATTGGTCTTAAAATAAAATCCATGGGCGGGAATCATTGATTAGCCTCGGCTCAATTAGTTTTCGGCCAGACGATTATGAAATTTTTAGTTTGCTTTAATTCGAAGCAGATAACTCCGAAAGATAAAGTAATCGACTCCAATGTCTATAGGACGAAGGAAGACTGCCGTAGTGGCGATCTCGGCGGTATTATGTAAGTCCATCACCTGATTGCGAGCTAGCCACACTTACGGAGGGCAATAAATTCTGAAATTCACAGCTTAATCTCAGGTTTTATCTTCTTGAAATTCGTCTTGCAAAATTCTCAGCAAATATATATTGGCGACCCATAACCTCCAATCCGCGAGATTTTAGTGCAGCCAGCGAAATAGCAAGATCACGATAAAATTATTGACGTTTCCAGTCACGCATGGATTTCCTTTAATTGGCGAAGCTTTTAGTGCACGTCCAGCAAACATCAGCTGCACTCTAATGACTTTTCGATACCTACGAATTGCGACAATCGATTAACGAGTTTTCCACCGGTGAAAATGTCACTCTCAGTGGCTCCCGGATTAGCGTGGGTATAGGAAAAAATGCCGTGCGCCAGCTATTAATGCGCTCCAAGAACAGCAACTCCTTATGCAGAAGTGATGTGGGGCTCCAAAGTCCGCTGCTCAGCTGCGCCACGAATCTAAGGTGTATGAAGGTAAATAACCTAACGGTGGTCGAACTTTGTGCACAAAAGACTGGTAACCATGGATTAAATAGAGAAAAAGTAGGTACTTACACACGGATCAGACATGGACAAAATATTTGGGACGCAGGCCAGCCATCCAGCGAGCAGCACTACACTACAGGTCCGACCGGACCACGGTTGGCGCGCATTTAACAAATAAGCGCCAACCGCAACCATTTGGCATTTGTCCGATTTGATTCAATCAAAGAACCAAAACGGATAGACTCTAGTCACGTTTCTAGTCTCGGCTGGTAGATCTGATGAGCAGATGAATCGCCAGGTAATTAACATGCGGCACCTGGCCATGTAGCAGTTCCATAGGTGTAGCACGGCTGCGCATTTGACACAGCTAGCGACCAGCAGAAGAATGGGGACTTGCTTAATGCACCCGCTAAACATTGGACCAACGCACTGCCAACGAGATGGGATGATGGATTTCTATTTGGTGACTAGAGTGAATATCTCTTCAGCTACTGTTGTGCCGCATACGGAACCCATCCCGTGCTCCACTTAGCCAGCCAACGAGCCTCCTAGGTGGTGTCGTCTTAAGCGTTAGCACGAACCTTATGATATTTGTCCAACTGCATCTTTCTGCCTATGAATATCATGGGCTCATTATTGTTGGCCTCAATTTGTGTGAGAAAGGGTCCCGTTCGTTATTATTAGCCGTTCTTCGAACTTATTCAAAATTTAAATATTAGCCATTAAAAAGGGCACGATTTTATGATTACCGATGGAGAATAATGTACAACGTGAAGAAGACACGTGAAAGGTGTCAAAAGATTTTTTTTTCAACAATGCCGTGTATTAATGGCACTAAAAACTCAAATTAAGCCCTTAAGCGTGCACATGACCAGTGGGTCAACGCGCAGTGGCTACTACTGCGCGGCTTGATTATTGTTTTCACCAAAAATGAACGAAACTTTTTTTGGATTTTATGTGGAGGTTGTAAAGAATTTCCTTTTCGTTTTCTTTACTTATTTTAAACACAAAAAATAAAGAAGAAGAGAAGAGACGTGAAGAACCGAAAAGGAAAATTTACGCGAAAGTGTGAAATTGTAAAAATTATTAAGAATTCAATGGGTGTGTGCGGCGGCGCTCATTCGAAACTTTTGTTGAATTATTGATATTCGACAAAATGTTGTGTTTCTGTTAAAAATGAAAGTTTTTTATTTTATTGATTCGAACATGCACTTTCGATTAGTGCAGATTATTAAGATGTGCCATACTTCAAATTCATGGACTGCGTCGGGAAGAATTTTCCGATTTTAGCATAATCCTCTTTTTGAGCTACCATTCCAGAGATCTACGGTTCAATTCCGCACAGCGCTAAGATCATCCATCACCAGTTTAATCGCTGAAGTGAATATCATGTGGTGATAGTACTGGATAAAAGCAGGGGAGTTAAACTGGGTGCTCGATCTCACAGCTCTTTCATTCATCTGCCCCCTATTTTGTTCAACTAGACCTCAATATTACACTCTAAATAGAATAGTTGAAAGTGCAAAGGTTTATCCTTATGAGCCCAATCTTTCACACAAAATAAATTCTTGTATTTTGTTTGAAGGAAAATACTGCTTACCAAATATCGGAAACGCAGTAGTTAAACAGGGGCTTTTTAATATCCACATTCGTCTTCAGTTCTATCTTCGACGAAGTGATGAATAAATTTGACACCAACCATTTGGTGAATTTTGTTCGATCATTTTTGAATAGGAACACAGAAATGGTGAAGAAGTGTTTCTAAATTGGTATCTGCAGAACTACCCGAATAAAAATAATATAGTTGGTCAACTTTTTGAAAAGCATATAGGCGCCGGCAACTAGCACGTTAAGCGAACAAATATGCTTGCCACACTGCTATACAAGCTCCCGGTGAAGGCATGAACGTCTATAAATGAACTCGCATCGGCAATCGGATTTATTCCAAACGCGAGAGTCGTTTTACCAAGAGGTCCCCCAACTTACTACTAGTTACGCCTAACGCTGCTTGACCTACGCAATCGGTCGAGAACCGTTCTTTTGAGTATACTAATGGTACCCTTTATGGTCACCAAAATAATTGCCCGCTTTCTTCGTCCTATACAATTTTTTAAAGTCCCAATTATGCAACCTTTAGTCTAAGGGAATAAAAGAAAGCTGGGGCAGCGGTGATGTCCGTCAGGTATCCCATGATGCACCTTTTTTCAAAATCCAAACTGGCCGCGCTTCAAATTCAAAATACCCAGGTACATATAGCTACATTTGACAATTGTGTTCCGATTCCAATACTCACCACTTAATGTAACCTTTTTGTAAATCAAGCATAAACAAAGAATTTAGAAAAAAGTGCTTGAAGAACCCCGACCCATGTGAAAAAAATTAAAATAAATACAGGTACAGCCATATTTATCAGAGAAACCTGGTTTTTTTTAACGTCGGGCAGTGGCAGTCATTAAAAGTTTTTGGCTCGATCTTATTAAACCGTGTTTCTCCCATGGTCAGCTGTATGTAGGTTGTTCAATAGTTGGAAAATCTAAAAATCTTCACTTTCATATTCCAACTGCCAGAACAGTGGCTACAATGTACTCTCAACAATCGGTTCGGGTTTTTTTTTTTCAAAAATTGGTAAGAACAAGTAGCGCAGTCATTTTATTACATGAAACTCTAAAAAATACCAACTGCAGATTTTTCAGCGAAACTCGCATTATTTTGGAGTCTCAAATATTGTCCCCAAAAGTGCATAGAGGCAACTGGCCACTGAAGTTTTTCTCAAATATCTCGTAAATTATCGGTTGAGGTAAAATTTGGCTAAGTACAGGTGGTTCGTGATAGGTAGATAAGTTTGAGGTAGCATGCGAAAGAAACTTTTCACCCCTGAAATTTTCAGTATATTAGACCAGGAAAGGGGCTGTCATCTGGGTAAACAAATAAATCCTAGGTCAGTGGCAATGCAGATGAGATCCCTGGGGCCAGGCAATTGTCAGGTATGTAATTTTTTTGCATTATATTACATGTCTGACAATGGACAGTATCCGTCTGAGACCGCACAACCTCAGCACGTGACGCTAAGGGTATTAGCTATTGCCCATCACCGTCTAAAACCCCAATTTTAAATCTTAAATTAGTATAATGCTTTATTTTTTTTCAATATTGAATGTTTAATGCCTTCGCTCCTCCCCCAAAGAATATAGAATGACTGTGAATAGGTGTGGGGGGTTACCTTTTAAGGCTATTTCAAGTGTGTTTATGTTACCAGAAAGACCCAAGTTTTTCACGAGCAACACCGTGCGGGACTTACTTGTCGTTAATAAACCCCAAGCGGTGTCCAATGACGTGCTTGTATTGAGATCTTACGCTCGCCTGAGGAATCAGACTGATCATTAGCCTCCTATTTCTGCTCCTTTAGAAGTTTGTTTTGAGAAATGAGATTATTCATTACAAAATGTTACCTTGTATACTCCATAAACTGACTTCACTATTCTATTACAACGTTATCATTACATTGATCACATCAACACCTTGAGAATAATAGTGGAGCAGTCTTCGGAATTCCGATCCCCCCCTTTACCTTGCTTTCGTAGATTATGAGAAAGCGTTCGACTCGGTTAATAGGAGCTTTACTGCCCGTTAAAATAATGGAATTGATAAAAACCCTATATAACAATTCCAAATGAAGAGTTCTACATAATGGAAAATTATCCGACAGCTTTAAGATGAGCTCAGGAGTACGACAAGGATGCTTATTTTCGCCTGTACTATTTCTTATAGTAATAAATGACATCCTTGTCATCGCTCTAGATAGTAGAACAGGCGGCATACAATGGGGTTTGCTAGATCGCCTAGCTACGCGGAAGATATCTGTTTGCTGGCCTACAGACATCAGGACCTGAAAAACATGTTAAGCAATTTGGCAACAAAAAGTAGTTCAGCAGGCTTAAGGCTAAATCCGACTAAAACAAAAGAAATGCGGATAAATGCAAACACCATTGAACGGACTGCGCTGAATAACCGTGACGTGGAACAGGTCGATAAATTCTGCTACCTCGGTAGTATTATTACCGAAAATGGTGGTGCAGAAGAAGACGTCAGTTCCAGAATAAATAAAGCATGAGGTGCATACGCATGCTTGTTCCGTATATGGAGATCAACACAGATCTCAACTAACATCAAACTGCGGCTGTTCAACTCCAACGTTAAGGCAGTATTTTTGTACGGTTGCGAAACATGGAAAGTCACCCAATTCATCACGGGGCGCCTACAAGTCTTCATCAAAATCCACTGGAAAATCTAGCCAAACAGGCTCTTGACTGGAATCCGCAAGGATCCCGTCGAGTAGGAAGACCTAGAACAACGTGAGGAGAACCCTACTAGCAGAAGCAGCAACAACTAGGAGATCCTAGTCGGAGCTGAGAGCTGTCGCGCAAAACAGAGTCCGCTGGAGGGCAACTGTTTCCGCCCTATGTCCCATAAGGGATTAAAGAAGCGTAAAGAAAGAAGAAGTCTAAAAGAAATAGGACTAGCAAAAATCTTGTTTGGTACAGGATGTAGAACTTGCATACTATCTAGTTTTCTTACATTCAATAAATTTATGACTAAGTTCCACTATCACCAAATGTTTCTTGATTTTGCCAATGTGTTCATTAGTAATCTGCTAACAGTTAACATACGTTCAGTTAGATAAAATATTAGAATTGTTTTTCAGGAAAGACAGAAATAGCAGCTCCCATTTTTGTCGGAAATGTAAAACAAGCAACGAACAATTTCTAAGAACATCGATATTACTAATGAATCAATTCAAAGTTGAGGAATGTACTGAGTAATAAAGCGTGGGATTACACTATTGACACCAGTTTGACTGGTTAACTATGGCTATCCTTCATATTATTAACCATTATTTTACCGCTTTTTGCATACTTGCAGACTTGCATCGGCCACGTGTTGAACATAAAGTGCACTTTATTAAAAGATGTAACGAGGACAACTTTTTAATGAGTCAGTTGTCGTTGACGAATAGGCAAAAGAAATTTGTTGTTGTAAACGCTGAGTAACTGATGTTTCTAAGGCTATGATGAGTCGGTTTTGAGTTCTCTGGGTATATTATCAAAAACTATTCCATACGTTTTTGGAGATTTACAGGTAGGTATTAAGGTAAAGATGCGATCTAGGCTTACATATATATAAGTAATTTTGATAATAAAATTGGCCTTGTTTGGTACTTTTTTAGTACTTTTTCATCTAAAAGCACTAAATTAGGCCAATGAATCAAAATTGCTTAACTTCAAAAGTAAAGGCCCTAGGATAGAAACTGTCTGAACATAATTCATAGGAAATACTCCAAGCTTTCTAATTTTGGAAAATTCACATTTTTTGGGAAAAAATGGCAAAATTTTGACTTTGACGACTCATAGCTCCAGAAGTTGATAGGGTGGAATCGTCTCTTTTACAATATTTATATATTTTTAGATAAATGGAAATTCTTCGTACTGTGATACTTGTTCATTAAAATAGATTGTAGGATTGTAATTTTGGCATTGAAATGACACCTCGCCTCATTTGAAGTATGACATTGTATTGGCTCAGAAGAAAAAGGAGGTCCCTCGTACAAACAGATTTTGTAATCGTGTCCTACCCAAACTAGTGTCATCTTCATCCTCTTTTTCTGAATCCATGTTGATGTGTTTCGCAGCCATTCCGGAAGATTTTCTATGTGCCTCTTTGTCACAACCTTCTACTGGCCTCCTTCACTGACACTGGTAAGTCATTCGCAATTAACTTTAGTGAATCAGTACGCTTTATTTTATTTTTATAGTCGTTACTTGACTTAGGTATCCCACAAATTTTATGAGATTTCAGTAGGGTGGTTTTATCACTCATGCGCAGAAGCTCTTCGATTGTTAAGCCGTCAATACGCAATAAATACTTACTGGAGATTTTTAAAATTTGAGAGAAAGCACTCTCTGAGTCTATTATTACTTAGGCCCTTGTGCTGAGAGTCGAGTCATCACGACGAGTTGAAAAAAGTGACGTTTCAGTCCAATCACGACTTTCGGTACAGTGGCCTAAACTTAAGCTCAACTTAGCATTTCCACTTTAGACTACTCTGCTGAAAGTCGTAATTCGACTGAAACCTCACTTTCTTCAACTCAAACTACTTCTTACGAGACACGACTCGACTTTCAGCAAATATTGCCAAACGTAAATTTTTAACACTGTCGCAGAGGAAACAATTTTGAACTTTCGAAAACAAGGTAAATAAGTAAAAACTTCTAAAATAACCGCAACAAACCGCAAAAGTGGCTAAAAGCAGCTCAACCTCTTAATTAAGCAGAAGGACTTAAAGGAAGCATTTCCATATAGAGATATATAGAGAGATAGAACATACGTTCCTCGGCACGGCAGTGACAAACCTCCATTGTTGTACGTACGCAAAGTAATAAAATATTATCTGCGTTCCCAGATAAGCGAAGAACTTTTCACCAATTAAGTTGTCGTTAATATAGAAACATACTGCAAAATACGTCTAATTTGGATGTAGTATTCACCATAGGCCATTCTTACACAAGGGACCAATGGAACATGAACTCTTTCTGGGCAAGGGCGGTGTGCGGGGTCCCTCGTGTAGGAATGACCATATGGTTGCCCCCTCATTCCTTAATATAGAACTTGTCTTACGAAAATCCGTAAATCATAACAGTGTTATTGATGTATTTGCCAACGAACTTGTTCATCGCAAAAATTCTACTGCAATGTAATTTGATAAATGGTGTTTATTCTTTTGCAATGTTATAGGCCCAGGGAGCCAAATCTTAAAATGCGCTACTCATAACGATATCAGGTGAACGGAATGTCAGAGGCCCCATTCTATTACCGAAAACAAGCTGCATTTTAACACTAGGTTTACGAAGCGCGTCAATTTGACGCATTCACAATTTCACGTAGAAAAATTTCGAAATCGGATAGATTTACCTCTTACTACACATACTTACTATTATCCATTTAGCAATTCGAATATTTGGCAAAATTTTTATTCTTTCCTTTCCAATAAATAAATTATTTATTTATTCTACAAAATGCTTATTTTTTTAACAAGCGTCAAATTGACGCGTGCCGTAGAGATAGATATATAAGAAATCTCAGTAAATCTAGTGTTAAGTGAGGTAATTGAATTCCGGATCACTGCTGACTTTACTTTCTTTCGACAGAAATTTCTTATTAGAAATTGTCGTCCTAGAATAGTTAAACTGACCGCCATAGTAGTGTAAAAGGGTCTCCATGGAACTGATGACATTGTTGTCACTTTTTATAATTGTATTTCGTCTTTACCTTTGTTTTTATTTTCTGTAATCACCTATAGCACGATCGATCGATCAAGTTCGTCGGAAAATTTCATTTTCAAGGCAGCTCAGCTCAGGAAAAGAAACAAAATTGAATGGTTAGCAGTTTTGTGCGAATAGCGTCTTTATCATCTTCTTTTTGTCTTTGATGAAGAAATGCGAGTTATCACTGGTTCAGTGAGATCGATCGTGGTACTACAAAACATTTGACGAGGCATATAGCAGTAAGAATCAGCCTTAGGAGTTGACAAAAATACCATACATTTGTTTTTACAGGAGCTGTGAGGAAACTCTGGCACTGAATTCGACAATGCTGGAAATGGCGAGCTTATTATTTAGTTACAAGAATGGATAAACTTACAGATGACGAAATAAGTCAAACAACAAGAAGACGAGGTTTCACATATTCGCATCAATAGATAAAAAATTGAGAAAGATAAGATATCACAATAAAATCAACCTCCTTATATGAGTTAAAAGGATGAACCATTGCCAAACTTAAACAAATTCTAACTATTTCAATCGAACTACTCTGGTGTGTATTCAAATTGAGTGACGTTCATCAAAGACACGCTGATTGACCACTACACGAGAAAAAAAAAGATCATCAACTGTCATAAAAGTTCTCATTGTTTGTGATAAACCTTGCTTTGATTCGTAACCCGTTGCGATATAAACATCCAGAAACACGAATACCAAATCCTACCTGATGGCATAAGATCAATATCCGACAGTTGATTACATTCCCGCAATTTTATGCGCAATTCAAAATCTGTATCCATTCAATTCGCAATGAAAAAGAACTTTTTTCCTACTCCATTCCCTTTGTAAACGCCGTTCTACCACCATATCTAAATATAGATAATAAAAACAAGATCTTCTTTCACTATCTATATTTTATCTCCCAGAACTTGAAGAACTGTATATCAATATTCTTACTGCTATGAATAGCGCCTCTTGATTGAAGTAATTATAGCCACCTTAGCCAGATCCCAAACGATCTCGCGATCCCTGCGGTGCTCACCGGTGTACAAAAATGAAAGGAACGACGAGATATCTTGCAATAAATTTCGTTTCGTCCATTTTGACGTCAATAAACGAATAAAAAAGGGCAGTAAATTTGAAACGGAGATCAATTTCCGATCGGAACGTCTGAATTCCTCGATCGTAAATATACATTCAGTAACCGACAAGCGAAACACGCTGTAAACCTTCAAAATTCAGTTCACGATCGCTGCGTGTCTAATAAATTGCGCCCAAGACTGTAGGATTTTCGGATTGTTTTGGGCGAGATTCTCGTGTGTTTTTTTCCTTGTAAAACAGAAAAATTGTTAAAGACGTGAAAAGCTGCCCTTAAATCTCGAGATCTTGTCTCGATCGCGAACAGTTATTCTCCTAAAAAATAGTGTTTATGGACGAAACTGTTAGAATCGATCGAGTCGCCGACTCGAACCTGCGCCTTTTTTCTCTTTCGTAAATTCGATCGAGTTTCGTGATAAGAATACTTTTTGTGTGTGTGAAAAGTCTCAGGTTCGGTGATATTCGATATTGAAAAATTATTATTTGCGGTAAATTATGGCCGGAGTGATCGCGCGGTGATGCAATACAGCGACATGGGAAGGCTCTTCTCTGGGAAGATTCGTTATCAATGACTTTTGTGTCGATATCAAAGAACTGTTTCTATGCTTACATTTGATGAGTATCACGCCATTGTGAGCGCCATCCATCGCTGATTTTAGCATTTTGATTAATCCAATTGATCATAATCCTTGAGGGTAACTGAGGCAACTGCACCTGTTCGACACTTTAACGACACCAAAACAAAAGCAGATCACGCACTTTTCTCTATATTTTTGCACACAGAATTCGATTGAAATGTACGGGATTTTATATGGCGACACAAATAATTATAATTCACATAAAATTTCACTAAAAAGTGTAAATAACAACAATTTATTTTTCTGTGTAAAATTTACACGACACTTAATCGACACTGGGCGGATTTGCTACTCTCGATTTAGAACCATGACCGCTCCGTTGAGATTCCTGACAAACACTGGACTCGCGCGGCTTCAATAGTGCCAGTGCTGCCCTCTCGTCAGACTCGACACTCGACTGTGAACCGATAGCTGCTAGCGGTGTAAACATTCACAATTGCTAGAAATGTAGGCTGATTGCTCTTTATGGAAACGATCGAGTGATTCGATGCGACTATTGTGAATCGAGATGATGGTCGTGTCGCAAGGGCAGCGGGCAGGGGCGAGGGATCGTGTGTTTTGTTTACGGTGAGTTCATGCGATGTGGCTGTGATAAGGCAAGAAAAAGGTCATTATTGGGCGGCGGTGCGTCTGTAGTGGTGATCGCTCCGTTGGCTCATGATTGTTTCTTTGCGTGACTGTCGCAAGATTAGAATGCAAACAGCTGGCGTATGGATGGGGGATGTGTGTGCGTTTTGTTTATAAATACAATGCATCAGAAAACAGTAGTGGTTTTCAGTTTAAGTGCAGCCCAAGCAATGAATTGCAGAAATAGAGTGTGATGAGATGTTTATGGGCACGTGTTTTTCTAAATTAAATTTGCGCTTTATTACTTTTTCCAGGATTAAAATGAAAACCAATTCAAGGGAAACTTATTTTGGTGCCATTACATGAAAATTCGACAAAAAAAGAATATTTAGAACTTGACCTTTACCAGAAAATTCCTTCATATTTCGTACATTTAGAGTACTAGTGCTAGTACTACTACTACGTAGGTGCAATACTTTTCAGGTGCAATACCCTTCAAGTTATTAAATAAAAATGCCAAAAAGGACATTCGACGGGAAAGGATTCAAAGGACATCTTAAGAGGATTTCAAAAGCCCAACTAAGGATTTTCTCCAAATAAGTCTCATGCTGGGATCGAAGACTGCTTGAGAAAGAGAATTTTTTAAAGCATACCCTGTCGAACGCCCATCATATATAAAACCTGATTAATCTTCATGACCACCATGACTACCAAACGCTACCGCTCAACTTGGACAGGTTCAAAGTGCTTGATCTCATGCCGTTATCTAGCAGGAGAAAACTGCTCATATCTTGTGTTGCACAATACACCCCTAGACCAACGGTAGGCAGCCCAAATGCATTGGTGTGCCACTAAATAGATAATTAAAGCTACTGCACAGTAAGCGTGTCACTGGGTGTGTTTCTTTACTCATTCCATAGAAGGAATAGAATAAAAAGAATACTTGATGGAATATTCGGAATAGAATGAATAAAGAAACGCACCGGGAATGACAGTAAACAAACTGAAGAAAAATTGTGATTTATTCAAAAGAGTTGTGTATTTTAAAAATATTGTGGGACCTATATGTAAACTATAATAAGATTAGACATTTGATGCCTCCTGGGGTCCATTTGAAATTATTATTATCCATATCTGAAATTATTATTATTAGAAATACTTTTAAAAATGATAACAAATAAATAAGGGCCATGGCTGCTGCTTTCTTGCCAAATGACACAATTATGACAGTAATATATTTATATTATGTTATATTAGTAAGGTTAATTCCCTTTATTCTAAAAGTGTTCCATCTCAAGAGGTAGTTTAAAAAGAATACATTCCGAATATTCCGAATGAATAAAGAAACGCTTCATCTGTCAATTCGAAACTTGGGAATGAATAAAGAAAATCATTTTCTGTCTATTCCTTCTACGGAATGAATAAAGAAACACACCCACTAAAAAAACCATTGTATGTGAAGGTAATTTTTTTGTGTAGTAAAACCTTTCCTCAAAGTAACTTTAAGGACCTTTTCCCATATAGGACGCCGGCAGATTTTAGCCTTGTAGGCCAAATCGGCAGGTACGGCCCGAAGAAGGCAACACATTACTCAGTCTAACTGCTCAGTCCTCTGGATGAAGACTTGGGAGATCCGCCTGACAGGCCGTGGACTGCAGGTGACCTCATGATTCCTTGCTTACACATAGGCGAAGACCACGGTTTTCGGTCTTCTTTTTGAACAAAAATTTCAGTCTGAAAAAGGTTCTTTGTTATTGTCTTTTTTATTTGACAATTCTCGTGATGAAAATGTCAGTGTAGATGATGATTCTCTTTTATTTTCCAGACAGGAGCTACAGAGATGCAGCTTCCTGGAAAGTGAACTTCATACAGGGTCTTATTTATTTCCTTTAGCTTCTTCGCTATCCTTCCTGTTGAAGCATGAACAAATCTGAATTTCCATGCGGAGAAATTCCGTGGAGACATCCGATATGTTTTCTATGCTCAATCAGAAGCTCTTCGACCACTTCGCTTTTCGTAGACATAAGGTTTCTTTATTCTTCTTTAGTATGCATAGAAAACCCGTTTATATTTTTTTATTTCTTTTAAAAATAAGGGTTTTTAAAATTCGTAAATTCGCATTGAATATCTCAGATAATTAAAGGGCATAAAGTGTTTTGAAGAGAAATTAAGGGGAGGTCCAACCCAAATGGCTAAAATCTACAATTTTTCACCGAATTGCATGATTTTCAGATATATTATGTATCTTCATTGGTTTTGACAGAAAATGTGTACGAAAAGCCTCTCCAAAAATTTCCCGTACCCTTTTTTGAATGAAAGAGTGAAAAATATGCCCGTAGGTGGATTAATTTTTCTCGGTTAATTTTTATCCGATTGACGTGAAATTTGGCACATTTCATCTTTAAACAATAATGAAAGTTTCTGTAAAACAGATTTTTGAATTTTTATTTTGTTACGAAGTTATGCTAGTTGGAATAAAGACATGCAAGAAAAATGCCATTTTCAGGCTATTTTCGAGTGTTTTTCACTTTTAAAGCAATATAATTTTTTGTTAAATAACGTTATCAAAAATCTGTTTTACACAAACCTTTATTATTGTTTGAAGAGGGTGTGTACCAAATTTCAGGCAAATCGGCTAAAAATTGACTGAGCAAAATTAATCCACCTACATATGTACTCCGACATTCAATAGGCGCTGAGCCGACCGCTTCGTAGAGCGCGGTGCACCGCCGCGCCGGACAAATTGTTAAAAAAACAAAATTTTATAAGGTTCATATCAAAATTTCGTTTTCACTACTATAAAATAGAAGAATCATAGTATCTGAAAATACAATAAAAAAAGTTGTTGTTTCTCATTTTTCATCATTTTTGGGTTGGACCTCCCCTTAAGCGTACCCCTCAGGGTACGCGTACCAAACTTTGGAGACCACTGGTCTAGTGGGACAATTCTTATTAGTCTAAACTCGATAGATTCTATAAAAACTTCAAAGTAATTCTGACATTTTTGTATCATTAAAACTAAAAAAATATTCTAAAAGAGATAATAACAATAACTAAATAAATAAATAAAGTAAAATTCATTGCGTTTTTACAATAAGTGCTTTGAAAATGAAGCTTGCATGTAAAATGGTTTGATTATCGACTTTTGGTAAAAGATAAGCGTCAAAGTGCCAAGATTCATCACTGTTTATAACATGCCGGTGATAAGTGAAGACGCACACCAAAATTTATCCCAGGCATCAAAATGCACCAAGGTTAAATTTATTTTCAATTGTGGTTTCAGGAACAGCCGTAAGATGGCATGGGCACTAATTTTCCGGTGTGTGTCTACACTAAAATGTGATATGAATATTTTTAAACGAAATCGGTTTAAAAGAATAAATTATAGTTCCACGAAATTATCAAATTATGGATTAATTTTATTTTTGCAATTTTTATCAATTTCCGAGAGAGAGCGCACCAATGGAGCAATGGCAGAACGAAATGTTAGTTAAAAATGGTATGAAATTTACAGGAGCAGGCCTGAACAACGAAAGATATTCAAATTGAGAATAAAAAAAATGTGGGAAAATTAAGATGGCGAAATCCCTAAATTGGTACTTACTAACTAAGAAAAAGTTCTGACTAGATTATGTGAACCCAATTATAAGAAGCAGATGTGCAAAGAAATAGAAGAGAAAACGTGGAACTAGAGGAATAACAAATGGAGATATGCCTACATTACAACATTTAGCGAACAATTTGAGAAATTTAAAAAGCGGAATGAAAGTGCTGTAGAAAGCCTTTATGATATCATGATTCACCCACCATTCATCATTGGGCTTATTTTCGCTGTACTTCGAAATACTCTTTTAAGCCACTTAAAAGATTTTGATGTTGATAAAAATTTGAAAAAAAGGGAAAAACAACGTTTTTGAAAAAAAAAAAAAAATAGCCATAGGGAGTTCTGTCTGTGAATTTTGGAGAGAAAGCACGCAAGGCGAGATAACAATATTAAATCTCAAGGCCAAGTCTTTTTGTAACATCGTTGATAACCAAAAATAGGAAATATAACGAAATAAGGAACGCCCCCCGAAGTGGGAGTTAGGAGCAGATAACCCCCATAGTACTCATTTTGTTCAGGTAATCAGTTAACTGTAAGAAGAACCTGCGGTGAATCTTTATTCTTTTCGCCCTTTATTTTTTTCGTATAGAGTGCAATGGCGAACAGCAGCTCTAGTCGGAAGATAGTGAGGAGAGAGAAGGAGAAGTGAAGAAAGGAACTGGCAGAGCCAAGTCATGATATTTTAGTGTACCTACTCCCAACTATCGCGACTCTGACATCGGGACATCGAGAAACAACTCGCTAGAGTATTATGTATGTCTCCTGAAACGAGTTGAATCTCATTAGCCAATCGATGACATGCGCTTCTACCACGCTCCACGGAAGGGCTAGCGAAGGCTACGACAGGAGAAATCAGGAATGTAAAGAGGCAAGAAGAAAAGGAAAGTTATGCAGGTGGAAATCAGAAAAGTCGAAGGACCGTGGGGCGGCCGGGAACTCTGGGATGGTAGCCAGATGCCAAGGAGTACCTAAGCTACCGAGGCTATTGTTCCATCTTGCTTAGGTTTATAATATCAACGGTGGTAAAGACATTGGTGAGTCGAACTCCAAAACGAAACACGTCATGGTACCAGGGCGGGTTGAATTTTCTTCGCGTGCATTTCAGTTGAATTAACGGCCTTGATTCCCAGATCCGGCGGTGCGGAAGTGAGTGCGGATTTGACACTTTGCGATTCTCAAATCCGCAACCTCGAATCTCTCTTTGACATTTTCCGCGCTGTAAAAGTGTGTGATCTGCAACAAATTATCTGCGGATTTGAACGACAAATACGCTTAAGATAATCCGACATCACGGCTATGTTCCGAAATAGAACCCAGTATACCGGCCAGTGCTTATGGCGTCTTAAATCGCCCGCAATTGGTATTGAAAATATACAGAATCGGGTGCAATTTAAGACGTCATTAGCACTGGCCGGTATACTGGGTTCTATTTGGGAACACAGCCCACATATTTCATTATCGCGTGAGCCTTCACCCCGAATTTTCGATTTAAATGAATCCGCGTCTGCGGATTTGAGAATCGCAAAGTGTCAAATCCGCACTCACTTCCAAACCGCCGGATCTGGAAATCGAGGCCAATCTTTGGTAGAATTGTCATCGCTTCGAAGGGATTTGATTTAACTCAGGTTAATTTTATTATGTGTGTTGTATTATGTTTACTTATTTTGAATTGTATATATTGATCAATTTATCTTTTTATGATATTGTCGGAATTATATTGAGTCGATTAGATTGATTTGATTTCATACATGTTAACTGTTTTATCTGATTAGGAGTAATTTATTTGAGTATTCGTTGAACTAAGTGTAGGAAGCAAAAATTTACCTGAGTTTTAGCAAGAGTGTATGGTTGTTGTTTTGCTGGCGATATAGGGGTTTTTAAAACGGAGTGCTAAAGAGAAGGACAAGATGGATGCGGCTAACGATGGCCCCGCCTAGGAGAATTTACATTCTGTAAGGTATTGTTAAACTTGATGAAGGAGAGGTCAAGGCTCAATATGAGCTGTGGTGCCATTCGATGGGTGGATGGAGCTGAAGGTCATACCTCAATCAGCTTTCGAAAAATGAATGGCGTTTAAGGTAATGCGCTGGTATTGCTGTATTTCATTCGGTGGGGGTTACTTTAAAAGTGACAAAATGAATTTGAACGATTAAATCAATTTTTGTGCTTATTACTTAACAATGCCGGGTTTGTATAAAATTTTTGCTTTAGTGTTAAAACATTTTGGGATGCAATTCCTAAATCCACAAACCGCATTCATAAAGCGTTCCAGTTATCATAAGCTTGACATAAATGTACGTCAGCGGTACTTTACCCACAATTACACTTTTTCACAGTCCCATCTCTCCCCTCGCTCCCCTTCGACCCATTTCGCACATGTTCCGACACATTCAATTTAAAGCGCGTTAATTTTCACCGTTATTTTTGCTCAGTAATCAGTTCTTAATTGGTTCATGTCCATTACGAATAAATTCGCCAGCGCCATTTTTTTACAAGCGATTCGGTTCTGTAAATCCCCACCTTGTACATATCGTCTGGTCCTGCAGAGAGCGATTACAGCATTCGGGAGCCGAGGACCCAAATAACGGTAATGACGGCTGCCGCCGCCATAAAAAGTGCCCACAGAAAATAGGGACTATTCTCTATTTGTGATTTCAATTAAGTGACATTGCGAGCGGACACGAACAGCCTCATAACGGTGAACGGTTGACCAGGATAACGATTGTAATTTTTCTCCACTAAGGAAAAAAAATAATAAATTTTCCACATAATTACAGAGTCCTTTTCGTAAGCTTTTAATTTAGGCGCAGCAAACACGGAAGCCCTAAATGTGTGGGCGGCGCTTCTAGCCTGTCGCAGTATTGAGGCCGCCGAGTTCAGCGGTGCATTATCGCCTGCATCTCCGGGGTAGCTTCATTTGCCTGCATCTGCTACCCCGGCCCGCCATCCACACGCAGTTTATGAATTCATGAAAAACGCGCAGCAAAAATAACACACCCTCGAGGATAGTAAAGGGATCCACCGGGAGGGGGCGGGGGTTAGCGTATGTAAATCGCGAAGGTCCAGGCAGCCCGGCGAAGCGAGTGTACCTGGACTGTCATTAAAGGTTCAACAAGGTCCCGTGGGCGGAGGGTAGGAAATAGCTTTGTTTACTCAAAACGCCGAGAATTATTACCCCGTGTCACGTGATGCATGCTAATTAGTCGAACAAAACTTCTTAAAAGCCCGTTTATGCAGGATGCAACAGATGCGCCGGTGGGGCTGCGGGGCGGCGTGCGGGGCCGCCTGCCCCGAGCAGGGGTCTTGTGCTCGCATAAAGCTCTCAGCTCGTGGCAGCACTGAATTCAAAGCCTTGGAGTATGCAACGACGGTTTTTGCGGGCAATGGAGTGGGTGTAAAAATATGTGAAAAGTTTTGATGTGAATTTAAAGTGAACTCTGTTTGCCGCTCGCCCCCTCCACCAGCCCCCGCCACGCCAATTTATAGCGGGGTATTACTGCACTGTTGTGTTTGTTGTTGTTAATTTTACAAGCAGCTTGCTTAAGTCTATGCACCAGACAAGCATCTCCTCGCAGTGCTGCTGGGGCCCGGGGGGCGCTGGTGCTGTGCGGTGCCGTTGCTGCTCCGGAGTCTTCCTTTTCGATTTCTGAATGAAGATGAGCCCAAATGGAGTTCTGATGTTGCTTGCTGCAACTTTGACGGGGACTTCTTTCTCCTAGTACAGGATGGCATCGCTCTAATTAAGCCAGCGTAGAAATTCGGATGAAGGATAAAAAGTTAAGAGCACTGACAATGCACTGGGCTTTAATTTTGGGAAGGGCTTCCACTTCAAGGGCCGAGTCTGGATTTGATGGTTTTTTGCTGGTTGTTTTGCCTCTGCAGCGTCGAGTATGTTAACTTTTACTTTTCTGGGATGCTTAAAGCAGTTTTGGGGATGCCCAAAATAAAGAGGGTTATGGAGATTGCAATTCAGACAGAACATCACGATGGTTGTTATGGAGAGATTTTTTGTGTAAAATAATGCAGCCCAAGTCATTGAAGTTGAGCTCTTTGGGGGTTGAGCAGCAGCAGAAACAAGAAAAATGTTTGCTTTTGAGAATTGTTACATAATTTCGGAAAGAATAAATGGGAATGGAATAGGCTTATTTATGCTCGGGGGAATTCACTGACATTTTTTTTTATTAAAGATGAAAACTGTTGTCCTTCAGGAGCATGCACCGCGATAATAGAAATGTAACGGAATGGCTGCTAGTTAAAATTTTCAGTGTCTGAGTGATATTTAAGAAGTTTAGTATTTAAGAAGACCACAAGCACCGCTAGAGCCTGGCATCATCGCCTGATATTGTTCTCCTTTGAATAAATAAGTTAAATTTACCTTCAAGATTTCCGATATATTTGAATCTATTATAAAACTGATTTACATACTTCATTTACTTCAAAATTGTGATAAAATTGAGTAAATTGAGTTGCAAATTAGATTAAATATTGAGAGACCTAGAATTTAGCTACAATTCAGATAATATTTGTAAATGTCATGTTGAGCACCAAAGTTATCAAAAATCACTTTTTGGCCAAAATTTCACACAAAAACTGGTATATCCGAAAAAAAATTTGATCAGTCAATATGAAACGTTATTGCCTACAAAAAGCCCTTTTGTCATTTTTAACCCTTTCGAAGATATTCACATTGCAAAAATCACTGAAAAACTGTTTTTTTAAAACGTTTTTATTAGCTCGCTTACTTGTCTGTCTGTTTGCCCGGTACAAATTTTGCAATCGAATTTTTGATTACTTCCGGTTATCCGATCACCCTGAAATTTTGCACACAACTTCAGCTCCGAGGACAATGCAATATGGTATACTCAATAAACCTTTAGATCCATGGCGGCCGTCTCAACAGATCGTTAAGCCCATGGCGGCCATCTCAAGAGGGCGGATTACCATTTTCTTCTCAACCCTCTCGACATGGGTACTAAATGAAAGAGTATCAGAAAAAGAATACATTAAGCTATATAGTATACTTAATAAACCGTTATATCCATAGCGGCCGTCTCAAGATGGCGGATTACAATTGTCATCACAGCCCCCTCAATATTGGTATTAAATGAAAGGGCATCATAAGAAGAATATGCTATGTCGTTAAATCCATGGCCGTCATCTCAAGAGGGCGAGTTACTATTGTCTTCACAATTTTCCGCGTCATCATTGCGCTCCTTTAATCCCTCATGGGACATAGGGCGGAAACAGTTGCCCTCCAGCGGACTCTGTTTTGCGCGACAGCTCTTAGCTCCGACCAGAATCTCCTAGTTGTTGCGGCTTCTGCTAGTAGGGTTCTCCTCCACGTTGTTCTAGGTCTTCCGACTCGACGGGATCCTTGCGGATTCCAGTCGAGGGCCTGTTTGGCTAGATTTTCGTTTTCGCGTCGCAAGGTGTGGCCAACCTAATTCCATTTCCTTCGTCTGATTTGGTCGTCTATCCTTTCTTGGCCGGCACGGCGCCATAGTTCTTCGTTTGAAATTCTATCCTGCCAGCGCATTTTTAGGATACGACGCAGGCATCTGTTGATGAAGACTTGTAGGCGCCCTGTGATGAATTGGGTGACTTTCCATGTTTCGCAGCTGAGTTGAACAGCCGCAATTTGGTGTTAGTTGAGATCTCCGTTGATCTCCATATGCGCAATTTTCCGCATGTATCTGTCATAATATTATCAAGATGTTCAAAATCGATTGCAAAATTTCACACACATTATTATAATTTACCCAGTTTTTACTGTGGTACGTTGGATGCACCCGCAACAATGATTTCACACTCCTGGTGGGACCGATTTCCATCAACCGACCGATATACGTAGGTTGTGGTGATAGTAAGATCAAGGCGGTAATGCCCGGAAGGGAGTTAGGTGTTACTTACTGCTAACTCTGCTCTCTGAAACTTTTCGCCTTGAAGCCAAGTAACGCCACACACCTCCCCGGTCGCCAAGTGGATGGGGGTCTGTAGTCCAAGAAAACTGACAAAAACCTTTATGTGTGTGTGTGTGTGCGTGAAGATCTGAACTTCTAGTCTCAAGCCGTGAATTTAAGACAAGAAATCACGCCGTGTCAAGTCGGACCTGAAAGCAAGGCGCAAGCTAGGTGCGAATACCATTCACCCTCATATTTGCGCTTGTTCGCGGGTGTTAACGGCGTGTGATTCGTGCCACCTTAAGGCACAAACATATTGGCGCGGAGGCAGGGACGGCGGCCGCCTGTGAGAGAATTTCCTATGCATTTAATTTCTCCGCTCCGCCTGCCCATTGTGTCAGCAAGTATGGTGGTTCGTGTATTTTAAAGATTTTCCCAGTCACCAAACTGTTTGTGCCTTTAAAGTTTTCGTTGAGGCCATGGACATTTTTGCACTTAAATTAACAACCTGCTATGCTAAACTGTCGTCTTTGTCAGTGTGTCTGTAGGTAATCATGACGTCACCTGCATGGCATGGCCTGTCAGGTGGAAACCTGAAATCCTCAGTCCAGACTGAGTATTGTGTGGCCTTCTTCGGGCCGTACCTGCCGACTTGGCCTGCCCGCGGCCTGTAAGTGAATGGGGTTATATATGTAGTTGGGAAACATGTTTTACTTAGTTTCACCCAGTTTTCTAGAAATTTTAAACTACTTCTTGAGGAAAAAAGTACGTGATATTTGCCGAGACCTCTCTCTCCCCCATGTCAGATTGAAGGAGTTTCGGCGCTACTCCTCCCCCTAAACACCTGACGTAATTAATGGACGTCCACTTACCTATTGCTAAAAGTAATTTAATAAACCTTGGCTCTCTTAATGCAACTTTTCGTGTCAAATTAGTCTTCCAGTAACTTTTGTGTTTAATTAAATTCACCTTCATAAGCTCTGGATATTGGGAGTGACCTTGTTTAATGTGTACTACTAAACAATATCAATTTGCAAACAAATTTAAAATCCAGAATAATGATAATATTAATTAAGTATTAATCCATTGTCAGTTAATTTCATTGCAAAATAGTCAATCTCTGATTGGAATCAAACCCTAGGGGGTCTATTGAAAATATATCCGTGATTCTCTAATTAATTTTTAATCCTCTGCTTAATACTGTCATCCCTAAAAAGTTATAATTATCATTTCACGATTAATTCGATGTTTAATTAAAAAAATGCAAACTTGTTTCATTCGCAAAACACCGTGCAATCCTTATTCAAAAAGTATGTTTTCTATGTTGGTTCATGTTTATTTTTTAGTTTATTTTTTTTTTTAAATTAACCCTGTCATTCATCCAAAACTACAAAGTTCACTTTAAAAATCAGTTCAACGCCATTTGTGGATTTTTGAGGTCCTTTTTCCTCTCTTTTTTCGATTTTGTTTTGAGTGCCAGTCACTTGTTCATGAAACTTTCCGAGCATGGAGTTAACCCGCGCCCCATTGAAATCCGAGCTGAAATGCAAGTCAGCATAATTTTTTAGCACAGTTTATCTGGTTTAAACTCCTGGCCTAGCGCAATACTTAACTTCCTGTCTGATGACAGGAAAATGTTTTTTTAAAATCCTCCCGCCCCCACTGCTCTGCGAAAGGGAAAAAATTCAGCTGGAATTATTTTTTCATTTTTATTTTATTTTTTCGCCATCGAACCCCTGCAAAACCAACGAATGGCGTCGGTGCGGCCTGTTTTCTCGCATTCACAATGTTTGAATTTGTGCAACTACAAATAAATTGACAAATGGATCGAATATCGTCTGACAAAATAAAATCGCAAATAAATAAATAAACAAGCTCTCAAGAGTCCTTTTGTCATAAGGCAAAAAGATGACTTCTCTTTCAATCTGGAACTACTTTGGAATAAATCCGCCATAATGCGAAGGCTCTCTCAACATAGGAGACTCCTCTCAGCCTTTCAACATTTTTATTCCTGTCAGTTGTTTGCCCAGCAACCTTCAGGACATCGGCGAAGCGTAGCGTAGAGCTGCCGGGCAGAGCCGACATTCATGAACGTGCAAGGACTCCAAGGAGCCACCAGCCATTACTATAAAGGCTACCCACCAACTTTTATTCACGTAAACGGATATATACGAGTGTATGGTATATACAGTGGGAGAGGATCTCGGCTGCATTTGCTCCTTTTGCATTTCGATATAATAAATAGCTTCAAGGATAAAAATGTACAGAAATGTCGTTGGCAACGAGATAGGCACCTCTAGATAAATCTTACAAGTGCCCATGTAGCGAACGAAAAGCGATATGATTTATTATCCTATAATGCAGCATGAATGGAGGAGCAAAGTAGGATAAGCAATTTTTCTGTTTTCTTCTGTTATTTTCTACTATTATCCTTTTTCCGTTGACATGTAGACAACAAAGGACCTTAGAAATAAATCCTCTTCCACGATGATAGAAATTTCTAAAATGGTGACAGGAGCTAATGGTCTCGAATAATAGCACAGGATTTTTCTGATGTCCCTGTAAGCTCTGGGATAATAGGAAACCAGTGTATCGTTTTCATTAAATCAGTTTTGTGGAATTATAATTCCGGAGAGTCTTGTCAACTATCTTTGTTATACAATGTGACTGGTTGTGATCTAGTTTTAATCCGTGGCTACAACTTTATTGTAGATTATTGCATAGATAAAACCAACCGCAACGAAAATACTTCTCGACAAATTGTAAAGGATTACAATTCTGTTCTATCTGTCCCTCAGCAGCCATTCTGAATTAATTTATGTTATTGAATTTAATATTAATGTAATGTGAAAAAAAAAATAGACTGGCATAACATAAAGTTACTTCAAATGACATGAAAGCAGTATTAGGCGTCTTTAACGTGGAAGGAACCATGTTATATGTATATTGCTCCTTGTCTGGCAATTTCTGGTTGCAAAATGTATCAATCGTTAATGGAAACAGAATGGCTGAATAGATTTTCACAAAATTGTTAAGAAAAGCTTAAAGATAGCACCTGGTTCAGTATACGTAAAATTATATGGACGCTGCAGATGGCAGGCACCATAAGCAAATTACCATATCCTAGGTTTAGGTATAACTGCGTTCCATTGGGCGATCTGGAGTACATCGCCAATGGAAGGCGATTTTTGATATCAGGAGTAAATATGAGTTAAGCCGCGTTTACATCCCAAAGTCAACGAAAAAGTGCGCTTTGAAGCTTTTCATTGCAAATAAATTTGTATGCTTTTTTTCTGTTGCACGAAAGTTTCAGAAGTTCAACGGACCTAACCGTAGTTAGATTAAGGTTTGGAGGGGACCCCGGGGAGCAGATGGCAACAACTCTAAAATCGAATGGATCCAACCTGATCTTAGGGTGCGAAGTCAATGCGAGGCATACGCTTTAGGGAAGGAATGAAAATAACGAGAGGGGATAGTCACTATTAGATTTTTTTTCTTTTTTTTTATGTGATAGTCTAAGCTCAGGTGTCACCCTTTGTACTACTAGTACGTCATGTCGTATAAGTCATCTTGCAATGTCCAGTAGTAAGCTTAGCTCGAAAGATAGAGAGAAGGACATAATAGGTTAGGGGGAGTCAAGGGGGTGTTGGAGAAAGTGGCGATGAACCTTGCGTTTGAACTCTTGGATGTTGTATGAGTTCGTGAATACTGTTTTTGGAAGGTTGTTCCACAGACTAGTTGTTCATTATATCATTAATTCAAACCTAGCGGTGTGTAACCGGAACAACTCTCGAACCTGCGTATTCCCAAGCATGAAGAATTTCCAAGGTTGGGACGAAGTGTTGGACATCACGCTGCCCATGGACACCGAAACATTTAAAGTAGAAAATTGGAGGGTATCATAAGATCAAGTGTTCTTTCGTACCTCCGATGGATACGCTTCAACATAAACCCAAGAAGGACTGACTAGAAGAAGTTCAGTTAGGTCCAGAGAGCTAAACTTTTTTCCAAAGAGTACCCACATGAAAGTATAGACCTCATAGAGGAAACCGAAGACAGAGTCAATACTGTCGAAAACGCTATCCAGTCGGAGTATAAGGTATCCTGCCGAATAAGGCGGAGCAACAAAAACTTTCCCAAGTGGTGGAATAAATATCTTTGGTAGAGATCTGCACATTGAAACCTGAGTTGAAAATAATTTTTAATGTCATGTAATCAGAAGGCCCTCATAACGATTCAGTGATATCTTTTGCTAAAGGTCGTCTAGAGTCCTACAATTCAACTGTTGCCTAAGCTGCTGTAGATGATTCTAGTTTTTAACATGAAAGGGATGTGTGTGTTTGGGATTTTGAGGTATTCAGAGTGATTTTTGAGTGCTGACAATCGAATGTTGATCAATTTTGTTGTTGAGCCTAGGAAGGGCGCACTTAAAAATCATATGGAGCACTTCAAAATCACCCTGAATTGCTCAAAAACTTTTTGGAGCTATTTTAGTCTGGAGCCGTAATTCTAAAGATTTACAAAAAAAAAGTAGATGTGTCACGGAACTCCCGAAAGAAGCGAAGCTTTGACGAATGTAAAGTATGTAATATATTCTTTACATACTTTACATGCGTCAAAGCTTCGCTTCTTTCGGGAGTCCCGCGACCCCTCTACCATTGTTGCGGGTATTTCAACGTACGCAGTGTAAACTGGCTTAATTTATCAAATGGCATCAGTGCTTCTGACATAAACGCCGAGTTCTTTGCAAACTACAATAATTTACATTAAATTACAAATTATCCTACGAGAGTCCCAGACGCCTTGGCTCAAGGACGTCATCTTCCTGATCTATTTCTTACTTCTCATCTAACACAAAACTCCGTCAAAGAAGACTCTCCCTTTGACAACTCGCACCAGCAATTAATAATTAGCTGGTGAAATAGCTAGAATGTAAATGAATTCTACGTGACAGGCAGTGCGGCTTTACACCAAAAATGTGTCCTTTAGTGTTCAACCGAGGATGCCAACCACAGTAGCCATCGTTTTGGGGAGTCTAAACTTCATTCGATTGGTAGAGACTCAAGGTAGTATAAGATAGATAAGATAAAAGTTCAAGGTAGTATAAGATGGAAGCGAATCCAAACGCTACAACATTCGGAACATGATTTCCAGGGGTAAAATCTATAACCCGCACTTTTCTTTATTAAATCTTTATTAATGACCGGCTCTCAATTCCCTTCAATCAAATTCATTTCTTCGCTGATGATGGTACTCTGCGTTTCTCTTGCGACCTCGAAAATATAAGACAAGCACGTGCCAGACCTTTTCTTCATGACCGTGTCCAATATTTTTAACCAGCATTATTGATTGGCGCTGCAAGAATCGTGTTAAAATTATCGTCTCCAAAACAAAGTAGACGTAACTTTAGACAGAGATCTACGAGTAATTCCAAGTCGACAATGGTTTAGCTCTTAGGCAGCAATGGAAATTGTGTCTATTCCATTGTCTTCTCTCAAACTCTTCTCCGTAAACTACCTTTGCACACGACTTTTGTCGTGTCGGGTGTAGGGTCGTGTGAAATCAGCCATACAAACTAATATTATGCTGAAAAGAGCTGTGCGTGCATTCTGTTCAGCATAATAAGATTGTGGGTATTCTAATTTATTTTGACATTTATCAAGGCTGATGGACTCTTATGACCGCTGCAATCTGTTTCCAGTGACACATTAGCCGTGTTTCTTTTTCCTGAAGTAACTACACCGGTGGACTTTGAAGTAACTCCTACTACCCCAGCTCATATATTGGAGCAGATGGTTAAAGTAGTCACGATTTTTTGCAACACCCGAACTGCCATCTTTCAAACGAGCGTGGTGTCGCAGCAATCGATGATTCGTCATTTATTTGCAATTGGCGCCATCTACCGGAAAACGCCACGAGCTTTTTCCAGACCTAATTCTCATTTATGGTACAAGCTTTAATAATATTAGATACAACTATTTTACCTTCTTTCTTCCTTTTAAAGATCTTCTATCTTCCTAGAAAAGATTTATATTATACAAAAACTTATTTACGATGTGGTTACAAAAAAAAAGGATTACGACAAGCGTAGACAAACCCATTACAGCATAATCCAACTATTTTAAAGCTTTAACTGAAAAACACCCATTTTTAATCTGCCTTGCCAGAGAGGAAATGCATTAACTATAATAAAATAACTAACGAAAATCCTGAACATCACCACTCGTCTTCTCTTCAAGTCATTAAAGCATCACTGAGGCAACGGTATGCAGCAATGCAACTAAAAATTTATTACCATAGTCATAACTTCGCCATGAAAGACATTTCTCAATTGGAACGAGCACAAAAACTGAGATTCTAATTGAAAATTTGATTGCAACTTCGTCCATTAAAATTGCTTCCTTGAAGACATCTTAATTCCAACTTTGTAAAGATCTTCGACAGCATTAGCAATCGATTGATTTCACTTAAAATCTTGGCTCACTGGACTGGAACTGGAACTTAAGATGGAAGCAATCTAGATAAGCACAGAAATCACAAGTTTAAGCCTTCACAGACTCGCAGGGCACACAAGTGGAGCGCTCTAGAAATTGTCTATAATCTGACGGAAATAAATTTGGATTATGGGGCTTCATTTTGGGCCAAAGGAACTGCATAAAGAGCGGAAATCTAGAAGAAATCAGCGCCGAACGCCGGTGTGCAGTGCACCAGGGGCAGAAAGAAGTACCTTGGCGATTAACCGAGATTTATTAAAGACATTAAAATCAACTACAGATGAAACAAATAATTCACGTGAACGGATTTCACGGATCCACAGTACAGCAAAAAAATCGGATAAATGGACCGAGATGAACGGATGAACGTATCAGGCCCCGAATCCCTGCGAGGGCCAAATCTCAAGAACGTTGCGTGCTGAGGCAATAAAGCTTTAATGAAGGGATCTACTAGCGGAGCGGAGCACCCCCGGCCGCGCCGCGCCGAGCCACACGAGCGATTAAATATGTATTTCGCAATTTAGATTAAATATTTTACTACGGCACCGGCACAGCCATAATTAGCGAACTGATTGACAGCTTCAATCTTATCGCAAACTCCGCAAGTGATAAGGGTTAGCCTAGGAAGGGCTCGTCGCCGCACAAAGGAGCAGACATAAAATTTGATTTATCTGACGTGTTATGGTCGGGAATATATGGCAAATGGGAGCGATATTCAAATTGCACGGCCGTTCATTTATGCCCAGGTATTAGTCTTGTTGCCTGTAGGTTGTTGCCTTTCTCCCTGTGCCATTGCCACTGCCAGCTCCCAGCTACAGCCATTCATCCAGCCCAGATTTATATCATTCTGAGATGATGCTATAACTTCAAGTTTATGCGGAATATGCTGGAGCTGAAGCATAAAACTGGCTACGGTTTATGCGATGATGGCGGTGTTGTCATTTACGTGGCAGTTTTTTCTCTCTTTCCGGGAAGATTACTTTTTCGCTTTTATAGCTAGAAAATGGAAGGTTTTGGCCTCTTATCGGGGTTCAGCTAGTGCAGGGAAAATTAGAATTAGTTTTCTTAGTAGGGGAACTATTGGCTGAGTTAATTAGAAGTGATAGCATGCAGGAGTTTTTTGCAGAAATATCGAGGTACATAAAAATTTTAGCTGATCTATTGGGGAAAATTTGGCAAGAGCTTCAACACTTCGAATTGGAGCTTCGCGGAGGATATCTCTTCTAGC
Organism: Thereva unica; assembly: GCA_949987705.1. Classification (NCBI taxonomy): domain Eukaryota; kingdom Metazoa; phylum Arthropoda; class Insecta; order Diptera; family Therevidae; genus Thereva; species Thereva unica. The sequence continues at coordinate 86,422,821 of OX465284.1, forward strand.
TAGGGTACTTGGCATAGGGCCATATCGTTTTTGATGATCCTCGACAAACCATTTCTCGAATATGGCTACCGACGAGAGAGAATAGCGCTATCGTCTCTGCAAGCGGTCCTCCAACTAAGTACCAACCCCGTTCAATGCTGCTTGACCTACGCGATCGAATGACAACCAGTCTGTTGAGTATGCTAAATGAAGCCCTTTGTAGTTGTTAACATAATTGGCTGTTGATTTATCCATAAGTGCTTATCATAACTAAGCAGGGGCGGCGCTTTCATAGGTGCGAATGGTGCACTTGCACCGGGCGCAATTTGTCGAGGGCGCAATTTCAGAAATTAAGATTTACAAAAAATTTAAACTTTGAAAAAGAATTCTCACGGATGTAAGAAATTACACAAATTTACCCAATTTCTGTCGCTGTACTCCTCGTGAGGAAGTTTCTAGAAATAGTTGGTTCGGGATTCAAGAAATTCACGAAAAAATCACCCAAGTGAGAGAAAAATCTCACAAAAGAAAAATTGTTCCGATGCCTCTGTATTGCGTCTGTTTACCAAGATTCATATAAACTTGGGTGCCGGTTGCTGCACTTTTAACTCTTTCAAGAATTGTTAAAAGAGGTAAATGAACGAAATGAGGAAAACAAAACTCCTTTTGGCGATAACTCCTCTTTAATTGCTCTTTTTTGTGTGTTCCTTTATACCCCGACTTCACCGGCCTCAGTTCAATAAAGTTTCATTCAATCCGTATAAGTGGCTTCACTAGCTGGCATGTTCAGTTTATGCATGAAATTGTTGTTGTTTTTTCGCCAGAAGTTTGAAATGGTATTCCATTATTCCAGTTGATTCTACTCTCTTTCAAGCGAGATTTTACGTTCAATCTCAATTTCATGTTCTGTTGGGCGAACTCAGGCTTTATTTTTCTTGAGTTCAATATGTGAAAAAGTATGGGAACTCAGGCAAAAATTGAAGTTCAGTATACACCAATTACAGTACACTTGCGCAGTTTGGCCGGTAAAGCCGGGGTATTACTGTCTAACAAATTAATATTGGCGCGTCTCACAAGGGCCAACCAATAAAAATTAGATGTAATCGTTAATTCCCTTTTGAAATTTGATGAAGAATAGCATGGGCTTTTACAACAGCCAACTATTCCAACAAACTATACGCCAGAAAGCTATATGCAAGCTGGATTCCGAAATTGTTTTCTTAAAAAGTCATAAGAAAGCTGTGTACCAATTTTCAATCATTTTGGATTTTTGTCTTCTTTAAATGCTAATTTCCCCAAACTGGTGTTTTGGAAAAAAATCATGGGGCGCAATATGTCATAGTGCACCGGGCGCAAAAAACCCAAGCGCCGGCCCTGTAACTAAGTGTGTACTATCTCAAACTATCCTTTCATTGAGCCCGCTCACACGATACCATAAGTGTGTTGAGTAAACGTTAAGTTTTATTCGTTAATTTCTTCCTTCTCTCATCTATAAAACCGGGTTTGCTTGCGACGAACAGGGCACCGTGTGAGGAAGCCTTTGATCAACGCAAAATTCCGATCTACGTTCAAAGACGTACATGCAATGAGTGGGCCCGATTGCGGACCGGACCATTAGTTCGAGGGAAATTACAGATGCGATTACAAAGAGCGAAGAAAATGGCGCCACTACCAGCCAAGAAGAATTAGGCATGCTCACGGGATCCGACCATTGGGCGACAGTTTCAAATAGCATTATCCAACAAATCACGGGAGTGCCGTATCGGACGATATCGTTGTAGAAGAAATCGGAGTCCATTGTGGGGTATGCAATGGAGTTTCGTCCACCTATCCGTAAACGGGTGCAGCCATGGAACCCGGACATGAAATCGGAACCAAAAACGTACTGGAATAACGTTGCAGCCAAACTGGAATAAGCAACGTTGAGGCGCGAGTACCGGGAGCTGTACCAGAGAATTAGGAAGGTTAGGCGGCAAAACAACATCAACAAACGACAACATTAAAAAATCGGAAGGAATTTTCGTGACCTCTCCCCATGGGCCCATGGAGAGAATTCTTCTACCAGCTGAGCAACGACGATCCGCCACAAGTTTCAGAGTCCGAATCGTCGATTATTATTGAACAGCCGACGTATCAGTTTCTCGATACCGAACCGACAATCTTCGAGGTGAAGACGGCAATAAAATCGCTGAAAAATGGGAAAGCGCCGAATCAAGTAACCGCCGAAATTATCAAAGCCGGAAGTGATGTCTTATCACAACGACTCCACGTCCTCATACATATGGCATTCGGATTGAAGAAAGCGATCGTTGTGTCAATTTTGTAGAAAGGCGACAGTCGGGAATGCAAGAATTATGGCGGTATTAACGGTAAAGTATTTACGAAAATCATACAATCGAGTCTACAGAAACATCGAGAGCAAACGAGCCGGAAAGAACAAGTGGGTTTAGACCACATCGAGGATGTATTGATCAAATATGCGCTCTCTGCCAGCTAATGGAAGAAAGAACTCGAAGCGGCATTCGAACTGTTGTCGTTTTCATTGTTTTCGAATTCGCTTTCAATTGCATCGATTAGAACAGCTTGTGGAGAGTCTTGGAAACCGAACACGTACCATTGAGAATCATCTAACTCCTACAATCTTCATGCCAAGGCTCCAATAGCAGCGTTCGTATTCGAAGAGTCTTATCCGAGGAATTCCCGATTTAAACAGGTGTCCGACAAGGAGATGCCACTTTGTCAATTCTCTTCAACGTTGTGATCGACGCGATTATGCGTGTAGCATTCGATGGGCGAAGCGGAGTTTGATACGGCGACAAAAACTTCGTAACCGACTTGATGTTCGCCGACACGGATGCTGAGGTAACTGACATCAACGATCGAAAGCCAGTGTTCACCTCAAACTAAAGTGGCCTCGACAACCGATGTTCATAGCCGCACCAGCCATTCGCCACGCTCAAGTTGTGCATATGGAAACAAGTATCACCATCAAAGCCGAAGTACGACTTAACCGAACGTTGATCCTTCCGCTCAAGCCGGACGGCAACAAGCTCGAGGTCTTCCAAATGCGATGATTGAGGTAGAATCTCGGTGTCCCGCGATCGCCTTCAAAACGAGACAGTTAGATAAAGATGCGATCAACAGATACTGTTCGAAGAAGAGAAATACAAAACGTCGACTACGGTGGTTGGAACATGTTTGCGGAAAGGATGATAACCGCTTGACACATAAACTTCTCTGGCGAGGCCGTCCGGCAGACTGCAGAATTCAGCGATCGACACCGAAGAAAGCCTGGCTAAACAATATCGAGAGCGACTTAAAGAATCAACGATTATCAGTTATCGAGGTTCGAAACGTCGTCGCCAAAAATTGTCAAGAATGGAAACGAATCGTGAATGGAGTTTGATGCCACAGCAGCTTATACGTTGCGGGAAAAACCGCTTGGGCCGCCAGCTGACGGATCAAAGAAGGGTGAGGAAGCCTATTGAATGCAATGTCAAGTGACAACAAGCACTATCAGCAAAGAGAGTAGACAGAAGAATGAAGAGATTGCCAACGCCAATACCTTGTTTGACTCCAATATTACCACGACATAACGCTGACGTCGATGACCGACCTGGTAATTTTTCCAGACAACAGGTCACTCATTAGCTGGTTGAAAGTCTTTCTAACCGGCTTCTTTAATTCTTCAAGTACACCACTCGAATAGGAAAATAAAAAAAGTTATCGACTACTGACATATGAATAGGTTAGGACGTATGAACGGTTAGTCCATTTTCACTGTTTCCAAAGCCAGCCAACATTTCGAGCAGAGCTTCTTTTTCATGGTTATTGAATCTGCCCGAGATGGTATTGTGGGCATTGCCCGACATTTGGGTGTGGTGCGACAGGGCTCTATGAAGTTTCCCCGCTGCCTCATTTGGACTCCACGTGGATTGAAAGAATCAGTGTATTTAACGCCTTGTCTCATTCGAGTATTATTAGAAATGCCGTAAAAAAAGAGGCCGAACAATTTGAAAATATCGTTGTGGATATGTGAGTAATAACTGTGGCGATATCGAAAGCTTTATAATTTTATTTCCCGTTTGTAATTGTGGTTTTCCAATTTCCAAACGCGAGTGCGGTTTTACCATCGGTCACCCAACCTAGTACTAATCACGCTGACGGCTACTTGACCTCCGTCATCGAACGAGAACCAGTCTATTAAGTGCGCTAAATGACACCTTCTACGGTCATCAATATAATGGCCTGAAAGCATTAAGCAAGGCAAGAGCAGCAACGAAAGCTTTGTATGAGTAAAATTTAAGTTTAAGGAGACGGTTTGGATTGCCTCATTTCCCTGAAAATGAGGTTTGCCTCATAGGACCCTTATGAGAAGCTGATAAAGTATATCTATCGCGGTTTTTTTTGTGTGTAGCACTCATGGGGAATCGAAAGGAAAGTCCTCTTTCAGCATGCATTTCGTTTGCCACATGGGTCCCACATCCTACATGAGGCATGCCCCCTCAGCCCTTTGCCTTACTTAGTAGCATGTCCAGTTCACTAGTGCACACTTTCCACCCAGCTGACGAGGTTTCTATAGGTCTGCACTACACTAGTCACTACACTACGTAGTTGATCGAAGTTTCGAATTCACTTTGTGTGACTTCAATTCGCTTCGGACGACTTCGCATCTTTGACGCCTCCAAAGCCAAAGGACTCGAGTTGTGCGGGATGCCGGACGACTGAACTCCTCATGAGGTTGCACGAGTCTGTTATGTACTTCGAGCTTCAATCAACTTAGAGAGTACTTTGCCGAAGAAACTTCGCGAGCAGTGTAGTGTAGGCCCGTTACGGACGAATATAATTGTTCATATGGCACCGACGGAGTAGTGCTTTGGCAGCATGCGTGGGGAACGTCTAGCTCACAGTTCAGTCTCTTACTACAAGGCTGGCCACCTTCACCTCTTTTTGCCGACACCAAACTGTGACAATGGTGTCACACATTCGCGATAGTACCTAAGCTTTGGGATAGTTAAGTAACCCCCAATAAGATTCAAAGAAAATTGGAATTAATCCAAAAAAAAAGATATCGACACCTTAAGGCTGTTTAAGATAAACAAAATGTTTTCTCATTTCTCACTCAATTTATTTTCGGGGAAGATTATTCTTTATATTCTCACCCTAAAGCCCACAAATAAGCCAGCAAATAATGAAGAGAAGGTCAACAACGGCGTTATAGACCCATCAATAATATTTACACCAGGATAAGAAACGAAAACCAGCATGAATCGATTTTTTCCACAAGGGCAGATAATTGATAAAGAAAACGAAAAAATAGAGCCAATAATGTCCATCATCATTGCGGAAAGTTTCGTATAGTACAGTCAAATTAAGTTTCGTATAGTACAGTCAAAAAGCGAAATAGCGGAAATGGTCGGGTACAGGCTGAAAATTGGCACAGAGCTTCCTTTTAGGGTTCTTAATAAGGGGTTATAAAGTCTACCGATTTTCTACCCCGGGAACCTTTCTTTTTAGGGGGTTTTAGGGTCAAAATATCTGTTTTTTGCAAATGCATCTGAAACCGTAAGTCCTATCATAAAAAAATGTTCACAAAGTTTGTAGCTCATACGATTTTCTACAAAAAATGTTATTATACATTTTCCCGTACGTATTGCCATTCAAGAGATATCACCGTTTTAAAGATTTAAAATATTCATATGAACTCATTCACGACTTGTATAGGTTTTCCGACGTTCAAGTTGGACTACTTTTCTAATTTTTTCAGGGGTCATTCCTGGATGTATTTGGAGGAAAAATGTGTTCTAGATAGGGGGCTAACCACTAAGATACAGGGTGTTCGCGAAAAAACAATGTCTTTTTTTGTCATTTATTTAGAATTGAATAACTCCTAGACCAATTATCGTAAACCAATATACTTAGACTCATCTTTTAGGTCAAAGTGTATTCTTTTATTTGATATAAAGATCAGGAACTTGAGTTGCTCCGTTTAGAAGATATGTAGGTTCAAAGCATGAGCGAAATGTTTAAAAGCCTAATGATATTTTTTATTCAATTTAAAGTATATTTTCTGTTTTTTTTTTACCAAATGGTCCAAATTGGAACAATAATACAAAATTACATCTAAATTATGTCAGATAGTATTAATTTTCCAATTTGGACCATTTGGTAAAAAAAAAACAGAAAATATACTTTAAATTGAATAAAAAATATCATTAGGCTTTTAAACATTTCGCTCATGCTTTGAACCTACGTATCTTCTAAACGGAGCAACTCAAGTTCCTGATCTTTATATCAAATAAAAGAATACACTTTGACCTAAAAGATGAGTCTAAGTATATTGGTTTACGATAATTGGTCTAGGAGTTATTCAACTCTAAATAAATGACAAAAAAAGACATTGTTTTTTCGCGAACACCCTGTATCTTAGTGGTTAGCCACCTATCTAGAACACATTTTTCCTCCAAATACATCCAGGAATGACCCCTGAAAAAATTAGAAAAGTAGTCCAACTTGAACGTCGGAAAACCTATACAAGTCGTGAATGAGTTCATATGAATATTTTAAATCTTTAAAACGGTGATATCTCATGAATGGCAATACGTACGGGAAAATGTATAATAACATTTTTTGTAGAAAATCGTATGAGCTACAAACTTTGTGAATTTTTTTTATGATAGGACTTACGGTTTCAGATGCATTTGCAAAAAACAGAAATTTTGACCCTAAAACCCCCTAGAAAGAAAGGTTCCCGGGGTAGAAAATCGGTAGACTTTATAACCCTTTATTAAGAACCCTAAAAGGAAGCTCCGTGCCAATTTTCAGCCTGTACCCAATCATTTCCGCTATTTTTACTATTTTTCCTGTACTACGTAATCAATAAATTCCCAGCCTAACCTACACCAACAATTCGGCAAAATGAGTTCATATATACTTCTTGCCAATTCATTGTAAGTTTCCTAATTTTAATGGCAACAAACTCGACTCAACTCCATTCAGCATTCACTAACAACATTCTAAAGTTGGCCATTTATCGTTCACTGCTGTGGCAGTTTCTATTTCACCATAGCCTAAGAATCAATTGGTCGACTTGTAAACATTCTCGAGGACCTGATTGATGGCTGCCCCCACTCCCAATGCAGGACTCAGTATTAGCACATTTCTCAGATTTATCAAAGTCATTGATCCCCTGTGAAAAGCTTTCTTAGCACCACACGAACGAGCCATGGCCGATCGGGCTCTGCCCCAACAGCAACTGGGCCCCCAACGTTTGAGGGCAACGCAGATTTGACAGCTGCAACAAGGCAAAACACTGCACACCGATATTTTATGCAAACGAGCTGCACTTAGGACTGACGCGATTATCCCACTCTGTGTATAGCATTTTGTTAACATTTTTCCATCCTCTTCCTTGAGCCCAACAAAATGGTCACCCCCTCAGCTGGTCGTGCTGGAGGAGTCCGTTCGGTAGTGCTGTAGCGAGTGTCATTGAATTAGGACCCATACAATAAATTCCGATAATTTATAACTTTCGACCGGGTTCGGTTCGTTCTTTTCTCTCTCTGTGCTTCGATTTTTATTCGAATAAAGTGAAAAATACAGGACAAATCTCCAGTTCGGTAATATGGATTGGGACTCGCTTATAGATGGCAGGACTTACAGCAACGAGGAAGATTGATGCATTCGCCTGCAGTCATTGACCGCATAAAAATCCGAAAAAGAATAATGGAACTTTTATGATTTTATCAAATAATAATAATTATCGCCGTCTGACATTTATTCCAGAATTTATCGCGTCTCCTTTGTTTATTTCATAAAATCCTGTCATCACGGCATTAAGCCTTCAAAGGCAAGCGATAAAATTAATTCCGTCCCCATCTCGTCGGCAATCCGCGCACAGCACAGAGCAGAGATATTCCCGAGCCGTGTGCACACGCGCAGACTGCATTTCGATTTTTGCCAAAATTCATAAATTTTAAATTCTTTCGTCTTATTTTCACGGAAGATATTTCCACGATGGATTCTTGTACCTGGCGGCGATAATATGCGCCTGCAGCGACCGCGGGGTCACGTGTAACCGCAAGAACTCGCCAAGAGAACAATTGAAGGTATGCAAAGGAAAAACTAAAAGGAAACATTCAGGGAATCGCTGGCGTACAACAACAACAAAAACAGCAACAAAAAACAATAAGTTTCATACTCACGGCGCGGGTAAGAGAGTCCCAGCCAGCGAACGAGCCGGGCCCCGGCCACTCGATAGCGCTGCGCACGCCTTATCGAACTGCAAGATCGCATGCGCAATTCACTGTTTTTATGTAAAAATGCGCCATAAAATTTGTTACATTGCCGTTGGATGATACCATGCCGGAGATACCGTTAAATGTGGATAATGTTGATATAAATAAAGTAATAAAAAGGATCCGATCAGGTTCGTTTAGTGGACAGAGATTGTAGAAATTGGAGTTCAGCTCAATGCAATATGTCACGAATTTCGTCGATCTGGGAACGAGCCATGTTTTCGGGGATATTTGGAAAATGTTGGCTGCACGAGCACTTTTTGCATTATGGGTAGACCCAGTTGTATAACGCCGATGTGGAGGCTCCGACAGGATGGACTTACTACTATGCTGATGGCAGATCCGGCACTTAGGGGTTTTGCGCCCGGTGCACTATGCCATTTTGCGCCCCATAAGCTTTCACGCAATTTTCCAATCAACTTTTTGACTGCTGTATAGTTGTTGTTGTTTTTTGTCTTCCTTTTGGTAAGAACAAACAAAAAAGAGATGGCGGAAGGGAGAATTAATATTTAAAATGAACAACAAGTGAAAGCATTCTAACGTGTAGTATGTTGAAAATCTATGCTCTTGTGAAAACTCATGCTCTTCTTCATCGAATTTCAGAAGGGAATGAACGATTACAGCCAATTTTTGTTGGTTAGCCCGTATGAAACTGGCTATATTAATTTGTTAGACTCTAATGCCCCGCTTTCAGTGGCTGAACTTCGCAAGGTGAAATGATACAATGCCCAAAACCATAAAGATTTTCGTCAGTTTTTCTTGGACTGCAAGGCCCATACAGTTGGCGGCCGGTGAGTGTATGGTGATATTTGGCCTCAAGGCGAAAACTTTCAGCTTTCAACTTTTTCACTTGACCTGGGGGCTATAAAATAGGGCTAAACCCTACAAAAAAATTTTACGCGGGTATACGAACTCCAGATATCCTCCATCAGGCAGCCAAACGTGCGAATCGGCGAATGCTGCAGCTTAGGAACCAAGTAACAGACAGCATTGACCCGCGAAAAGGCCCTTAGAATATAGAACTACAAGAAGGCACACGTCGAATTTCGCAAAAATCACCTCACGTAATTTATACGACCCCAAACTTCCTGCACGAAGAGAAGTGAAATTTGCCCCGTTTTAACTTGCATAAGAAAGTACACGGACAAAAATAGGGGGAAATTTGTGTAATTTCTTGCACCCGTGAGATTTTTTAAATCTTTATTTCTGAAATTGTGCCCACGACAAATTGCGCCCATCGCACCTATGAAAGCGCCGCCCCTGGCTGATGGGATTCTTTTGGACCAATAATGCTGGAGAGGGCCAAAGCAAAGCGGACTTGGGGACCCCAACGGATCACTCCCGAGGCCTCATTCGTGAATTCTTTCCGTGCAGCTAGACAGCTGCCTAAACGTGCCTAAAGTTTCTGGACCCACTATAAATTAGATATATTATATCTTAATTTGATATTATTAAAAATGCACAAATGTATCAAAAACAAACCCAGCGAAGCAGGTTGTCCTCCCTTAGAATTAAACAAAATTCGTAGAAAAGTTGTCTGATGAAGTAAAGAGATGGAAGCCTGTTTTGGCGTTCGTTACGATCAACCCAATCTCAATTCACCAGTATCGTTTGCATTATCTAAAGTTATTGTTTGTCACTCGACACCATTCCACGATAAATTTTATCAACACAGTTAATTAGATCATTTTTATTTACACTCAACAGGCCATTCAAGATCCCCCATCGAACAGGATTCGCTGCAGTTCGCCTTCGTCAGATATTATTTAACATTCCAAAACGACAAAGTTATTTTTTCCGAATGAGAAATCGACACCAGATAAGCTCGTACCTACAAAGGAGTCGAATGCATGGCTTCGCCATCAATAACTCATTAGAAGAACACGATCCTAGTCCATAGGTCTTATCTAGAGAGTCTAAGCTTAGGTGGAATCGCCGTGTCTTCTCATAATTCTTATGTAAATAAACCGCGGAACGAGTTTCGTTTATAGAAACCGCCCAGCGCGCGAATTGTGAGGTTCGTTACTCATTTTTTTGGCCCCAAAAGTCAAACACCGCGAAACAATCGGAAATAATTTATCATTGTTTAAGCAGAGCGACGTTTATTTATCGGCGGTGGTCTTATTATTAATTGGGCATTTTTTTCGTGCACTGTGATTCCTATGAATTTCTCACCTTTCCGGTGGATTTGTTGGCTCGACACCTCCGTCGGTTTAGGATTTTTTATGCATTCGCGGCGATTGACAGAATTTAAATGAGCTGTCGAGCGACTTCTTTCGGGCATCCATTGATTCGATTCCGAGCTGCACGTTTTTAATTATAGCTGTTTTACATTCTGACATTTGAGCTAAAAGCCCCGGACAGTTCGCCCCGACTAAGGTGGACGTGCGAGGGGAGCAATTATCACTTCTTTACATCATGCAGTCCGGGGCCGGACAGTAAATTCTGCATTTGGCGGGGCGAAGCCCCGGTGTTCTCCAAGAACAGCGTCTCCACGGGCTTCAGCTGCTGGCGGAGCTTGATCGACCCGTGTGGGGTTGAAGCTCGGTTCTATGGAAAGCGAATCAATTAGCAATAATTCAATCAGCGGCGGCTACCGACCAACAAAGGAGAGCCCGAACCTTCCAACATGGCGCTGCCGGTGGTGATGAATGATTTAATTAAAATTCGCATTCATTTTGAAATTGACACTTGCGGAGCACCAGCGCTGTCGGCAGCTTCAACTTGTACCATGGCTTAGGAGGGTGGGGATTAAACTTAGATAATCGATAGCGCTGTGATATGTGGCCATAAGCTTCGGTGTTATTGTGTGCAGCTCTAATGTAAATTGAATGAATCCTTGCGGATTTGGTCAGCATTGTTTGTGTGCATGTTGGTAAGCTTATGGTGATTGTTAGTTAAATTAATCTCGATTTGCTTTATGTGTATTATATTACTTTCGGTATCCGTAATTAATTCTGTCCAAATTGCCGCAGTTTCGTATATTATTATTGTTACATCGTTTCAATAGCGTCAATGTTGCTCAATCTAACAGGCATTAGTGAACGGATATAGCCGATCAATGTGCGAGTTCGACTGAACAATCCAAGCTAATGTGGTTCTATTATCACAGGTCTTGTCGGGAATTCAAACTTTTGTTACCTGCCACCATGAAACTTGTTGCCGACGGATTTTTTTTATATGTGAATGGAAGGCTAAGGTCAGGAATCAACCTTTGTGTTACCAGTCTATCGAGTCATTCATGTCATAGTGTAAGGTCTGAAATGTAATATAAGCTCGAAGGACGGATGAAGGATAGAATGGATTAAGGCGATCGCCGAATATTGGCGGAAAGGCGATTCGAATTGTGTTCGAACATTTGGATGTTGCGCGAATTCCGAACTGCTGACGACAGTTTGCTTCGTGGTAGTTTTGTTTACAAAACCTAGACCTTAGTGTGTGCAGAAAGTAGGACTTCAAGCGCGGGGGGAGAAAGAAGTTTATCTCGTGCACATGCTAAATTTCTGCGGCTGCGTTCAAGTTACGCAGCTGACTGCATAATATTGCATGCGTTCAAAATATGAAAACAGCTGCAAAAATACTTCAATATTTGGCATTCGAATTCAGATGACAATCAGTTGCTGCAGTCAGCTGCGTAACTTGTCAATTAAGAAGTAAATGGCGTCATGGCCAATGGGCTTGATAGCGCGGGTTTTGCATCATATGAAAGCGGTATTCTTGGCATCAACCAAGGCATCGTTTCCCAAACTTTTCAGTCTCGCGACCCCCTGAAGAGCCGAAAAATGTATGAAAATATCTTACGCCCCAAAACTATAATATTAGTTGGAAGTAGAATTGAGCCTGACTTACACAAGGTAGCACAATTGCCCCTTTCACGATGGTTAATTACACTGACACCAAATTTTTTTAAATGTCCCGGTTCCAAAAATAATGTCCTACGGGTATATGAGAGATTTTTGACTATTTTTAACGCTGTGAAACTTCCAACTTGAAATTAGGCGAGGTGAGATTGTAAAAAATAAATATACATTGTGGAGGCATAGGTTCGTTACTCTCTCACTCTTACTCTGAGGCAGTTGAATGCATATTAGAATCAAATTCGAAAAAAAAATTCATTGGTATTTACTTGCTTTCTTTCTTTAATTTGCTTGCGTTTGTCGCCTTTTTTGAAGTACTAGTACATTGTACTGGCTCAAAAGCAAAAAGAAGTCACCTCTTACAAACTATTTTGGTGATTTCGCCCAAAATCACGTTCAAAATCATGAGATTTCTCATGTATTCCTCATCTCAAACCAATTTGGAAAACTTACAAACAAAATCATCTCGAAGCTAATGCTAAACCTGCAAAGCGAATTCAGCTCAATTCAGGTCTCTCTTTATGGTGAAATTGTTAGTTTGACACATTTTAATAACACAGTTTTGATTTTGAATATAAAATTCACATTTTAACATTCTTCAAAATACAAAAACCCAAGATATATAAAAGAAAGAAGCTATGCTCTTTGCTATAATTGAATTTGCCAATGAAATTTGGGTAGTAAAAATAGTCAAAGACATGAGTAGTGCTAGAAAAAACTGTCAAACGAAATCATTTCAATCCAGTGCGAACGGTTCTAGATAATTTCAAAGTCACTTATTCCAAAATCACCTAATTTCAGCTTAGTGCGAACATGGTATAACATTAATGGAAAGATAAAAACCAAGCATTTAAAGCAACTTTCTCGGTAAGAAACCAAAAATTTAGTCTGATGGAGGCGATAGGAAAAACAAATAAGTATGATCGGGACCCGTCTTCTTCCGGCTGCGGTCGAAAAATGGAGTTATTACGACGAAATTCATCTAAATTTTTGGATTTTATACGGTTGTTATTACATGCTTATATGTATAATATTTTTGGACAGACTGCGACCCTCCTTATATAGTAAAGCTTCGCTAATCCGGACCTCCACTAATCCGGATATCACAGTAATCCGGACAAAATTTAAAAATGTAGATTTGATATTTCGTATCTTGTAATCCGGACCGACTACGGATGCCCTAATCCGGATCACATGTCTTGTGTTGTCGTCACCTTTCGCAGGATTCGAATAGAACGGGGAATTCCCTTCTAAGTGTGTAAAATAAACAGGGGATAAACCCGAATCAGTTTTAATCAACATGGCAGCAAAACGGCCTCACAAAACTCTAACTCTTACCGAAAAACAAAATATATTAATAAAATTGAATAGTGGTATCAGTGGAAGAGCGCTAGCAAAGAAGTATGGTGTCGGTACTTTCACAATTTCCGACATAAAAAAGAATGAGAAAAAAATAATGGGGTACGTACTATTACTATTCTTTTTCAATTAAACTATAATTTTTCAATCGTGGGTTTTTGTATTCACAGTTACATTGCAAATTGTGTGTCAACGCCATTGCGTAGAAAAATTTTGCGAAAGACAGAGTTTCCAGAAATGGAGAATGAATTATACAAGTGGTTTCAATTACAATGAGAAAGACATGCCACTGTCACAACCAGTATTTTAAGGGAAAAAGCTATTCAAATTTACTCTAAATACTATAATGATAAAAAATTTAGTGCAAGCAGAGGATGGTTAATTAAGTTTAAAAATAGACGTGGCATTCGTCAATTGAAAGTGTTGGAGAGAAACTATCTAGCGATACATCTGCCTTGCAACCTTTTCTACGAAAATTCGCTAAAAAAGTTAATGACCTAAAGCTACTGCCAAGCCAAATGCAGATGAATCTGCATTATTCTGGAAATTACTACCTGATCGGACATTGGTGCATGCAGGAGAAAGAACTGCTCCGGGTCGAAAAACTTCGAAAGAGAGAGAGTAACTTTTCTTGCCTGTACGGCGATGGTACACATAAAGTAAAAATGTTGGTCATTGGAAAAGCTAGAAATCCCAGAGCTTCAAAGAACTGTTCTAGCCTTCCAGTTGAATACTATTCTTCAAAAAACGCCTGGATGACTTCTACCCTATTATTCCATTCAAAACGGAGGGGGGGGGGGGGGTGTTCCAAAGTAACACCGTTAAGAAAATCGAACCCTAAACGTTTTTGGGGTCGCTGATCACGAAAATCAATGAAAGAATCGATTCCCTGGAATCAATGAAAGAATCGATTCTTTGGTCCCGCGGTCCTAAAACATGGGCGCCACCCTTAAAAATGCAAAAAACACCCCTTTTTAGGGGGTTTTCGCGATTATTTCAATAATAATGAAAACTAATGCGATGAAATTAACTTTTTTTAATATTTATTTGCGAAGGTGGTTGATTTGTACTAAATTAAGGCGAACTTTATGATAAGGGGTAGTCCTAACGCATATTAGATAGAAGAGTGGTTTTTGAGTCGACATCACCGCCCGAAAATAATGATATGGGAGCCATTTCAGTAAAAGGACCAGTGTGAGCTAAACCCTGGGGACCTGTTAGAGAAGGTGTAGCCAGTGCTGCAGAAAATAAAAGTAGGTCAACAAAAGATTTTCCAGCTTTAACATGCTCACCGCTAGTATGGTAAGGAAATGTTTTTGAGTTAATGACGATTCACCACCGATGTCTTCAGACAGACCTAAATATAAAAGAGAACTATTTTTCGATGTAATTTAAATATTTAAAAATTTAAATTTAATATTAAACGCATCTAGCCGTTCTCGGGGAATATGTGGTAGCGTCATCGCAGGTGCTTAGCTAAAGCTTTACCTAGGATGTTGAGATGGATCAGCTGTTGGTCCATGCTGTTCACTGAGAAATAAGAAAGGTCGGAGAAATGCGACAGTGGTTCGTTTTGGAAACGTTGAATTCGATCTAATTCTTGTGGTCCCACCTAAAAACGAGTTTGGTGTACCTGCCGATTGAAACGGACATGAGTTTACGGTCAAAAAAGATAAGAAAGATTAATGAAAGCCAAAAGCTTGTGAGTCTCATGAGGTGACGCACAATCGCATTTTCAGTCCCTTAAAAAAGAGTGCGTTCCTGTTACCATATCCTGTAGAATATTTGGGGGGTGCAGCCATTGTCCCTTCGAGCCTAGCCCCACTGCCTCATGTGGACCGAACAAAAGGTCGTTAACGTTTTGCCTCATACGTGGGTTATTAGGAATGTCACATTTGGCACCCTTGAGGAAAATGATTGCTGTCCCATTCCGAATGGAAAAAGAGGCCTATGTCGTATTACAGCGTGGATGTGTGAATAAGAGTGGAATTTGAATGTTTCTTACTCTATTAAAAGTTATAAAAATAAAAAGTGTTACTGTTAAAATTGAGGAAGTTGTTATTGTCACTATTTTTGGCTTATTTTGTAAATAAACAGATTGTGATGAAAACTACTATGAATAGTAAAAATATTTGCAGAATTGATCATTGATTGATGTCTGTCTGACGCTATCAATACAATTATTCATTTTTGACCCAAGCGGAGCTAAGACAGCTAAGCTAAGCAAAATCTGAGCGTCACGGGAGCTTATATCTCACGATTTATCTGTTACTGTTCCATAGTAAATGATTTTCTTTCTTTCAGTTATGACAATTCTGTTTGAAATCTGTCAAAATTTGTAGTCGTTCGTTGTTGCTAATTTGTATAGTATTTTTCATCCAGTTAAACTAGCAATTGATTTGTTAAAATTACCTCTAGCTTGCCCAAAAATATGAAAAATATTTCCTAAACATAATCAAGCAGATTAGGAATACCACATTTACATTATCAACTTGCCACGTTCAATTTACTTTAATGGATGTTTATTTGTTACAGAATTAGAATACATTTATCAAAATATTTAACAAAATAAAAGCGAAGCACCGATTCACCGAAAATTAGGCAATTGAAATATTTTCTCTAATTAATTTTAAGCCATAAAAGTTTAATTAAATTACCGCCTGAAAAGGTTAAAATCCCTTACAAACTAAAACACTGCCCGAAAATCAATTACCAATATTTAATGGCAGAATTAATTAAATTTCATTCATCTTTGATAACATCGTTTCGAGAGCTATAAAGTATTTGTTAGTTGCTGCCAGTGCAGCCGGCCACGCTGGGAGATGGAAAATTATAGCATAATTTAATAACTCTTCGTCGAATTTAATGGAAGCATAAATCAGAGCTGGCCCGAAGCGGACGACCAGAATGGAAACTATCAATCGCGAATGGAGGTCTCAAAATCATATTTTTGCTTGATGTTTTTGATGAGTCTCTCTTCTCTAACCCATTGATATGTCGATATTTATGTTGCTGGGCATCGCGGGCATCGATGGATGGACGATTTAGCTGCGGTTAATTATCGTAGAATTTGTATAGAAATTAAATTTAATTCAAGCACTTTAATTGTTACAGGACTTAATTGTGTAGAAGGTTAGAGAGTGAGTCAATTGGTGTGCGTTAGCCTGGAACAAAACTGATGCTTTCACTAATATGTGGAATAAAAATGCCTGATTTCAGACTTCCTACAATAATGGTCGAACTTTGAGCCTATCCTGATTTACGATCAGCTAGGTGCTTGGGTCTTATAACAGAAATACATTACTCCATGAGCATAGGTCTGAACATCATGAGCATAAGTCTGAACTGTAAGGTGGGTGTTCAAGACGTTGCCAGTCTAACTTAGGGAGTTTATAACGCACGAGTTAGAGGTGTGTATGCGGAGTCATCTGTTGCAATATGCAGTGTTGGCTTCATCCAGCAGCTGGCAGTAGTATACTACAGTTACGGTTCGATCATGCAGGAAGTCAATCAACAGTACATCTATCTTTTGAGTCCCAAAGCATAGAAGTCGAAACATTTCCCGGTGACAATCTTGGGCTTGATCTCATTTTCCTTCACTCCATAGTAGGTATGTGAAGGGCTTGCTCCAGGTCCAGTGCGACCGGAGGTCCAATTAGCGCTTGGTGGGCCATTTTGTTGCCACAACTCGCGTACCTTCTGCCTAGAGCTATCCTGTGGAATTTAGAAAGCTTAGCACTGATCTGATCTCCAGTCTGCAGATCTTTTTTAAATGCCTAGTGTGCGCTGCATAACTTTGGCTAAAGCCGTTCATTTATGTACGCTCGTCTACGCACACCTACGGCAACAGTTGTTGAATAGGATGCCCAACTTGGCAGCGTGATTTTCTATGGGCCAATGTTCCGTGATGATTGCCGTGAGTGTGGCAATATCTCGTCGGGATCTGTTGAAGAAGGCTATTGATTTTTCTTTGTTGTAGGTCGACCAAGTCGCCCCCGAGATAGTGCAGGTCTCCAGTGCTCTCCACTTTTGGCTGACGGTTGGTGGTAGTCGAAAATCGCGTTTTGACTCCGCCGATTGGGCTGCCGGCCATCTCGGTCTGCAAGCCTCAGAGACTCCCTCCTTACACACCGGGAGATGTCAGGACAATGAACTGTTAGTGGTCTTAGATAAGCCCTTGGCCTGACGCCCTCTGACGTCTTGGAGTCATTGGTGAATATTCGTACCTCGAACTTTCGCAGGACGTCTCCTTTTCTTCACTCTCTTCTTAAGGGTATTTCGACGGAGAAGTCCGTCATAAAAGTTAATCTAGGGGAAAGGTAGCCTGTAGTTGTAGCGACCATACCCTCAGGTAGCAGATTCAAGATATTGCTATGTCCGTAGGGTTTTGACGCCCAGGCCCCGGATTTCCTCAGTCTGAGGGAACTATACGAGGCTAGATGTTTAATGTGAGGCGTCAAAACGCCTGTACGTGTACGGCAATCAAATGAGCAGCATTGAACGTGGTTGGTACTTAGTTAGGCGACCTTTTGGTAAAACTCTTTGGCATTTGGAACCGGTTAATAATAGGGTACCAAAGTTCCGCTTAGGTGGGGTCTTCATCTAGCGGAAGTGCACCTCTTTGGTCACCTGATAGTCTGATACTGCTAGCGACACATCGTTTGTCGGCTAGTAGGGCGGGATTCCCTTGTTTTAGGAGGCATTATACGCCGAAGAGGTCGTCTTCTGCTAACCTCGACTGTGGCTTAGCCGGCTGCATAAAAAACCAATCATACAACATCAGCCGCGAGGCTCACTGCCTTCTCCTCATGCATCCTGCAGACTACACCCCTAACCTATCATCTTTTTCTATTTTCGAGCTAATCATGCTACTAGACATTGCACCATGATGTGAACGACATGACGGACTGATAGTTCACCTAAGCTTAGACTTTCACATAAAAATAAGACCTGTAGGGCGTTTATTAATTCCATCAGTCACAGTGCAGGTGGATCGTGTTGGCCTGGGTGGGTAGTGTGCCAAACTGACCCCCTTTGACATTGTTATTTGGCAACAGCCTTTCTTAGAAGGTAGATCTCTTTGTTGGGAGTCGGAAATTGGGCTCGCGGTGTGCAAAACAACATGTGGAGTTTCGCAGAGATCCATCATAGGTCTTCTGCTGTGGATCATAATGTATTTGCCAAAAGGAGCAGTTTCGATCCGGTTTAGCGGATGACGTCGGGGAGTGCTTGTAGGAAGACGCCTCTATGAAGCTGAAAACACTGTAAGGGCGATGGCGAAGCGATTTTCGTCGGGAAAGGTGCAAGTACTGATAAAATAAATTCGTTGTCTGTACAGACTGAGAGCGACGGCGTCAAAGATAACAGCCCGACAGCCAACTATGCTACATGCGCATTTAGGAACACACGGAAATAGCAACACAATCCCATGCCATAGCACCCATCAACTTTGACAGGCAACGGCTGCGAAAAAGAAATTTAATTGATTCGGTCGGCACGCAGTAGCTGTATACAGCGATTCGTCGGTCGCCCTTAGCATGTTTACAACGAGACATCGGCCCCTGTGCTGAATGTCGAATCGTGATTTGTGACAAGTTTTTGGGTTGAAGAAAGTGGTTTTAATGATTTTAATCGAATTACGATTTTCAGCATAGTGGCCTAGAGTGGAAGTGATGCGAGTTTAGCCCCCTATGCTGAAAAACACAATTCGTCTGAAACGCCACTTTCTTCAACTCAAAAAACTTGTCACAAATCACGATTCGACATTCAGCACAGGGGCCATCGAATTATGTGCGAACGAAGCTATCTGAAGCCTACACAATTCTATGAACACCCTCCAGCGATGGACGCTTGATGGTAGAAGGGTAGGAGGCATTGTGTGGGCGATACTCAAACTACTAATGTCCAATGTCAAGCGTCCACTGTGAGTATTTTGACGCGTTTTCGGGCCTTTGTCGATGCTTGCTTAATCATTGGAAGCCAACATTCGAATGAAACGTTCACCGCATCGTATAGAGCCGGCCTAAGGGATTAAAACGTATCCCAAAAGCGAGTAAAATATGCCTCGATGTTATCAGGATGTCAGCTGATGTTCTCACGATCGGAGAGCAGAAAACTGAAGCTTTACTGACCAGAAAACTAAAAAACAAGTGTTCGTAAGGTCCAAGGAATGGGAACAGATCAGCTGCCAAGAAGTGACGACGAACTGGAGGCTTCATTTTAAAGCTCAATTTGAGGGCATTGCGGAGGGCTTCCGCTATTTGTGCAGCATGCAATGCTTTCCAATGCGGGTGCCCTAGAGCGAGCGAGTGTGTTTAGCTCAGTTTCAGTGTGAGCAGCAGCGTTTAACAGGACGGCTAATAGCAGAAAATGGACGACCACATACAGGACCATATCTTACGATACTGCGTGAGTGATATAGGGTGCGCCAAAACAATTGAGAATTTTACACGCAGGCGGGGAAATGACAAATACAAGTGTAAAATACAAGTGCTCGTACAGTTTCATCTTCGAAATTAGTTTACGGGCAGGGCACTCCTCCATAGCATCTGACCACGAAAATAGTCGCAGTGAAAGTGATTGAACTGTGGTTAAGTGGTGGAGATTTGAGACTCTCACTGCACATGGAAAAAGCAATTTTGGCACAGGTTATAGCAGGAATGATCGCATTAGGGGAGGGGCCAGGATTCCTTTGCTAAATACGACATGCTGGATCTGAAATCAGTCTAAGCACACTGCGTAAAAGTTCTTCACAAGTGCCGGCCTGCCGTATCTATCAACCTACCAGCTCACAATGTTTAGCTAAATTTAAATTTACAAAATAATTACTAAATTTAAAAACTACTGAATATTTCGAAATAAAATCTGTTAATAGTGGACAAATTAATTTTTTTTATCTTAAATTCCCATCAAAAATTTGCCTAATCCTGAATGAAAACAAAAACGAAAATATTTTAAATTCTTTTCCATGAAACCAAAAAAAAAAAAAAAAAAAACTAAAAATTGCGTTTAATTTGTAAAACATTTCAGGTCAAGCTCTGATTGAGGTGAGCGTGGGTGATAAAATGATGTTAATTAATTTTTAACAAGCAAACGCACACGTGTTCGGTACCTCAAACATACCTCGCCGTACCAAAACATCACCGGCAATAATCACATAAATCTGTTTAACATTTGACACATACCTGGCCTCAGCTGTGGACATAGCCCCAACTTGACATTTATTAAGTCCTATTATTACCAATAAATAATTAAAACGCCGGTGACGCAAATTGTCAGTGGTCAGAATTTAAATTCCGAGTTTCATTAAATGGCGGAAAAACGGGAAAAAAGCACTCACCTATTCCTGCCTGATGAATGCTTGACGTACTCGAGAATCCTGGCAGCTTCCGCCATCCCTTTCGGTTCCAGAAGCTTCTGGCCTTTGATTCTGTGACGCCGGATGGTCCAGGATCTTCGGCTGCCTTCAGTTGTGGGTAATTCGAAAGTTTGTTGTCGTAGGAGGAACGTAACGAAAAGACACCACCGTGACCGGAATCTTCGTGTGAGCGTTGGGATGACCGGCAGCTATTGCTGCAGAAGGATCCGCCGCTATTACTGCCACCTGGTATTGATTTGCGGGCAGTCATTAAGTTCGACAAGGCAGCGTTAGTCTTATGATATCGTAAGCTACCAATGTAGCTAGCTCCACTGCTTCCACTGAAGCCACTGTCCAGATCTCCGCAAAAGGCAGGATTCGCGCTGCTAATTGGAGAAAGGAGTTCGTCTGTCGGACCCACGGTATTCAGGAGCTCGGCCAAGTTATCCGAGCTCTTGCTTGTTGGCTCGTCCTCGGTGGGACTCCCGCTGGGGGGTGTCTCTGGCATTAGCATCGCTTCGACAGATAAATTCAATTCGCCCAGGATTTTTCGATGTCGATTCTGAACCCTTCGCAGCTCCTCTTCGACCATGTTTTGATTAATGGGACCTGTGGAGTGTCCAGTTGGCCCCATTAAAACACTCCGGCCGTCGCTTCCAATTTCCTCGTAGAAGTTCTCCTGCGTGCCGTACCGAGTCTGGTACGACTGTCTGGTGGAGGGTGACACTAGGAGCTTGTTCTTCTTGCCCTTTGACAGCAGGGCTCGAATTGAATTCGGTGGGGGCGGTCGAGACGGGCCGGCTGCCTGCTCTGGCGGAGGGATGTTTGAGTGACGCATTGCGGCTCCCGGCTCATAGTATGCATACGAGTAGTCCTGATGGATTTGTTGCATTGGCTCTGCAGTTGTAGGTGTCGTCGGAGATTGAGGGAACTTTTCCATTGTGGCTGATATGTTATTGCGGGACCACTTTACCTACAGGATGAAATAGGGTTAACATTTGCAAACAAAGATATAAACGGTGGTACTTACGTGGGGCTCAACAGTGCCTGAGCCGTTACTGCTGGCACTCCGGCTGCTGGAATTACTTCCGACTGTGCCCACCACTCCGAACACCTTGAGGCTGCCGCTGCTTCCTGGTCCTTTGCCACGAAAAGACTTTACAGAAATTGGTTCCTGTTCGGTGCAAACCTCTATGCTATCCAGATCATCCGGATATCGACGTATTATCCTTCTGGCGGGTCCAATGCCGGCGCTGCCGCTGCTTATGCTGCTTTCCCCACTATCCCCACTTGCGCCAGAACATAAGCCTGGGCCACCTGTAGGTGTTACTGCTACCGTTGCTGCATTAACTTGTTTCGCATTCGATGTCATACCAGGTGGCGGGTAGTCAGGCGGTGGGGGGAAGTGGGGGAATGGCGACTGGGAGCTGGGCGTGCAATTGTTCTGTCGGCTACTAGACATGGGGTGCATTATGCCCAGATCGTATTTTTCTTGCTGTATTGGCTTCTGGCATGGATGCTTCTGTTGGTGCTGTTGCTGCTGGAAATGGTGCTGTTGTAACTGCTGCTGAGGATGTAGTTGATGATGATGATGAGGATGCTGATGGGTCTGTGGTTGCGCGTGTTGCTGCTGTTGATGTTGTTGCTGCTGCTGCTGCTGTGGCTTTTGTTTGCTTCGCCGACCTCCTAAGCAGGTCTCCATTGCACATGATGAAGTTGTATTATGGCCGGCAGTCTAATGTCTCCTGCAATCAAGGAGAGAAGGAACTATTAAAATTGAATCACCTGCAACAATAAGGATAACAACTTCTAGACTAGCAACAATGCTCTTATCATAATCCCCCCTAATTACCTTATAAAGTAGCTTAGATTAATCGCTCTGCGATCTGCTTGCGCTAACACAGAATCGGGGGCCATATTTATCAAAGATTAACAGCTTTTATTGCCGCGGAGCATGTAAGGAGGAGACCTCGGATTTGTTTGCACGTTTTTTACTTTCTTTATTTTCTTTATTGTGCGGTTTTCGTCTTGTATAACGACATAATGAAGCGTGTCTGGAAGTCTTGAGTTTTCCCCAAACTTTCCTCGGCGGCAGCAGGTTGGTGGCGGAGCCCGGGGGCGGCGGATTTTATGGGGATGGTATACTCTATATGTGCTGAGCCGACTAGAAGTGGCCGACCGTAAAGGCGGAAGATAAATTATCGAAGAGTGCTCATATATCACAGGAAATCTTGTTGCTGCGTGTCTGCGTTGATGTCTGAACTTATGACAAATATTTCGGCTACGAGAATCTGATGTCGGGTATGTTATGGCTTAATTAATAGGTATGTAAATGTCAGCGATCCAGAATGGTGAAATTTCTGGGCTAATTTTGATCAAACTTTCATTTTGCTTGGAATTGGCTATTTATATGGCATCGCACGAGAATGTCGGTGCTTTTTTCAGTCGTTTTTATTGATAGTAAATAAATTAAGAGCAGACACATCCAAATAAAAACAAATAATTTTTTGTCGATCATTAATGGTGAATTTAAAACATATTAAAAATGCTAAGGAGTTAATAGTTTTTTGATGGAGTTCAAGCCAGCCAATGAGGTGTATGCAAATTAACATTTCGGAAAGTCAGGGAAATATTTATGGCCATAAAATGCGTTTTAGGTTCAAATTGATTAATTGCATTTCACAACAAATTGCCTTGCATGGAGGAGATGAAAGTCGTATTAGGCGGAAATGGACACGAATTTAATTATAAACAAAACATAAATATTTGATTTTGGAATTTCTTTCTTAATACGAGGCCATTTATTTTATTAAAAGTTCTCACGACTTTTGGAATTCAGTTCTGAGTTATTAGTTCTGAGTCTATACTAGTGGAGAGATGCTTGATGGAGATGTAAAGGATGTAGATTCATAAAAGGAAATGGGAAAACACTATGGGTGGTTGCTATTAATGTAATATTTAAATTATGACTTTTTGTATCACAAATTGTTAAAATGAATACATGCATATTTTTCAACTTTATCTGTACCGTATGTAGCCCAAGGATCTTCATTGGCTCAAAATTCAATTGAAAGTTGTCGATTTAGCATTTCAATTAAATCAAACTAATCAACGAATTACATCAATGGAATTTTCTTACAAATGCCAATGATCTGATTTAAATTGTAGAGCAGAGCTGCAGAGGGCATGCATAGCAGAAAGAGGCTACTCAATGAATTTAGGTGTAAAAAATAATTAGTTTAAAAAAACTAAAAAATACGCTTTGATTTTAAAATGAACCAAAAAGTAAAAAATAATTTTGAATGTAAAGTTTTTATTGCTGTAGCCACTTACTGAAATGTAAAACTAGTTGGGATGTGGGTTTGACCCCTTCGGTCCACACGATTAACTTCCCAGTATGATGAACGAATATGGAATAAACTGTCTTCTTACAAAATAGTTATACGTTTAGCACTAGTGGAAAATTAATTATTGGTATCAGAAATGGTGACAAAGCAATCCTGAGAGAAGCTAGTTTAAATAACTATAATAGTTGCAAATCCACAAGATTTTTCTAGAGAATTTGTTCTTCCTGAAACATTAGCAAAAAAAAACATTTCCTCCGTATTTCGTTCGCTACACTAAAGCTACATTTCGTATTTCGTTCGCTACACACTTGCCCAAAAAAAATTTGCGGTATCTACTGGAAATCCCGAGATGAACCGCAATTTCCTGAGACTGTATCACCCGTAGAAAACAATTCCCCGTTAAAAAGTGCTGATCCACGGTTTGAAAAATTCTTGATGTTTATAAAGGGTAAGGAAATTTTTGCACGATTTTTAAAGGTTGTCGGATTTTGACAAGTGATGTTTTGTTGGAAACACGATCGCTGTGCAGAACCCAAAAAAGATCACTTCGTTTAGAACGGGTCTCATTCCAACGAGTTCATTAGATATTAGTAAAACTTATATATTTAAGGTCTTTCTGACACTGAGCGCAAGTTTTTTCATTTAAACAAAAAAACGCTCGACCGAATGTTATGAAATTTTTTCAGGTATTTTTTTCGTTAATATTCTTCTCTCGGCACCTCAAAGAAGCCTATATAGTTTTTGGTTCGCGCGGTATTGTGCAGGTACAAAATTCACGAACGTCCTTTAAACAAAAAAACCGTTCGACCCAATTTTATGAAAATCTTTTGAGATCATATTTTCGTTAATACTCTTCGAACGGCATCGCAAATAAGTCGATATCTTTTATAGTTCGCGCGATATAGTGCAGGTAAAAACGGCTCGACCGAATATTATAAAAATCTTTTCAAATTATATTGTCGCTAATACGCTTCGAACAGCACCTCAAGTAAGTCGATCAGCCATATTCTGGTTGTCGAGTGACGTGACAAATGTGTCACTTTGACTTTAAATTGGTTTTTCATTGCCAATCTAACAAACTTCTGGCGAGTAAATCGACAAAATTCGTATTAAATTGTCGCAAAGTGGCGCTTGAAGTGACATTTTCCTCGATACGTGTGTAACTATCAACAGTTTCATTCCACAGCGTTTCTGATAGTCACATCACTCGTCAACGAGAATACCATCTGATATCTTTTGTGGTTCGGGTGATATCGCGCAGGTACAAAAATCACTTATGTCGCTTCAACCAAAAAACGGCTCGACCAAATTTTATAAAAATCTTTTCAGATCATATTTCCGTTAATACGCTTCTAACGACACCTCAACAAATTCGTTATCTTTTTTAGTTCGCGCGATATCGTGCAGGAAAATATGACCACATACGTACGCACACACACACACATACTTCCACCCACATTTTTGCTTAAAATGCTCTTGGGACCTTGAAAAATGAAAATACGTTGAAAATTTCGATTTCGATTATCGGACCCGATTACAATAACTTCCCTATACTGGGAAGTTAATAAAAAGGCGTGGGCACTCTTTACCTATATTCTTATTTCATTAATATTGGAACTTAGCGCCCCACGCTTTTTTACATTTAAGTAAATGGCTTCAGCAATAAAAACTTTACATTCAAAATTATTTTTTACTTTTTGGTTTATTTTAAAATCAAAGCGTATTTTTTAATTTTTTTAATATTTTTTTTTTTTTTGGTGCCCGCCAGATATAATTCCATTTCGGAAGAAGCCTTGTCTAACAACCAGAAAAATATCTAATATCTCGAAAATCTGTGCTAGTAGACGTTTGCTGATGACAATTTGATACCCCCTAGAAGGCCCCGACTGAAGCTACATCAACTCCCTGAACCGTGCTGAAGTTTAAACTCCAAGCCACTACCACACAGTGCCGAAACCTAGTTGAAGCCAATTTCGAAAGCATAAACGCCAACCAAATCCAAGGCAGCCCTAAAATATATGAAACAATTGACAAACAATTTTGGTCAATGCAAATGTGATCACCCTCTCAGTGTTAAAGCTCATCCGAGACACAGCGAAGTTCAAGCCCAGCTCTTCAGGCATGAAAGCACAAAAGCTCATCCAAGACGCAGCTAAGTTGAACTAATCTCACACAGGCGGCGCTCACTAACACTCAAGATTACATCCACACCCAAGTTAACAACCGATGACGCCGCTGTCTCAAAACACTTATAGTTATACTACTCGCTTCTACCAGTGTTTTTTAAACAGTTTTATTTTAAGGTTATTTATTCTTTAACATTTAAAGTGCTTAACAAAAACCGTATCGGTGTTTTAAATAAATAATTCTTAGTGAAGTACAAAACGATAGAAATGTTTAAAACTAAAATTCTTTTTCATACTTTAAACATTTAAGATAGTATACACTTAGTTATGATAAAAATCAAAAGAAGCTGAGCATGAAATTATGACTTGCCCATAATTCAGGCAATTACATTGGTGGAGGCAAAGGTTACCATTTAGCATACTCAATAAACCCGGTTTTCAAACGATCACCGAGGTCATGGGATATTGGACAGGATGAGCACTTAGTGGAGGGCCATTTTGAAGAAAACGTCACTCGCGCTTGAAAGAACGAAAAAGCAATTGCAAAAGAAATAAAAAAAAAAAATAAAAAGGTTTTCTACACCGCAACTTTTAACATATCCACAGGTGCTCTAAATTGGAAATATCATTCGCTATCTTGCAAGTAGTGCTAAGCAAAAATGGCCTTGGTGTTGCAGTCATGTGCAAGACCAAGACCAAGACTTAGCTATGCTCACAAGGCCAAGACCAAGATTAACTGTGCAGCACCAAGGTCAAATCTATATCAGTCTTGTATTGTTCTTGCGTTTGGTCATCACTACCTGCAAGATCCCAGTAGGAATTCTAGGAAGGCCTTACCGATGGAGCACTGAAATAAGGTCTCATCTGGTAAGGGGTACCCCTTATTTTCTTGGTGCTAGATGAGCCCTTACAAACCCCATTACAAGAGAAGGCAGATGGTAAGGTGTAGCCCAGAATTATACCCAAACAAGTGAGAGTCTGCCCGATGACTCAAGGGAGCTTTCCTGGAGCTTTCATAAATTTTATAGAAAAAAAGAAAACGGGCAATTATATTCGTCGACATAAAATGCGACGTTAGCATACTCTATAGCGCGGCTCTCATTCGATACGGAGGACAAGAAGCTTTGGAGAAGTGGAGAATTTAGTTGGGGGACTGCTTAGGTAAAGCCACTCTCGGGCTTTGAAAAAAAGGCATTTGTAAAAGATGAAAAAAATAAAAGTATTTCGACACCGGATCACATATCCACAGGCGCCCATGAATATCTCTTTTCGCAATGTTCCATTTGCTGCCTTACTATACCCCTTACAGATGATCAGTTCTATAAGTACTCTAAGGTAAGTACCATAGTAAGGCCTTACCCCCTATGACATCGTGTGTAAAAGTAAGCACTTCTGTAAAAGGGAGTGGTAAGGCCTACCCCTTACCAGTAAGTGCTGATTTCAGTACTTCTGTAAGCTTACCGGTCCTACTGGGATATCATAGGAGGCCAATACCAATGAGGCTTCGTTCCATTTAAAGATTAACTGGTTTATGTCTTAAGCATTAATAATAACAATCTATAATAGCATGGAACCAGAACAAAAGCGCACAAGGTTTGAAAACCAACAAAGCCTGCTGAAGGGTACATACACAAGGATGCATGAGTGTGAAATGTGAAACTCTCAAGTTTTTCAATCTCTGCTTGCTTCTTTCGTCCTAATGCATGCATCGTGAATTTAGGCCCATAGTCTCTAAGATTTGTTAAGTTCAAGGAATTATCGATGATATCACCAGTAGTCATATGGGTATATGGGTTCGAGACGTGTAGCAAGCAAACTAGCCTCTTAGCCCTATTCACAAGGAAAGTCTTTCGTCGGTTTCTTATGTGAGGGGTTAGACATGCGACGTAAGTATCGTCAATTCGGGTGCTAATCTGGATGACATCGGCAGCCATTGCGGGAGACTAGCACCAGATCCCGGTTGCAGAAACGTATAAGTAAGTGAGTTTGGGTACCCACATCAAATAAGTGCTACTAACACTGGGCTACAACAGAAATTTCCATTTAAAACCATTTTTACGACTTAACTTTCATAGTATCGCGCTGTGGTATCCATTTAAGGGAAAAACTTTCAACTCAACACTTTTATGCAACCAGAACCAGACAGAAGCAATCACCTAAGCCCACCCATTCAGTGTGTCTAAATCCCAGCATAATTAGCGATTTTAGTCTGTATACATCCCCAAAAATTGCCATTCGGGTGGTCTAGTGTTATTCGGTCATCAACCCCCCGGTTACACAAAACTACAAGTGCAGATGTGCTGCGACGGCAGGGTAGCCGGCTGATGATGATGATGACTCTAGAGCTGCGCCCATCTCCTCTGCTCCGCAACTGGCAAATGCGGAATCTGCAGCCCATTAAGCCAATTCTAGTTGTCATTTCGCTTGAACTCGGGCGGAGAAGAGCCCACGTTCTGGGGCTTAAAGCCTTTTTACAAACATATCCACGTCCTTTCAAGTGTTTTTCTACTCCCGGCCTGCTCGCCCGTGCGCCAAGCTCATAATTTTTAAAGGGATCCTTTGTAGCCGGCTAAGTGCACCTCTGCATGCATGCATGATTAAAGAGCGTAAATACAGTGTAAATACTCCATTGTCTTTTACGATAACAATAAACGTGGATTAGCAGGGTGCAGGACGAGTGGAAGGACATGGATTGGCTATATGATAGTAGAGTGAGATTCGGTTCTGGGTTAGATGCAGTGACGTCCGCAGCCGGGTGACTTTAGTTCTGCAGATGAAAGACGTTGCACAAAAGACGGATAATATACAAGAGGCTGCAGCTCTTCAGATGTCAATTTATCACATTCTGCGTGAGGTTTTTCCATGCACATGGCAGGCTGGCATCCCACCTCCATTACCATCTCGTCCTCCTCCATTTAAGCATCATCGCCGAAGGTGCCTTTGTCAAGACGTCAGCGTGTTCCTGGTACTCCTGTTGTTCAACGGATCCTTTAAGCCGCCCCTCCCTTGGTCCGCCAGTTGAGTAGCATCATTCACTTTGTGATTAGTTCTTTCCTCCTCGTTCGCCCCGATTTCGCTCCCTAAGGACTCCGTCACTCAGCTCACCAATATTTCTGGGAGAGCTGTCAATTGATTAGCGGAGGAGCGTTTCGCTGATTGATTGCTGCAACTTGTATTTGTGCTCGTCGCGACAGCCTTATGCGGGCGGATGCTTCTGCATTAATCGCGCGGATTCCGGATTCAGATATCTTTCTGCCACCGTTCTCGTGTTGGTTTGTTCATTGTTCAGCAGATTTGAGTGGGATATTAATTTTTCACAGTGGCGCCTTTTTTCTGCAGCCAGCTTGCTTTAAGATGGTTTTATTTTGATTCTGGGACAGATTTAAAGTAATCTGTGTAGGTATCCTGGATGGATATTGAGCATTTTTTATGTGGAAGTTGTAAGGTCAGAAGTCACCCTTTATACTACCGGTTCGCCATGTCCTTGGTTACTTAGTTCGAGGGATAAAGCAATAGAATGGTGATAGAATTTTTTCAGGGCAGAAATAATGTGCCCTTTAAAAAAATCTCAGGTTAATTTGCATATGTAATCATTCTACTCATTGGTGCGCAAAATCAAATCGTCAACGTTCACTATATGCCCAACCACGACAGGAATAGCGAGTGCGGGACGCTATAATCCCGCCCACCAGACACGAAGTAGTAGTCCTCAATGGCAATACCAATTGCTATGAGCTCGCCGCCGCAAAACGGACTGATAACAAAACGACGTACTGACAAACGGAAAAGAACAATGACTTCGGAATTTTTACATGGAAGTTATACCACCAAGCTTGAAAAACAAGGCCGATATAACCATGATTCAAGAAGTTAGATGGTTGGGGATAGTGATGGGCAAGACTGATCTTGCAGTTTTGCCTTTGCTTGCACATTTAGCAAAACCAAACCTAGACCAAGACAAGACAGGACTGCAGAAGAGTGAAAGATCAAGATAGCAAGACTCATCACTAAGTGCCAAAAGTCTTGCAGCGATGAGCAAAAGGTCCTGCAAAAAGTCTTGCAAGAAGTCTTGTAAAAAGTCTTGCAGAAAGTCTTGCAGATTTTTCTTAGTCTTGCTAAATGTGGAAGCCATGACTTTTCGCTCATCACTGTAAGACTTTTGACACTTAGTGATGAGCAAAAAGTCTTGCTATCTTGATTTTGCAGTCTTGTCTTGCCCTTGTCTTGTATTGTCTTGGTCTTGCTTTTCTTGCTAAATGTGCAAGACTAGTCTTGCTGATCACTAGTTGGGAAAGGCAGAGAAAAGACCTGCGAATAGGTGAAAGGAAGGAATCGCTCGCCAGAGAGATTGGAATCAAGGACTTTACTCATCCAAAAAAACAACTTAGAGGTTTTGGAGCTGATCGACCCATAGTTACTCTGGGAACCCTCATTATTCCCAATTTTATTGGAGGTGAATCTTTTGAAGTGCTGGTATATGTAGTGGCAGATGGTTGACTGCAAGAACTTGTAAAGAACGTTCTGGACCAGGTGTCGACGAAAAACTTCGGTGAAGAAAAAACCAACTAGTGACGACAACCTTTTCGAAACTTTGAGAGGAGATAGAGCACGTGGTCCTTACGAGGCGTTATCACACGAACTTGAGGGAATGAGGAACTCGTGTATTCAGATGAAAATCACTTTAGAGGACGAAGACGGTGTTTATCACAAAGCAAGGAGACTTGCACTACTAGAGCGAAGTTCGTAAATGAATGGTTAAGGTATAGTATATATAGTTGGTTCAGATTCGCAAGTCACACTACCGGACCGGAAAAAACGAAAGATGGGATCTACTGGCGTAGATTTTCGCGGTGTAGTGGTGAAATTATTTAGAATCGTTATCCGTTGCCCGTGGTGGAGGAAGTTTTGGAAAAGCTGTAGGTAGCAAATGTCTTATACTCTTGATCTCCAAGTCTGATCCATGTGGATAAAGCCTAGTGTTGCCCCTTACACAATGGCCTTACTGAGGCCTCAATTTTTTGAAATGTCTCGGTTTAAAATTGCCTTAATACTACATACTATGTACTTGAGGCAGTTTAATGCACGTTATAATCAAAGTCGAAAAAAAAACTCTTCATTGGTATTTGCTTTCTTTCTTTTTTTCATTTGCTTGTTTTTGTCATTATAGCATTACAATAGTGCCTCGCCTTGCAAGTATGACATTGTACTAGGACAAAAGAAAAAGGAGGCACCTGTTATAAACTCATTCTATAAGCCGAAAGCAGCAGGAGACACATCTTTCATTTCACCAGATGGCAATGTGAGTTTCTCAAAGTACTTTTGGGTTGTGTAACTCGCCTGCGGTCTTTCAAAGGTTTTTTAATACCGTGTTTCATGATTTGCCACTCGAATGTGTCGAATCTATATGGACGATGTTGGATTTCCCCGCTAGGACGAAGGGCAGTGTCCCCATTGCTTAAAGCAAGTTGAGTCGCCCAAGTGAATAGATAAATAACTAAAGAGGAAACGTGTCAGTTTGGAAGGAAATCGATCGAGTTCTTAGGCCACATAATTGAGAACGGCACGGTCAAGCCCTCGAACGAGAAGATAGCTGCGACGCCAAACTTCCCAAAGCGAAGGAATGTCAAAGGCCATTCATACACGAGGGAGCATGGTTCCGGAGCAAAAGCTTTTTTTAGGCAAGGGAGGCGTGCGAAGATGAAATATGTGGAGAGTTTCGTGCTTCGGTGGAGACTTTTGTGCTCCTGCTTTCGACCTGCGAACACGGAAAGCACGCACTCACACAAATAAGAATAAATACGTTGCCATGGAGTTAAAAATAATAAACTTTCAAACAGTCACAAATTGAAACTGAAAAAACATGCTACCGCTGCAGCTGCAGCTGAAATCACCAACCCACTATTTTTATCCATTATGATATCTAATTATTAATAGTAATGAGCTGATTTACATAAACAGAGTCAAAATATTTGATCAGAGTCAAAATATTTGACATCTCACTAATACAAATAATCATTGCGTAGCAACACAA
The DNA here is from genome assembly GCA_949987705.1 of Thereva unica. Taxonomy (NCBI): domain Eukaryota; kingdom Metazoa; phylum Arthropoda; class Insecta; order Diptera; family Therevidae; genus Thereva; species Thereva unica. The sequence goes on from OX465284.1 coordinate 86,455,174, forward strand.
AAGCTGCTTCCTTAGCTATTGCTCCGTGTATTTTCAGGAAACTTGAGCAAAGCTTTTGGTTGCAGAACCATGATCCCTCGTGTATGAATGGCCAAAGACTAACAGAGTTTCTTGGGCCATAGGGTTCTTCAGGAAGTTTGTCCTGTCCTCTATAGCAAACTCCTTTACTGACATGTTGAAAAAGGAGAGAGAGTTCAATTTTGGGACGATGAGATTTTGGTCTTTGAAAAATTGTAAGATTGCGGTTGTAGAGGACCGGTCTTAAGGCTTTTCATTCATCACTAAAAACTGAATTACACACTGATGCTAGCCATGTGTGGTATAGTTTCAAAATGACGCCCTCGGAACGTAATTATACCAGCTATGAACACGAGATATTGGGCCTGATCATGGTTGACGCTTGGAGGTACAAATGGCGCGGGGATTGAAAAACGGAATCATAATTATCGAAAAAATTGACGAACTCTGATATGTATGCCTGAAGCTTTATCCGAAGTATATGGGGCTCTATGAGGTCACCAAATTGAAGGGCCATGATCGGTACCAGGTGGAAAGAGTCGAAGACCACGAAGGACCATATGAAGCGTGGCTGAACGGAGTCAGCGAAGACTAGGGGAAGAAGAAAAATTCACCAGTAAAATACTACGTCTGTGAAAATAGTCAATCGAGAAGGAGATTTAACTGTGAATTATAATAATTTTAAAAGGAACTCGACTTACTTGCCAAAAGTATAAAATTAATTAGATTAAGGTGCTAAATAGCGACATGCACTTTGTTGAGTAGGACTTAGTTAAGTTAGTCGTTTTTTGGAGTTAGCCAGGAACCGACCGGCATGGAGAAAGATGCTGGAGGAAGCCAAGGTCAATAATAGGATGCAGATGACGAATCCTTCAATCATCAATCATTTAATCGTAATGACACACCTAAGATATTAAGGAATAGGTTGGCCACTAGTTTTAACCCATCCATTTACACTGATGAAAAGGATTTGAACGTTTTTTTTTGGAAATAAGACAGACACAATCTGACGGCTTCAATCGAGAATGGGTTTCATATCTATGTTAATTTAGTTGGCATAAGTCCGCGATCATCAACACAGGACGTGATCATCAAGATAGGATCACGTTTGCTATATTGAAGGTTGTGGTTTGGATGGGACTGGGAGTAGGTCATTTATGAAGATTAGAAAAAGAGCGGGCGATAAAATAGCATCGGCAGGGATTGTGTGGAGTTTGGAGTAGACGCCACCCAATACTGTTTACGGCCGGAAAAAATTCTCCATTCAGTTAATATCAATACTTCGGAGTTTGTCAGTCAGAGCATATCAATCAACTGGAGTCAATCGATCCATACTATGGGTGTGGTGTTCTACCCTGCTAACACTGCTTACAAAAAAAAATAATAAAGCATAAATCAATTTATGTAGCAAAATGACGACGACGACAATTAAAAAAAAAAATATTGATGATATTTTTATAATTTCCCAACAATAAAATCCAATATAAAAATATCCATGGAACTCTTTTCAAAAAAGATGTGTAAAGAATTTAATCAATTTATGTAAATATAAAATTCATTTAATATTCTTCAGCAGTTAACCGGTAGCGACAGCGCCATATTCATCACCACTTTGACCCCTATTTACCTGTGCGGTAATTACAGGTTGCCCAAACACGGATCGCTACCGATCAAGCGCTTCTGCAATCGGGCGCTGCACATTAATACGATGCATAATTGACGATCGGCACTTAATTGCGAATTTGCTCTCTTTTGCATGCATCCCAGTATTTGTGGCATTCAGTGATGGAATTTCGAGCATTGGATATATTTGCACCTTCAAAAAGCGAGTAACGCCCCAGGAAGGCTACTTTATCCTTATTCACCTGTTAATTAACGTCGCAGTTCACGTCCGCATGTTGAACGCGTAATGAGCAGAATTACGTGGAGCAGTTTAAGCTCATTAAGTCGTTTTCGGAGTCAGACGGGTTACACCAGACTGAAACTCGCGAAATATGCAACCCCGAGGCATACAGGTAAACGCAAGCAGGTGAATATGGTGGTAAGGCTGATGAGATGACGGTAAGGTGTGCGGTGCAGGGGAAGAGGGATATGCAAAGTGAATTTCACATTTTATTAAATTGAATATAAACCAAGTCCCAGAGAACGGTGCCGACTATATGCTGAAGGCGTTCCCGTGGACGTTCAGGTAACCGAAGAGATTATGCTGGAATCGCATTCAATTTTCTCATGTTAACTTTTTGCACGGGGTTTGTTCAATGAAACTTTATGGCAGCCGGAGTAATTTCACAGGATTTCATGTTTGTTAAATTGCTAGAAAAGAAAAACTTTACACATTAGCAAAGGCCAATTTAATTGGATGCGGAATCTTCTCTCGTGCGGTGCATGTGGTTCATATTTCCTTTCGGTGGCCATTATGTAATTTCTTCTTGCATAGCTGGTCGTCGTTAGATGGCGGTTTTTAGTAGTTCATAATAGTAGAATGGTCTTTAAGGGAATGTTAATGGAATAGAATAGATTTTTGTACAACCATTTTAATAGAGTAAACTGCTTGGAGGTTGTATTAAATTCTTACTATAGTTATTATCAACGGTATAAAAAACTATCGAGGTATCCTGAATCGGAACAATCTTTTTGTTGCTTTGCCTAGAGTCATCTTAGTGAGGGTGCGATGGATTGCACCCCTCTAGTTATGACGAGAAATTGTATGTATTTGAAGAAAAGTACATATGCCTTTCAAACAATGGAGTCTCGTGATAGTAAACCTTCTGCCATCGCCAGCAGTGCCAAACAATGTCTGTGACCGTCTAGGATTGCTCCAGGCAAAGTTGACACGTGCCGCTTACAATAACTCTTATACATATTTTCAATTGATAACTAAAACTGTAATTAGTGCTAAAAGCTTGTTGTTCGACATTGCATTCTTGCTTGCCGTTGATCCCTTGCCTATAAATACATACAAAAAAGGAGTCAGTTAATGTTTTACGGAAGAGTTGATAGAACCTGGACCTATTGCTGACCCTTTCTCAAATCCTAGTAAAAATTTGCCTGCTGCATGCTAAAATGCGGACTAGTATCATTTTACTCGGGAAGACAACACTGACCTCTAAGTGTTATACTCAAACACTTCAAAAACACTTTACTACACTCTTCTTGTGCTGAACTAGCGTAACGACTCTCATTAGGCCGGCTTCAAGCCGCTATGAAGGAAATCTTTTATCAGTCCCTGGTGCAGCTCATATGCAAATCCAATGCTCATGGGGAAGAAGAAATACGGAGAGAGTTTTTGGCGAGTAGCATCGATTAAACAAGGCAACGGTACCAGACAAATACCCCGCCCCAAATATTCAAGATTTTGCCCATGGTTTACATCCCGAATAGCGTTTAAAAGTATTGGCCTCATGAGGTAAATGACGGGAATGCCGACAGAGGGATTTTCCCGTAGGTTCCCTTTGACGGCCCCACGTGGCAAATAAAGGGCATGGCTTTCCCCTTAGATTAATGAACACCACACACAAAAAAAATCTGCGAGACTGAAGTGAGGTGTGATCTGTCAGTTTTTCATAACGGCCCTATGAGGCAAACCTTATTACAAATGAAATGGGAAAATCCCAACAATTGCCTTACGTATTCGTAAAGCTTTTTAAAAAGCCTTAAGCTTAAGCTTTAGTTTTACCGTTTTAAAGTCCGAGTACATCGAGCGTGCCAGACACCTGCCGTGCCAAGCAAAATAGTGTTCTTCTATATAGTGTGTATTTGCATCCCCTGCATTTGTGACACGACTGCCCAGCTAGTATTCGTGGAAACAATATTTTGCCTGGCGGTTCATGTCCTGACTTATATGTGGGTGTCTACGGGGCAGTATGAATAGGACACCGGAACCGTGCAGACATTTTTTCTTTGCGATTATGGATAAATCTTCCCCTTAGAAGCGTTTGTTCATTTTCAACAAAAATATATCTAGTGTCTGTCGTCTGCAACGGCACGCTAAATGTGAATAAACGGCGTCTTTCGGTGTCAGGCACGGCACGTGTCTGGCACGCTCTATGTCTGTAGATATAAACGGATCTTTACGTTTCAACCGATTATGTTGGTGGCCATGAAAATTGTCATTTAGCATATCTACTCAATAGGCCGGTTCTCATTGAATTCCGGAGGTCAGAAAGCATTGGACGTGATTAGTATTTAGTGGAGAGACCACCTGGAAAAATAACACTTGCGTTTAAAAATATTAAGTTTACATGAGGCAGTGCGCCTAGCATCATAGGGGGGGGGGGGGGCTATCTGCACTGCCTCAAAGTGCTAGTCAGGTCGGATGAGTCGATGTAGATGGAACATGCATATTTCCAAAATCCCATGGCACCCAAAGACTGAGAGAAGATAGCATTGATTACTACATTTGAGTTGCGCGAATTCGATATGATGCCTTCCGACTTTGTCAACGCTTTGTTTCTGTTATAATGAGTAATAGAGTAATAATGGCATCACGATCAAGAAAGGGGCACTTAAAACAGATAACAGAAGTCCCATAACGTTCGTAGGAATTTGGGCTCACGATCAAGTTGAGTAAATGCTATTGGGTTTAAAAGCAGGGTGGTTACGAGTCACGGAATAAGATCATTATAATACCGAGTTATAGCGATACTTGAATACTTCAAAACTCATACAATGAGCGAACTAATGATATTTTTAGGTATGTGAAATTTTTGTAGGAGATGCATAAAGGGTGCAGCAATTACGCAAGCTCCATTAAACTCCGGAACCGCAGAAGCGAAGAAACGTGACAAACGCCGGTGATATGGAACACCGAAGTAGAGGACGTATGCGAAAAATGAAAAAGGAACCTAGCGAAAGTTACGTTCATAGCACATTCAGCGGAAGACACTACGATACCCTTAACTACAGACGCTTCTGGTACAGCGGTTAGTGTCGTACTTGAACAAGAGGTTGAAAATAACTTACAGATTCGCTACACGAAGTTACCGTTGCATTATTCAGGGTGAACAGTACTGATTTCCCAATCCGCATAGAAACCGATAACATAGCAGAAGAGCGAGCAAGTGAAGAAGAGTGGAAGTACTTGATCCTGAACTTTGGCTCACTCAACCTCAACTACTGAGACAAGCTGCGAAGGAAACAAAGGTTTATTGCTGCCTTTCAACAAATGACATACCCCGTACATTTACGCAAAACTGAGAACAGTAATAAGTGCATGACAAGTATAACACTGTACATCGTAGCGGAAAAGCCACGACGAAGGCTATCGCAAAAAATAGATCTAGCCGAAATTAAATTAGGATTTCAGTGATTGTGCAGGATAATGCGTACCTTGTCAACGGTCAAATATAAAGAGGTATACGAAGAGATCGGTGAAACACATACAAGGTACCTGAGGAACTACTCCACAAGGATTCGTAGGTGCTGAATCAAAGTGATCCAAAGCGAGCCAGCGTTTTGTGGAGGTAGCAATGGAATGGAGTGGGATCTCCATTGAAGCACAAAATTCAACATTTTTATACATCCACATGTCGGTAAAGGCTGCCTTACTTCAGAAGCTCCAGTAAAGGCTTCCTTACTTCAGAAGCTTGCATCTTCGCAAATTTAGGCCCATATTCCACTAAGTACACGCTAATGCATGCATCCGTCGCAAAAAAAGCTTTTATTTTTTATGTGGAAACCCCAACGGTAGGAGTCAGCCTTGGTACTTCTTCTTCTACGTTAACAACTCTACAATCAGGATCCAGTCCTGGTATCTCGCAATTATTCTCTGGACCGGTCCCAATTCTGAGCTGATGTCATCCAGTTTGGTTTGCCTAAGCTCTGAGCGTCCTGGTCTACTCCATTCCTCCAGCGGAGATTGGGTCTCCCTCGCTGTCGCATCCTATAGTTCTTACCGCACAGTAATACTAATGCGCCTTATAGTTCTGTTCATCAGAATCGTGATCACTGGTGTAGATGGTGGAGAAGGCGGAAGTCTCTAGATCACTGAAATGGCCGTTCTGTGGTCGAGGGAGTGTTTGTGATTCGTAGAAGATTGAGAGCAGATTATAAAAACTAGGAAAGGAGCGGTTTCTATGGGGGACACCGGCATATAGGTATAGTGTGGGTTTAACACTCGAAGCCACCCAATACTAGCTATTTTTATGTGGCAGTTCTAAGCGCAGCAGTCACCCTTTGAATTACGAGTCCGTTATGTCAGTAAGCAGGGTACGGGAGGAAAAGGTTAACGGCTATGAGGGTTCAGGAGGGGGTTGGAGAAGGTGGAGATGAACTTTACGTGGTATTGTAGAACCCTGGTATGATAATTTTGTCAGCTGGATTCCTACGGTGGGTCAAGAGGTCGATGGTGAAGTTTGAAGGTCGTTTTTTGTACTTGATATAACCACGTGCGTTCGAAGGACGAAATCAAGAATAAAATGGCGCCCCCGATAAAGAAAAAAAGTATTTTTCACCAAGACAAGTTGCCGGGCTACTAGTCGATCGCTGCAATGGCAAATTTCCATGAATTACACTTTGAATTGCTTCCTGCTTACCGAAAAGAAATTTGTCTCCAGTGAGGAGTTGATCACTAACACTGAACCGTTTTTTTAAGGATTGGGCAAATCGTTCTGTAAGAAAAATATAGAAATGTTAGTGAAGCGTTGGAATGAATTTAAAGAGATTGTTAATGCATAAAGAGGACTTTCGCCTAAAAGTTTTTGTTTTATTAATCATCGTACGAACTTATTGAGTGCAGTGGAGCTGACCTTACGCTGACCTTATGCCTCCCCTTATGGAATTGGATCTTATTGAAAGTCCTTCGGCATAGTGGCCTCCAGGTAGTCCGCCATCACCCTTTCTAATGTATTCAACAAAAAAAATTTAGGTTGAGCAGTTTAAATACCTCGGTTTAGTCCTTCTTGTCTAGCTTGGGGAAGAATACCACCTTGGTTCCTCTTCATACCACCGGATTGCTAAACAAATAGCGATTATAGAACCCTAAGTCTATTGAACTTCTGCCGCACTCTATACTCTGCATAAACGGTTCTCTACACGTGCTCGTAAAAATTCCTATAAATTAATAAAACTCCACGAGATTGTTACTCTCTGTCAAGCACAATCGACTCTTTGTCATCCCGAACTCCAAATAGGAAAAAAGGGCTGGCACAATCGATTCTGTTCATTGCATTCAAAAGAAGCGCTGACAATTGCATGGTAGGTACTTAAAAAATTCGATCTGTTTGTATATCAAAAAGTTTTCTGTGTGATAAGCAAGTGATTTCAAATAATTGGAAACTTCATTAGTTTCTCACATGCTACCAGATGAAGCCCGTGCAACCTCAAAGACGTGTTCGAGAAAGCAGCTTAGAGCTTAGAGCATCCACTTCAAATACTTCAAAGAAACCAATATATCACTGGCATTACCACAGAAACCATGTCAGTATGGAATATGAAATATTGCCGCCATTCATTGCCCGACGTCGAGCTCAGTAGTCCCTGCCATCACCCCACTGTCTCCTCGATTCGAATATCAGCTGCCATTAATCTTCGAGCACCACTCAAAGTCCTCGATCGAATTCATATTAACTGAATCCGCAACATGCATTCGCACCACCAAGAATACCCGGGGGTGTTACCAGTAAAGGCTTCCGCCCGCCACCCCCCGCTCTACCTGGATTGCACCGTGCAGGAATCTTTCAAACCCAGTGTCATCTTACAAATAATGTGGCGGGCAAGAACCATCCCCACCTTCTTGCCTTAACCTGCATACTCCCGCCGATGGGTATGCCACATCCTGGGACACAGTTGCCTTAGCGCTGCTGCTCTAACTGAATAAGTGTTAGTTAGGGAATAACACTAAAGAAGAGAATTCTAAGGGCTGGAAGACATTATTAACCCTAAAATACTGTGGTTTTCCCGCCTTCTGTGCGCTGTGTTGTTCCTCCGCTTTAAAGCGAGAATCGATTCCACTTAGCTCCTGGCATCTGTGTACATGTGCAGGACGGGGGCTGAATGCAACCCTTTCCGTACTGCTGCGATACATGTACGTATATCCCCGTATATAGTCGCGGCACCGTCAAAGAGCATCTCGCCTAACAAAAGTGGAGGTATTTCGGGCAGGATGAGTATTGAATTCCCACCTTTTAAAGGGCTGGAATAGAAGCCCTTGGAGCCATTGGGGAAATATGCGAGTGGCTTCGTTTGTGCCGGTGGCATGCCTGCATGGGCGCTTTTCCAACGAAGTTTCAGTGGGGAATATTCAACTTTATCATAACTAGAAATAAAGCTAGAAAGGATTTAAACTGGAACACTTCATTAAGGCAAATCCGAGCGACTTTTAGCCATAATCAATAATTTACCGAATGCCCTTCCGGATTTCCGGTTTCTGTAGCTCTTCATAAACGGCTGGAAGCGCACCAAAAACGTGCGGGGGTGGAGAAAACATTAAAAATCGCTCGTAAATATCAATTTACTAGAATTTTATAGCTGATAAAAGCGAAAATTAGCGCGAAGCTCATAACACAGCCGCGCGGTACATAATTGTTAATAATGTAAAACCGGAGCCCGTCCGCCCGGTAATATATGCGGTTTTTTGTTCCTTTAATAAAAATATCGTAATTACGTGTCCACACCCAGCGCAACAAGCCGTAGCTGATTTGCAATTGCGATACGGGACACGTCGGGGGAACATGCTAAATTTGCACCTCGAGTCACCTAACATTTCAATAAATTTCAAAAAATTGTCTACACGAGATAAGCGGCCAATAACTACCTCGGAACCAGTTCTAGAGCTGCAGGTCCATAGCCAGGACGTCAGGGAATCATTTTTAAGCCGGAATGCACTCGGATGAAATGAAACGCATCTGACACACACCGGCACCGCCGAGCCTAGAAATGGAAATCCGAGTCGGACCTGCCCTGCCCCAAACCCGAGACGCCGACGCTGTGGGAGGGACGGGAAGGAGTCCTGTCTAAAAGTAATTAATAACATCATAATTGCACGTACTCTCTCGGTGCCTAGCACGCCGCCCCGCCACTAGGATATCAAATCTTAAACAAGTCTCGGGCATTGTGGGGCTCGCAGAGTCTTCCAAATCTTCTTATTGCCGCCTCGATGCTATCCAGGTACTCGCACTACGGCGCGAGGTGAGGAGCCGAGGTGAGCCTAAGTTATGACTGAGCTGGGAGGCGGCGGCGTGGAGGGAGGCGTAGGGTATCTTCAGGAGAGGAACTTTTGCACTCGAGAACCTATAAAAAGCTGCTCAACGTAACTGGTTTTGCAACTTATCGACTTCTTCGCTGGTTAAACACTTTCTTGGCTCTTCGCTTATATCAGGATTTTTTTCATTACGTTCAAGTTCGATTATTTATTCAAGTTTTAAGGGATTTGCTGCCTTTGTTGAGAAATTGAAAGGAGCGCGAAAGTTTTTTTAAACTTAAGTTTTTTAATAATTTATAGCTTTTTTATGATTGCCAATTAAGGGAGCGTTTCTTTCTTAGAAGTTTTATTTAGTTTAGCTCTGAAAAGAGTAGATGATAATAGACGGAGTCTGAGCTGTTTGGTGCACTTTTCAATATTTTCACTTATGTATTCACTACCAGGTAAATTTAAAGTGCTGTAACTTGGCTGCGAAGTTTTGTTTTTCAAAAAACATATCGATTTTCACAAAATCCAAAATTAATTAGTTTCGTTTACAATTTTTTTAAGTAGGAAGTGCAGTTTAATCAAATGCATACGCTGATTGCCGCAGATCACTGTATTCCTTTCACCGAATACCATTGAAAAAACAACTTTCGATGCTTAGAACTAAATGTCTAGAAATCCATTTCATATAATACATACATACTCTTTCTTTCCTACACTGATAAGCTTTCGCTGCAGGACAATGCATATCCTACTTCTTCATATCTTTCAAAGATTTTGTAGATAGTGAGCCTATCACGACAAATTATTCTCATTCTTTCGAGCACGTTTTAATATGTACGTTTAAATTTGGCAAAAGACCTACATTTATCGGTGCTTTCTATCTTTTCCCAATTTGGACGGATTTAGATGATTTACACAACGAAGCGACGAAGATAACGAACGTTTATCTTTTTGAATTATTTTTTAATTTCTACTTAAATTTTAATGTGTTTTTTTTTATTTACATCTCCTCGCCATTTAGATCTTCGGTATTTCAATATTGAATAACTCCGACATTTTTTAGACAATTTCGACAAATGTACACCATTCTGAAACGTCATTCGGTACCATTTTAGCTATGCGAAAAAACGAGCTTAGGTTGTAGCACTTTACATTGAAAACAATCGTGCAATTGTAGAAACTATGAAGAATTGGTGAAGAATTTTTTTGAGTACGGGTATATAGCCACTCGTCAGAGTTTCGCCGATAATCCAAATGTGCAATTTAGTCAAAAAGCAACAGCCAACGCCGCGTCGCTTGCAATACGGAAATGCCGTCACAATACTGATTGATGCTGGACCAGATTTTTTGGGCAAAATTTTGATGACGGGCGAAATTCATTTTACACTCTCTGGCGGAGTCAATAAAAAAGCCAGTCGAATTTGGGGAACACACGTCAATCTCGAAACACCACTGGAGGACGAGAAAGTCACTGTTTGGGCCGGAGTGTGCTCCAAAACCATCGTCGGATCAGTTTTCTTCAAAGTTCGAGAAATCCACGGCGGCGCACTCTGTGTGTTCGAAACCACGTGAAAAAGTACTGACGAACCTATTTTCAAAAACGTATTTACAGCCACTGTGACGAAGTTCTTGCAAAAGTAAAGTTTATGGCAGGAAACCGAAGAACATTGACGAACTCAAAGATAACAGCTGTTATAACGCCCGTAAAGAGCTGCTTTTTGCGTACCGAATGCAGGTGGTAATTTAATCGACATTGTATTAAAAAAGTAATTTGAAATAAATGGTAGAATATACTGAATAAGTTTTCATTCATTTGTCAAAATCGGCTCAGACTGATTCAATGTTGAAATACCGAAGGTCTCGTTGGCGCACCTCATCTAGTATGCAAGTTTACATACTTTATTGGGGGCCTAAGGACTTTTTTTGTAATAAGAGGGCCGCAGTATCATAATGTTTGGAAACCACTGCCCTACGTGGTAGATAGTAACTTATTTACTATATAATGAAATCACAAGATTTTTATGGGACCAGTTCATTCCATAGGTAGGGGAAGGGGGGCAAGACGGGGTCCTTAAGGTTTGGAGTGTAATAAAACGCACATTTTTAAGTATTTTGAATATTTATTTATTTATAACTACTCTTACATAACCAATCTTTGGAAATAAGGACCTTCAGAAACTTTACACTCATAAAAAAAGAAAAAAATGTCGAATTTTGTCAAAAATGTCCAACACTCCATCTTGCCCCCTAGGTAGGGTAAGACGGGGTACCCTAAGGGGCAAGATGGGGTATGGCAGACATATTCTACTTTTGGCTGCAAAGCTTGCAAACAAATACTGCCTCGTCGTCCTCGTCATCTATCCCAGCACAGCTACAGTGTGTCCAATTCCCACAGAGAGAACATGCGGCCCATCCTTCATTTGAATCCAAATATTTTCCATGGCAGTAAAAGCAAGGGATATTATTTTCATCGTTTTCACATTCTGGTGAAGAATTAGGATTACTGTTTGTTTTTTTTTCTTATTCTTTTTCTTAGCCAATTCGAGTTTTTTATTTTTTTTTCTGTTCTGTTACCTCTCTGTCTTTTTTTGTTATCTTCTGCCAATTTCTTTTTTTTCATAGTTTCTTCTAATTCATTTTTATACGGGGAAGAAGTTAAGATAGCCGTTTTTCCTCGCTTCCTTGTCACGCGTGAAATTTTGCGAGTTGCAGGTTTAGGCATCACTTGCTGAGGATTACAATAGAAAATACTGATGGTGAAGTATTTGGCCTTTCATCTATTTCGATATTGCTAATCCAAGTGGAGCATCCGGGTTCAGGCTCTTCTTCAATCTAAGATGGTGTCATGACAACAGGTATGCGGCATATCAGCGGTTCGTCAATAGTAACTTTGTCAGAATCATCAACTGTCGAAATTGAAGTTATCTTTGCAGGTATTGTTGCAGCCGTTATCGTCTCAGGGACAACTGAAGCATCAGTTGATGCTAATGGTCTATTTGAAGCTGTTGCTCGGTTGTCCGGTGTAGTTGTTTTTGGTAATGCTTCAGCGATGGATAATCTCTCTGTTTGTGCAATGTCCGTCGTCAATGATGGAGCAAAATCAATATCGGAAAAAACTTAAATCGTATGGCCAAATCCCACATTTTTTGAAGCCATTTATCGCAGTTGCCATAGTAGAAGCCTGAATAAAGGCTTTACCAAAAATCTCTGCTACTTGCCGAACAGTTATCATAATCAAATCATAAAGAAATAACTAATGTTCTTCGAGGGGCAAGATGGGGTACCCCATACCCCATTTTGCCCTCCCATGCACATTTAAATAAAATAATATGACTTAAAAAACCAAATCACAATATGGAAACAAACATGTTCTTACTTGCTGGTGTAATCGTTAATAAACAAGAATAACGTACTAGAAGCTCTAGAAAACTAATGTTGAGGTACAAAACACATGCTATGTGTAACGCGAAAAACACAACGAACTTGACAAAAACCGAGTTTTTCGAACTAGGGCGAAAACGCGTGCACCTACAAGCCTGTTACAGCGCTGACTGATAAACAACAAAATGGCGCGTCATTACGAGCCAGAGTGGCTATGATTGGTCGTTCGTACAACCGATGAGACCCAGTACCCCGTCTTGCCCGCTACCCCGTCTTGCCCTCCCTTCCCCTAGCAAACATTTTTTCACTGACATGTAAACACGTCAGTAACTTTTGCAAATAAGATTTTTTTATTAGCTCGCTTTCTTGTCTGTCTGTCCGGTAGAAATTTTGTAGTCCACTTTTTGAATATTCCCGCCTATCCGATCATGCTCATATTTTACGAGGAGCACATTTAACAGGAGCCTACTTTATTTACGCAGCATTCTTACGTTCAGTTGCCAGCTTGCAGTCGTTATCGAACCAGTCGTTCCGATCTCTACGACTTCTACCTGAGATGGAATCAGCAGTACCAATGACGCTCATGTCGACACCCGGCATCTCATTCCCTGGACTTAGGGCGAGACTGATTAACGGATTGAAAGTTTTTCAGCATTGGAGCACCATACAACCAAGATAGTGATCCGAGTTGATGTTAGCACCTCGGTACGTTCGTATCGTCATCAGACCCGAAAGGTGACGGCGGTTTATCAACACATGGTTTATTTGGTCGGAACGATTCGAGATGCAGGAATATGTAGCTTATCCGTACAAAAGCAAAACCAACATTAACTCACTATCCCCATCGAAGCTGCTGCACGACAACATTTACTGAGGGTTTATCTTCAGCCTACCGTCAAATCAAAAATTCAAAGAATCGACAAATCCTTAAATAAAGCTAAAATCGTCGGACTCAGGTCTCTTGAAGTCACTTTCTCCGGTCTTCTCTATGTCTTTCTGCCTGTTCAGTTTGTTATATAACGTTTTCGTATAGGTACCTTTTAGAACGCAATTTCACTTTCTTCCGAGGTTCGTATAACGTGTCCAAGCCATAATAATCTGCCTAGTTTCATGTATATAACTATATTTTATATTCCTGCACGCTCTTCGTTTTAACGAATCACACCTTTTTGTCAACCCATGCAGGACCAATTTATTTTGTTAGGATTATCCTTGTTAATATCCAAGCTTCGGACCGATATAGAATTGGCCGGATTCATATCTTTACTTACTATTTTCACTTTGAATCATCCTTTGTACTTCCAGTCTGTCATGTCGTTCAGGTCATGGTGAAATGTCTAATAGTTATCTAAGGGGCTGTGCCAAGTTACAATTCAAATGCCAATGATGTCAGGAGTTGAGTCAGTTATTGCATTGCCTTGAGATTTCTTGGTCCTTTAGAATCGCGACAAGTGAAAAATATGTTTTATTTACGGCATCAAAGCGGGTATAAATGCTGTTTCTTATCTTATTTTCTGCTGTAGTGATTGTCTTTAAATATGTATGTATATCAAGTTATCTAGAATTTTCTGTGCTTTCCCCATTATTGTCTCCAAAAAAGTATTAAAAAATATTGAATTTCAACCTCAAATTTTCATTTGTGTTTTACAATCTTTGGTTTTCATTTTGCACATTCTATCCACTTTTCCAAGAAACCCGTTTTCTCATACTGATCCACAGCTCTCCTTGAAAAAGCGTTTCTGTTGCCTACAAAAAGAAGACGAACATTTATGCTTTCCTTCCAGCATCTTTTAAGTATTTATTTTATTATATAATTCTGGTCTGAGAAAAAATGAGAGCAGGAAAATTAAGAGCATGAAAATGTCGTCTTACACGACATCATAGTACCACTTAAAACTCTGCAGTAAAATTTAAATAAATAGGTAAAGTTTTTCAAACTCGTTTTTCGTGTATAAAATCAATTAGTGTTCAACAAATTTTCTTTATAAAACTACATCGAAAAATAATTAACCAGAAAAAAAAAATACTCAGGTAAACAAATGAACATTTTCTGCATGAATAGAGATAATTTTCCCAAGATTAACTGCACTGAAGCATACACGATTACAATTCTTAACAAATAAAACCTTTAACGCATGCGCAATTACAAACCGCAAGAACAGCAAGAAAAGTGAAAGCTGCTTAACAATTCCAGAAGTAACTCAGGTGACATTAGTTACCTGCTATGTGAAAATATGGCAACAGCAACAAAAACGACAGCAACAGCCCCGACAACTTAACTGTGGCAAATAAACATGGTCCAGTAACTGCGGTCTAAGTTGTCTGAGTCTGCGCAGAAGTCAATTAAGCCAATAAAGCGTTGTGGTAACGTTGAAGAGCCACAAACACTATTGACGAGTGGAATTTTAAATGCAAAAGAAACACAATCCAGGTAACAAAACGGACAGTCATCACTTGGGGATACATAGTTGCATTTCTGTGGAAGAAAATGGGGGATTTGATTACCCGCAGAATCGGAGATTTTTAGTGCTTATCTTTGAAATACGACAGGATTTGAGATAAAAAAAAATAAAGATACGTCGGTGTTATTATTTGCAACTGATTAGCTGTCTCTGAGGAATGCTGAAGTCACAGTTGAATGTGGTATCGATAATTATTTATTGGTTGGAAGTGTTTTTGAAAATATCAGGTTTCGATCGAGTTCGTGGAAATAACTTAGTGCAATTGTACAAAAAGGTTTCTTTCGTATTTTGCTTGAAGATAGACTTTAAAGAAAAGAGGTCTAATCAGACCATTACACGAGTCAGTTCTGCTGACTGCCAGTACTGACTGTTTGCCAAACCCACTGAACCACAACATGACAACAGTAACACACTTTGCAAAGGAGTTCATCTGCAGGTGAGCACGGACACACAGCCCAAGAACTCTGTAGCCACGAGATGGACATCGAAGATGTTCGATAAGAAATTATGAACTAACTCGGTACCCGATTCTTTACTCATATGAGTATTTGGCTTTCGATTCTACTCATATCAGTGCTCGATACTTTTGACCGAATAAATTAACTCATATAATTACTTATAGGGTGGAATCGAATACTGAGTACAATTTTCATTCAAAGCCGAATTTAAGCTAACTGCAAGTTTATTTAGTCGTAAATGATTTTCATAGAAACGCTGTACGTACATTAGGGTGGTTCAAAAATGGCACAAAAATTTCAAAAAAACGTGCACCCCCCTATATTTAAGTTCAATTAAAATGATGATTTTTGGCGGCAATCGGAGAATTTTTGATTGACACTAACCATTGCCGCCGAGCACATTTCGTTTTAGAGATTTACGATTTTTAAACGATAATAAAAATTTGATAATTCTGTTCATTTACGTCCATTAAACTACTTAGATCGTGGTTTCTATATGCTTTTCGAGGTCGCTGATTACGAATTTGACGTCAAATCGAAGGTTTGACAAATGACAGCTGTCAAAAACGCTGTCAACTATGAACAAAATATTGCCTTTTTTACATTTTTTTCAAAATGACGTGAAATTTCGTGCTATAGAGGGTTTTCGAGGTCGCTGATTACGAATATGTCGTCAAATCAAAGG
Organism: Thereva unica; assembly: GCA_949987705.1. NCBI lineage: Eukaryota > Metazoa > Arthropoda > Insecta > Diptera > Therevidae > Thereva > Thereva unica. The sequence goes on from OX465284.1 coordinate 86,471,305, forward strand.
TTTGCAACATGAGAGCTGTCAAAAACAGCTGTTAAAAATCGCAAATCTCTAAAACGAAATGTACTCGGCGGCAATGGTTAGTGTCAATCAAAAATTCTCCGATTGCCGCCAAAAATCATCATTTTAATTGAACTTAAATATAGGGGGGTGCACGTTTTTTTGAAATTTTTTTGGCATTTTTGAACCACCCTAACGTACATTAGGGTGGAGTGAAAAAACTGTTTTTTTACAACGGCTAGGGCATACCTGCAGAAAGTTGTCATTTTAGCTTACAAATGAAGACTAAAAATATTATTCACCTCATTGCATGTTAAGAGGTGCCCCAGATGGTATAAAGATTTAAAAAAAATTACAAAATCAGCCTTTTGCCCACCTCGAAGATTGGTTTTTTTTATTTATGTTGTAGTCAAAATAAACATTACAATTCTTAATTTTGGCTCTTTTTAAACACAAACAAAACTATAACGCAAGTTTTAGAACAAAACTTATCATGCAAACTACAAACAAGATATTTTTTACCATTTTTACAAATTTTAAGTAAACCTCATATTTATGTATAAATGGGGCACTATATATATATATATATATATATATATATATATATATATATGCGGGATATATACAGGGTGTCCCACATAAACTTACAAAGCGGCCGCCTGTGGATAGGTCTTGGATAGACGAACAAAAAATCGTATGGGTGGGGGGGGGAAATCGTAACGGTTTAGCCGCTAGGGCGTTTTGAAGTTTTTTGGCTAGAGTTTTACATATCACCCTGTATTTTTGTAACCGTGTAACCCATTTTCATGATTATGGTACCGGTGTACGCAGAATTCCCCCACCTATCTACGACGGTAAAAATAATGGTCCTATCTTATAAACTTTTGGAGTTATGAGTCGCCAAAGTCAAAATTTTGTATTTTTTTCACTAAAATTTCAACTAAAACCACCTTTTTCTCCAAAAAATTGACGGCTGCGGAAACAAGCATCGGTTATGTCCAAAGAAACCAGCAACACTGGATCTCGGACACAACCTGGCAAAAAATAGAACGCAGGAGAGCCCTCAAAAATAAAGTAAACTCTACAAGCGACCCTGAAATACGTTATCAACTGGAACGGGAATACTCCCAATTACACCGGGAGGTAAAGAGAAGTGTCCGGCGTGATAAAAGGCAGCAGATAAATGAGCTCGCAGAAAAAGCGGAAAACGCGGCAAACACAGGCAACAGTAAGGTGCTGTACCAAATCACTAAACAGCTCTCGGGAAAGCACTCTACTAAAAAGCATGCCGTTAAGAGTGCGGATGGAAGGCTGCTGTGCAGCGACGAGGAGCAGCTCCAAAGATGGAGAGATTACTTCTTCGCCGCCCTGAATGGTTCATTTACACAGGAACCTCAGGAAACCAGCAACAATGCACAGCCAATTCGAATCACCACCCGGGCCCCATCCAAGACGGAAATAGTAACCGCAATTCATGCGATGGCCAATGGTAAAGCAGCTGGGAAAGATGGCATCCCGCCAGAATTGTTGAAAGCCGACTCAAGCCTCATAGCAGATGCGCTTCAGCCAATCCTACAAATAGCATGGAACACCTGTACCTTTCCGGAGGATTGGACGGAAGGTATCATAGTCAAAATACCAAAAAAGGGGGACCTAACAATATGCGACAACTGGAGAGGCATCTGTTTACTATCTACTGTGGGCAAAATTTTGTCCCATATATTACTATCTAGGATAAGTGAGGCAGTAGACCGAACGCTTAGGAGGCAGCAGGCCGGATTCAGGAAGGGCCGCTCATGTATTGATCATATCAACACCTTACGAATAATAGTGGAGCAGTCTACTGAATTCCGATCCCCCCTTTACCTTGCTTTCGTAGATTATGAGAAAGCGTTCGACTCGGTCAATAGGAGCTTTATATGGCAGGCACTACGGCGACGTGGACTGCCTGATAAAATAATAGAATTGATAAAAGCCCTATATAACAATTCCAAATGCAGAGTTCTCCATAATGGAAAATTATCCGACAGCTTCGAGGTGAGCTCAGGAGTACGACAAGGATGCCTACTCTCGCCTTTACTATTTCTTATAGTAATAAATGACATCCTTGTCGGCGCTCTAGATAGTAGAACAGGCGGCATACAATGGGGTTTGTTAGACCGCCTTAAGGATCTCGACTACGCCGATGATATCTGTTTGCTGGCCCACAGACACCAGGACCTCAAAAACATGTTAAACAATTTAGCAACAGAAAGTAGTCCAGCAGGCTTAAGGCTAAATCCGACTAAAACTAAAGAAATGCGGATAAATGCAAACACCAACGAACGAACAGCGCTGAATAACCGTGACGTGGAACTGGTAAATAAATTCTGCTACCTCGGTAGCATTATTACCGAAAATGGCGGGGCAGAAGAAGACGTCAGTTCCAGAATAAATAAAGCACGAGGCGCTTATGCATGCCTGTCCCACATATGGAGATCAACGGTGATTTCCACTAACACCAAATTGCGGCTGTTCAACTCCAACGTTAAGGCAGTTCTTTTGTATGGTTGCGAAACATGGAAAGTCACCCAATTCATCACAGGGCGCCTACAAGTCTTCATCAACAGATGCCTTCGTCGTATCCTAAAAATCCGCTGGCAAGATAGAATTTCAAACGAAGAACTATGGCGCCGTGCCGGCCAAGAAAGGATAGACGATCAAATCAGGCGAAGGAAATGGAATTGGGTTGGCCACACCTTGCGACGCGAAAACGAAAATCTAGCCAAACAGGCCCTTGACTGGAATCCGCAAGGTTCCCGTCGAGTAGGAAGACCTAGAACAACGTGGAGGAGAACCCTACTAGAAGAAGCCGCAACAACTGGGAGATCCTGGTCGGAGCTAAGAGCTGTCGCGCAAAACAGAGTCCGCTGGAGGGCAACTGTTTCCGCCCTATGTCCCATGAGGGATTAAAGGAGTATAAAGAAGAAGAAGAAGAAGAAACCTAAACTTTTTTTTCCAAAATTAAAAAGTTTGGACAATTTCCTATAAATAATGTATTACAAGTTTTATTCTAGGGCTTTTACTTTAGAAGTTATAAGCAATTTTAAAGTTAATATTGGCCTTTTTCGATGCTTATTTGGCACTTTTCGACAAAGCTCAGATGAAAAAGTACTAAAAAAGGACGTATATTAACTTTAAAATTGCTTATAACTTCTAAAGTAAAAGCCCTAGAATAAAACTTGTAATACATTATTTATAGGAAATTGTCCAAACTTTTTAATTTTGGAAAAAAAGTTTAGGTTTATCACGTATTTTTTGGAGAAAAAGGTGGTTTTAGTTGAAATTTTAGTGAAAAAAATACAAAATTTTGACTTTGGCGACTCATAACTCCAAAAGTTTATAAGATAGGACCATTATTTTTACCGTCGTAGATAGGTGGGGGAATTCTGCGTACACCGGTACCATAATCATGAAAATGGGTTACACGGTTACAAAAATACAGGGTGATATGTAAAACTCTAGCAAAAAAACTTCAAAACGCCCTAGCGGCTAAACCGTTACGATTTCCCCCCCCACCCATACGATTTTTTGTTCGTCTATCCAAGACCTATCCACAGGCGGCAGCTTTGTAAGTTTATGTGGGACACCCTGTATATATATAATATATATATAATGCGGGAGTGCGGGAATGCGGGAATGCGGGAGTGCGGGAATGCGGGAGTGCGGGAATGCGGGAATGCGGGAATGCGGGAGTGCGGGAATGCGGGAGTGCGGGAGTGCGGGAATGCGGGAGTGCGGGAATGCGGGAGTGCGGGAATGCGGGAGTGCGGGAATGCGGGAGTGCGGGAATGCGGGAATGCGGGAGTGCGGGAATGCGGGAGTGCGGGAATGCGGGAGTGCGGGAATGCGGGAGTGCGGGAATGCGGGAATGCGGGAATGCGGGAGTGCGGGAATGCGGGAGTGCGGGAGTGCGGGAATGCGGGAGTGCGGGAATGCGGGAGTGCGGGAATGCGGGAGTGCGGGAATGCGGGAGTGCGGGAATGCGGGAGTGCGGGAATGCGGGAGTGCGGGAATGCGGGAATGCGGGAGTGCGGGAATGCGGGAATGCGGGAGTGCGGGAATGCGGGAGTGCGGGAATGCGGGAATGCGGGAAGCGGGTGCGGGAATGCGGGAGTGCGGGAATGCGGGAATGCGGGAATGCGGGAATGCGGGAATGCGGGAGTGCGGGAATGCGGGAGTGCGGGAATGCGGGAATGCGGGAGTGCGGGAATGCGGGAATGCGGGGAGTGCGGGAATGCGGGAATGCGGGAGTGCGGGAATGCGGGAGTGCGGGAATGCGGGAATGCGGGAGTGCGGGAATGCGGGAGTGCGGGAATGCGGGAGTGCGGGAATGCGGGAATGCGGGAGTGCGGGAATGCGGGAGTGCGGGAATGCGGGAATGCGGGAGTGCGGGAGTGCGGGAATGCGGGAATGCGGGAGTGCGGGAGTGCGGGAATGCGGGAGTGCGGGAGTGCGGGAATGCGGGAGTGCGGGAATGCGGGAATGCGGGAGTGCGGGAATGCGGGAGTGCGGGAGTGCGGGAATGCGGGAGTGCGGGAATGCGGGAGTGCGGGAATGCGGAGTGCGGGAATGCGGGAATGCGGGAGTGCGGGAATGCGGGAGTGCGGGAGTGCGGGAATGCGGGAATGCGGGAGTGCGGGAATGCGGAGTGCGGGAATGCGGGAGTGCGGGAATGCGGGAGTGCGGGAATGCGGGAATGCGGGAGTGCGGGAATGCGGGAGTGCGGGAATGCGGGAATGCGGGAGTGCGGGAGTGCGGGAATGCGGGAGTGCGGGAATGCGGGAATGCGGGAATGCGGGAGTGCGGGAGTGCGGGAATGCGGGAGTGCGGGAGTGCGGGAATGCGGGAATGCGGGAATGCGGGAGTGCGGGAATGCGGGAGTGCGGGAATGCGGGAATGCGGGAGTGCGGGAGTGCGGGAGTACGGGAATGCGGGAATGCGGGAGTACGGGGATGCGGGAGTACGGGAATGCGGGAGTGCGGGAGTGCGGGAATGCGGGAGTGCGGGAATGCGGGAGTGCGGGAATGCGGGAGTGCGGGAATGCGGGAGTGCGGGAATGCGGGAGTGCGGGAGTGCGGGAGTGCGGGAATGCGGGAGTGCGGGAATGCGGGAATGCGGGAATGCGGGAGTGCGGGAGTGCGGGAGTGCGGGAGTGCGGGAGTGCGGGAATGCGGGAATGCGGGAATGCGGGAGTACGGGAATGCGGGAGTGCGGGAATGCGGGAATGCGGGAGTGCGGGAATGCGGGAATGCGGGAGTGCGGGAGTGCGGGAATGCGGGAATGCGGGAGTGCGGGAATGCGGGAGTGCGGGAATGCGGGAATGCGGGAGTGCGGGAATGCGGGAGTGCGGGAGTGCGGGAATGCGGGAGTGCGGGAATGCGGGAATGCGGGAGTGCGGGAATGCGGGAGTGCGGGAATGCGGGAGTGCGGGAATGCGGGAATGCGGGAGTGCGGGAATGCGGGAGTGCGGGAATGCGGGAGTGCGGGAATGCGGGAGTGCGGGAATGCGGGAATGCGGGAGTGCGGGAATGCGGGAGTGCGGGAATGCGGAGTGCGGGAATGCGGGAATGCGGGAGTGCGGGAGTGCGGGAATGCGGGAGTGCGGGAATGCGGGAGTGCGGGAATGCGGGAATGCGGGAGTGCGGGAGTGCGGGAATGCGGGAATGCGGGAATGCGGGAGTGCGGGAATGCGGGAGTGCGGGAATGCGGGAGTGCGGGAGTGCGGGAGTGCGGGAATGCGGGAGTGCGGGAATGCGGGAATGCGGGAATGCGGGAGTGCGGGAGTGCGGGAGTGCGGGAGTGCGGGAATGCGGGAATGCGGGAATGCGGGAGTACGGGAATGCGGGAATGCGGGAATGCGGGAATGCGGGAGTGCGGGAATGCGGGAATGCGGGAGTGCGGGAGTGCGGGAGTGCGGGAGTGCGGGAATGCGGGAGTGCGGGAATGCGGGAGTGCGGGAATGCGGGAGTGCGGGAATGCGGGAGTGCGGGAGTGCGGGAATGCGGGAGTGCGGGAATGCGGGAGTGCGGGAATGCGGGAGTGCGGGAATGCGGGAGTGCGGGAATGCGGGAGTGCGGGAATGCGGGAGTGCGGGAATGCGGGAGTGCGGGAATGCGGGAATGCGGGAGTGCGGGAGTGCGGGAATGCGGGAGTGCGGGAATGCGGGAGTGCGGGAATGCGGGAGTGCGGGAGTGCGGGAATGCGGGAGTGCGGGAATGCGGGAATGCGGGAGTGCGGGAATGCGGGAGTGCGGGAATGCGGGAGTGCGGGAATGCGGGAGTGCGGAAATGCGGGAGTGCGGGAATGCGGGAGTGCGGGAGTGCGGGAATGCGGGAATGCGGGAGTGCGGGAATGCGGGAATGCGGGAGTGCGGGAATGCGGGAATGCGGGAGTGCGGGAATGCGGGAATGCGGGAGTGCGGGAATGCGGGAATGCGGGAGTGCGGGAATGCGGGAGTGCGGGAATGCGGGAATGCGGGAATGCGGGAGTGCGGGAATGCGGGAGTGCGGGAGTGCGGGAATGCGGGAGTGCGGGAATGCGGGAGTGCGGGAATGCGGGAGTGCGGGAGTGCGGGAATGCGGGAGTGCGGGAATGCGGGAGTGCGGGAATGCGGGAGTGCGGGAATGCGGGAATGCGGGAGTGCGGGAATGCGGGAGTGCGGGAATGCGGGAGTGCGGGAATGCGGGAATGCGGGAGTGCGGGAATGCGGGAGTGCGGGAATGCGGGAGTGCGGGAATGCGGGAGTGCGGGAATGCGGAGTGCGGGAATGCGGGAATGCGGGAGTGCGGGAATGCGGGAATGCGGGAATGCGGGAGTGCGGGAGTGCGGGAATGCGGGAATGCGGGAGTGCGGGAGTGCGGGAATGCGGGAGTGCGGGAATGCGGGAGTGCGGGAGTGCGGGAATGCGGGAGTGCGGGAATGCGGGAATGCGGGAGTGCGGGAGTGCGGGAATGCGGGAGTGCGGGAGTGCGGGAGTGCGGGAATGCGGGAATGCGGGAATGCGGGAGTGCGGGAATGCGGGAGTGCGGGAATGCGGGAGTGCGGGAATGCGGGAGTGCGGGAGTACGGGAATGCGGGAATGCGGGAGTACGGGAATGCGGGAATGCGGGAGTACGGGAATGCGGGAGTGCGGGAATGCGGGAATGCGGGAGTGCGGGAATGCGGGAATGCGGGAATGCGGGAGTACGGGAATGCGGGAGTGCGGGAATGCGGGAATGCGGGAGTGCGGGAATGCGGGAGTGCGGGAATGCGGGAATGCGGGAGTGCGGGAATGCGGGAATGCGGGAGTACGGGAATGCGGGAGTGCGGGAATGCGGGAATGCGGGAGTGCGGGAATGCGGGAATGCGGGAGTGCGGGAATGCGGGAGTGCGGGAATGCGGGAGTGCGGGAATGCGGGAATGCGGGAGTGCGGGAATGCGGGAATGCGGGAGTGCGGGAGTGCGGGAATGCGGGAATGCGGGAGTGCGGGAATGCGGGAGTGCGGGAATGCGGGAGTGCGGGAATGCGGGAGTGCGGGAATGCGGGAATGCGGGAGTGTGGGAATGCGGGAATGCGGGAGTGCGGGAATGCGGGAATGCGGGAGTGCGGGAATGCGGGAGTGCGGGAATGCGGGAGTGCGGGAATGCGGGAATGCGGGAGTGCGGGAATGCGGGAGTGCGGGAGTGCGGGAATGCGGGAATGCGGGAGTGCGGGAATGCGGGAGTGCGGGAATGCGGGAATGCGGGAGTGCGGGAATGCGGCAATGCGGGAATGCGGGAATGCGGGAGTGCGGGAGTGCGGGAATGCGGGAATGCGGGAGTGCGGGAATGCGAGAGTGCGGGAATGCGGGAGTGCGGGAATGCGGGAGTGCGGGAATGCGGGAGTGCGGAAATGCGGGAATGCGGGAGTGCGGGAATGCGGGAGTGCGGGAATGCGGGAGTGCGGAAATGCGGGAATGCGGGAGTGCGGGAGTGCGGGAATGCGGGAATGCGGGAGTGCGGGAATCTAAATTATCTAAAATCTTAGGGTCAAATATGAAAGTTATAAACATATAGTGCCCCATTTATACATAAATATGAGGTTTTCTTAAAATTTGTAAAAATGGTAAAAAATATCTTGTTTGTAGTTTGCATGATAAGTTTTGTTCTAAAACTTGCGTTATAGTTTTGTTTGTGTTTAAAAAGAGCCAAAATTAAGAATTGTAATGTTTATTTTGACTACAACATAAATAAAAAAAACCAATCTTCGAGGTGGGCAAAAGGCTGATTTTGTAATTTTTTTAAATCTTTATACCATCTGGGGCACCTCTTAACATGCAATGAGGTGAATAATATTTTTTGTCTTCATTTGTAAGCTAAAATGACAACTTTCTGCAGGTATGCCCTAGCCGTTGTAAAAAAAACAGTTTTTTCACTCCACCCTAACGTACATATATGTACTTCTCTGCCTCAATTAAGGATGGTTTAGGGAAGGCCCTTCTATATCCCAAAACGCAAAGTGGAAACGAAATTGTAACTCTTTTATAGCTCCGAAATTCGTATGAGTTTCAATTTGTTGCACAAACGTGGATTCCAGGCAAAAAGAGATATATTCGTACATACAAATTTTCGTGCGATAAAAGAGCTTCAATTTGCCTTTTAAATGTGAACGGGCTTGTATAGGTTTGAGTATACATAAATCTTATCCCGCTTAAAAATTAGATTCACCCGTTCTTAGCCTGAAATAGGCACGGACATCTATAAAACCCCTATGGCACCCAAAACAGGAACGGTACCCTTGAGTAAAATTCTAACTTTTCAAATACATCCCGCTACAGGCACGAAGCACAGTATGGCCGGGTTCATGTTTGCAGAACTTACTTAGATCTAAGTAGCAACAAAACGTTCATGATCATCGCAGTTAAATTGTCGAAGTCTACTAAGCCAGCATTAAATTTAAAACTGCAAAAACTTACACTGCGCAGTCAGAACTACAAACATGAACTCGGCCTATGCTCACATTTTTTCTAGAATAAAGGAGCCAAATTGGAGCTTTTAGAAATTGTATAGATCGAAGAAAACGGGCAATTATCTTGGTGCCATTAAGCATACTCAGTAGACCAGTTCTCGTTCGTAGGTCAAGCAGCATTGGACTGTCAGTGATTAATTGGGGGACCGCTTGATAAAGCGACACTCGCGTTTGGAATAATCGATTACGAGCACATTCATATCTGTAGCAGAGACGTGCATACCATGTGTGGCAGGCGAATTTGTTCACTATGCATGCTAGTTCTTAAAAAATTACTAAAATTATTGTTACGACTAATAATAATGTATACATTAGGCAGTTCGCAGAAATGTCAAAAAAATTCTAATCGATTTTCAAGGAATCGAGTACTTTTGAACGAGAAAAAGGACTTATTGAGTTATTTTCTTTCGATTCTGCTCATGAGTATTTAACGACATCACAACCCAATGTAAGTGGCGAAACAAATGCCGTCCAATGGCAGATAGCGCCATTTCAATCGATTGAAAATTGGATTGGCAAAGAAAGGACTAACAAGATCGGCCGATAGAGATCGCAACCAAGTAAACTAAGATCTTGCTTGTTTCTCAGAGGATTTGGACGTTACGAACAATACTTCGAAACATGACTATTTGATGTACAAACGTAACAGAGGACGCGGAGTAAGTCATTTTCCCTATTTGCGAAGTTTGCAGTAGTGATGAGCAAAACTGGTCTTGCACATTTAGCAAGACCAAAGTAAGAGCAAGACAAAATAGGACAAGAACGCGACAAGACTGCAAGAATAAGATAACAAGACTTTTTGCCCATCACTAAGTGCCAAAACCTTGCAATGATGAGCAAAAATTCTTGCTTTGCACATTTAGCAAGACCAAGACAACACTGCAAGACTTTCTGCAAGACTTTTCGCAAGCCTTTTCGGAGGACCTTCTGCTCACCAGTGCAAGACTCTTGGCACTTAATGATGAGCAAAAAGTCTTGATATCTTGATCTTGCACTCTTCTCTTGTCTGTGCAAGACTGCAAGACCAGTCTTTCTCATCACTAGTTTGCACTGAATAAGGCTGTACAAGGACTAGTCGGTATGCAACTATAGTCGGGGTAAAGGTTGCTATTAAATATTCCACAACAGAATAGTGGACAGGATAGACTGATCTAATAACTGTAGAACTGTTAATTTTTTTTCCTTTTCAGGCCCAAAGATACCTATCATACTGCACTTCTATACCTATTATTTGCAAGAAAAAAAGACAGTTGCTGGGTGCTAGACTTATCGCTTTTGGCGCCCACACTTATACGTACAGGCAATAATGGTAGGGAAAATAGCACGGCAAGAAAGAATCATGGAAGGGAGGTGCTCGAGGTGATATCTATGAACTTACTTTGAAACTGCGGGATGTTATACGATTTGAGAAATACTGGGTGTGGAAGATTGCTCCACAGTCGAGCTATATTATATAATAACCCAGCGTGAAATGTTAGACGTGCTTCCAACCAAAGCACAAAAGATTGGTTTTATTGCCAAATGAAGCTTTTCATAAGCACTTAACTTTTTGTGTCATTCGGGTTCTTGTCGTATTACTGATGTGGTGAGTTTTTTTGATATTTTAGAATTACTCGTTATTTTTAAACTTTGGAGATACTTTTTATTAAATTTATTGTTCAGTGCATAAAAAATATGTATATATAAATAAATAAAAATTAGCACTGATTTTCTTTTCTGTAAAAGCTAAATCACAATATAATTCTCTATGAAGAATGTAAAAGCTTTCTAGGAGGATGAAATAAAAAAAGCTTTTCTCAATTGGCAATCACTTTCTAATCTCTACAAATAAGCTTAATTTAATTGCTTTGCCGCGAGGAGATTCAATGTTAAAAAAGAAATGCAAGGCAAGGCTTAGGGAAGCACTCCTTTGCTTCAAACGAATCGATTCAGTACTATTTTTGAATCGCTTTATTTCCCGCTGGGAATGAGCTTCTAGACCATACGCGCATAAAACAGAAGACTGTAGAGTGTAGCTGTGAACGAACAAGTATCGCGGGCAAAGTGCTAGGGTAACGCAAGGCTCCGGCATGAGCGAAGCTGTGAAACGGTTTGGGTTAGAGTAGATAATTTGTAAACGCTAGGAAAAGAGAGATTGATAGAATTGACTCGCAGAGATTTTGTAGAGTTCAAATTCGACGCTATTTGAATATTATCTTGATTGGACGACCATAAAAGCTCTGAAGCCATTTCTTTAGAACTGAGTCGATAGTGAAGTTAACAGAGCAGTATGATATACTCTGTGAAAAACCGTGGAGATATCTGAAACAATCAGTCCAGACTCATGAAAATGATAAAGGGATACCTTTAAAGGTGAGTCTTACCCTTTCCGACAATCGAGGATATGTTTAAAAAGCTTATAAAACCTGGGAATTTTGAGGTTTGTTTTCTCATATTTTTGATAATCACTAGGATTTTGTATCGCGATTTTGGCCTACTTCTATTTCAATGTAAAGCTCAATTTCAGAGTAAAGCTCACCCCAATATACCACCCCCGGTGGTATGAAAAATAAGAGCTTTTAGAGTTACGTACGAAACCATAATCTAACACTCAAACCACGGCATTGTTATTGTAATTTAATGAAAAAGCTCTCAGATTAGGTTTTCGAAATATCTTGGATTTGAAATTTTACACAGCGCGAATGCGGTGTAAAGTTATCAAATTACTACAATCTTGGATTTGGAGCTAGGTTGATGTTCATGTTAAACTCATGGCACAATAATTACGAGGTAAGCTCATTAGGGCCCCGTGACGTCACCCAGATCTTAGTTCACAAAGGAAAAAGCTTTCTCGTGACGTCACTTGGATGTTTTCTCATATAAAAATGGTAGAAGCTTTTCAAGATGGAAACAGCTTTTCCTTGCGAGCCTACCTTGTATTATTGTACTTTGGTTAAAGTTACAGTTAAAGTTTAACTTCGTTGAGGTAGAGGGCCAGTAGACTCCAGGGGTCGTATTCGAGGAATACTTTTAACCGAGGGTCAAGGATTACTAAGCTATTCAAAAAGAGGCCCGGAAAAATTATTTGAATCGATGCTTCAATCAAAAATCTCAGAACACTGATTATAATCAAGGCGGCATATGCTAAAGTTTAAAGAAGTGCTGATACTAAAAAAATTGTTGAAGCATTTTTCAGATAATTCCCAAATTAATGTTAACTTTTAGTGCCTTTTGAAAACCATAGAAATATGTTTACAGATTTCCTAGACGTAATACCTATTAATATAAAAGTTTCCATGAATTTTGTTTGATGAATTTTGAAATAAATTCCACGAAATGAAATTTTTAAAAGGCAATTTCCAAGTTTACAACGTTCCATCTTCAGCACTTCAGTAACTAATTTCATAATTTCGCATATTTATCCGAAAATATCTCTTTCCGGTATTATTCCTGGCAAAAATGCGACCCCCACTCCCCCGCCATTTTACTTTTACTAATAAATTCAATAATTCTGAGTATTTTCCTGAAACCTGATTAAGTAAAAACCATCACGAGGGTCGAGCCATGGTGCCATGAGTAGAGAAAGCAGCCGTCTTTGAAATGTGCTATCTAAGACGCCGGCCAAGATAAAGAAGGTGTACATCAAGTAGCTAATAACCGCCAGAGCAGCGCGGTCGTAGTGTAATTTTTAGTAAGTAAAATTGGCTCGGCCCCGCTGAAAGGGCAGATATAGGGGGTCATATTTACGATCCTGACGGAGGGACCCGGCAACATGGAGCTGGCGGAGCTCGCCCACAAGCATAAATACCACTCGGCAATTAAAGAAATTAAAAACGCATTCACCTCGGATCTGGAGTTAATTTATCTGCCCCTGGTTCTTGTTATCGTGGATTATGGTCGTTACTTTGTTGCACCTATATTGTATACCCAGAGCCAAGATGCCAGAATCGAGGAAGGATCCGCGAGAGCTGTCGCGGTATAATATGCTCCTCTGGAGCTCTCCGGTTTCAGGCTCGGCAGGCTCTAGCCAAGGCTGAACTCCGGGTTAGTTATCGGGATCTGTAATGTGCGCCTTAAATTCAGATTTTTATGTTGATGTTAAGCGCAGGGGTGGGGAGATGGCGGATTTGCCATCGGGCTCTGTGACGGCTGCAATTGTAATAAAGTCAGGAAATTATACACTGGAGCCCTCTTGAGGCGGGGCTTTGTCTTAAATTGCATGCTTAGCCGCAATTCCGTAATTCCGATTCGTTTTATTTTCAAGCCTGAATGATTGGTGATTGGAGCCTTAATCGAAGGAGACGGAACGTTGTTAATCGCATGATAAATGGTGCTCTGTGCAGTTGTAAGTGCTTGTTAAGATGCAGAAAACTCTTTAGATAGCTCCACCGAGATAAAAAGTAAAAGTGATAGGATTAAAATTTCAACTGGTTTGAATTTATGCTGACCTTCAATTAGTTCATTTTGGGATTAGTGGAGGCAAGTTTGTAATTAACGAGAACTCTCTTAAAATTGAATAAAACTTGGAACACATTTAAGATATCCCACAAAAAACTATTTTTCTGAAACAATGCCTTTCTGCAACTTCTGTATTCCCCATCTTCGATATTACTGCTAATAAATGATAAATTGTAATTGTCAATCAAGTTCGATCAGTTTACTCCTTTCTGCTTTTCCAATTCAATATGTATTTTATTCCTCTTTTGTTCGGTCCATTTACATTAAATAAGCGAAATAAGCGACTTCTGGTATTTCACTCGTTCTGCATGACATCATCCTTTAATTGATCGACGCATTGTTTCGAGCTGGTGATTGCGTAGCGCTTTGCGATGATGATTTAAAACAATAAAAATCATTTTAAATCTCTTAAAATCTGTGAATATGTTGTGATGTGACCTCATTGCGATGTCTGAAATTTTATGAACATTGGCACTAATCTGTTATAGACAAAATAATAAATATGACTCAGCAGTGGAATTCGATGATCAATTGAGTCTTTTTTTAGAATATTAGTTTAGATCTTTGTACTAACCTCTGTCACGTTATTAGGTAAATTAATTTCGAAAGGGTAGAAAAGCAGGAAGCATGAGGACAGATGAATGCATCCCAGACGTTTTAGGACGATATACTTACCGCTAGCAGAACGGTTTCATAAAGCTAGAGAAGCGCGTTTTTGGTACAGCAGAGATCATGTTTCTAAGTCACCGCATCAATAAGAAAGAAATACTTCCATCTCCGAGCGGGTTCAGGGTATTGCTCATCTCGAACCTCTAATTTTGATTCAAAGCTACTTGTCTGGTCGTTCTCAAATAGTTAAAATCCAGGATAAATTTTCCGAGCCCATACTTCTACACTGTGGAGTGCCACAAGGCTCTATTCTAGGTCCCTTGCTATTTAGCATTTACATTAATGACCTTCCTCTTGTAATTAAAAGTACATCTATGTACATAGATTCAACCGCTGAGTGTATTCGTAGACTTAACGATGATTTGAGGAGTATTTATGATTGGACTGTTAATAATAAATTGCCCCTAAATCCTAGAAAATCTTCATGACTGGTGGTTAGTAAGACTCCCTTTGTATTAAGCACACTCGCATCAATTATAATAAATGATGTCATTTTGCCTTATGTTGACTCAGTTAGAAACCTAGGTGTTGTGTTTAATTCTAAATTTAGTCGTTGTAGTCATACGAGCAGAGTTCTTCAAAAAGTCTATGGATGCTTACGTCAACTATGGGTAAGCTCTAGCCTTCTCACACCTGCTATGCGTAAAATGCTTGTGATTGCTCTAATTATGCCACAGCTAAGGTATGGTAGTCTAATTTTCCCGAAACTTGATTCAGTGTGTATGAGAAAAATGGAAGTTGCATTTAACGATTGTCTTCGTTTCGTCTATAGGCTAAGACGGCATGATCATATTACACCATATGCATCCAGTTTATTGGGTCTTACTTTTGCAAACCATCGCTCGTACTACGAATTAAAATTTATCTTTAAGTTTATGAATAAAATGTGTCCACGTTATTTGTTTGAGAAACCACGTTTCTTACAATCTAATAGGCAGGTAACATTATTGATTCCTAGGTGTAACTCGTCATTTGGTGATCGTTCTTACTTTGTCCAAGTTGCGCGTAAATGGAATGCCTTGCCCTGTGGTATTCGGAGTGCGACATCTAGCCAAACTTTCAACAAGCTTTTAAAAGACCACTATAGTTAATTCTATCTTTCTTTCTTTTCACTCTCTCTCTTTCTTTCTCTCTTATATTCTGCTCCCATTCTTTTCTATTTTATCAATCGTTCAAATATTTTTTATTACCTCTTCTTTTATGTACAGTTAAGATGTTTAATCTTTGTACTCTCCCAATAAATGTTATTATTATTATTAATTTTCGGCAAATCGATCTAGAACTCTTGGGAATGGTGAATGGCAGAAGCAGCACTGCTGAACCATATAATGGAGGGCTAAACATACAGTCGAATAGTTGAAGCTTCTGATTATGAAATCAGACGTTTTGAGACAATTCAACGGTCACCGGTGGCAGCCTCTAGAGATTTTTATTTCATAAAACTGTCACCAACAGAGTGGAAGTACTATGCATTTGATCGCTATCTTAAAGCCATCAGACACTTCCGTTCCTTCGTCGAAAGCCATAATTTCATGGTCTATACTGATCTTCTTCGTCTTCTTTGATCCGTTAGGTGGCGGTCTAAGCGTGACGTTTCTGCAACGGATTCGCTACTGGCGGAGTCGCTGGGTCTCGAACTCTATTCACTATTCGTTTCCATTCTCGAAAATTTTTGGCGAGTCTCGAGCCTCGATAACTGATAATCGATGATTCCTTAAGTCGCCCTCGATATTCTTTAGCCAGGTTTTCTTCGGTGCTGAATTTTCCGCCGGACGGTTTCGCCACTTGCCATGTAGGTTATTATCCATTCGGCAAACATGTCCACATCATCGTGTCTGCTGATCACATCTTTGTCTAACTGTCTCGTTTTGAAGGCAATCGCGGAGTGAGACACCGAGAATCTACCTCAAGCATCGCATTTGGAAGACCTCGAGCTTCTTGACGTCCGGTTTGAACAATGTCCACTTTTCCGCTCCATAAAGAGGAATCGGAAGGATCAGTGTTCGGTAAAGGCGTACTTTCGTTTTGATGGCAATATTTGTTCGTTTCCGTATGCACCACTTGAGCGAGGCGAATGTTGCTGTTGCCTGGCAGATGCTGCTAAGAACGTCGGCGGTCGATGTCCCTTTCGTTTCCTCAACCCATGATCGCAAATATTTGAACATAGGAACCTTCACTTTGGAAGACATTGCCAAAAGCAGCAAAAGTGGTGCGGTTGGCAACGAATACGCGCACCCGGTGGTACTTCATTTCCAGCTTTATTCGTGGGAACAAAATGAACAAAAAAATTAATGAAAAAATACAAAACAGACAGTTGCAGTGCCTACAAATAATGAGCAAGAAGGAAAAAGCCTTCAATACCAACCATAATCTTGGAATCTTCTACTTCAGGAGCCCAACAATCATGCTCAACGGGTAGCATGCCAATAGGCGAAGCAGTGAAAGACCACCTTCTAGTGACACTAACCGATACCAATTCTAGTATCGGCAGACTTATTGTCTCTGAGTCGATATCGGAGATGGTCGGTGAAGTTCGTGATGGGACAAATTATTGCTCGAGTATCTTCGGCGTCACAACAGGGACATCCCTATGGACAACTGGAAGATGCTTAAGACCAAGCAACCTCAGCGAAATAGTAAGACCCTGGTACTGCCAATCAACTACGAGGCCCTAGAGGGACCCGTAAGAGTTGGCTATAAACTCCATTTTGGACTAAGGCCGGCATGGATAAAGGTTTTCAAAACGGCTTCACATAACGAAAAAACTGACTCGAATGAAGAGCTTGAATAAACTAACAATCATCGAGGTTGAGAGGGAGTTAGCAATTGCAAACTCCAATGCATCGGTTAGCAAAGTAGTATATACATGACAGTAGGCGTTCTGTACCATCCTCTGGCTGCGTAAAGGGTCGATAAGGGCACAATAGTATACTGCTCTCTTTATCACAGGAAGTCCCATGGTCCCTTTACCGACTACATGGTCTCAAAATTAAATTTTGGGCGTTGCCCTAATATTCGAATTCCTACCAGAGAGGAATGAGAAGATTTACAACCTGACAAAGCCCAAGACGTTGTCTTGTACACAGACGGATCCAAATCAGAGTCGGGTGTAGCAGCTGCAGTGTCTTCCGCATAAATTAACGTGCAAAAAAGTTGCCTTCTTCCTACTTTCGCCAGCCAGCGTTTTCCAGGCTGAACTCCTGACAATTGTTCATGCCTGGTTAGCAATGCAGTCAAATCCAAGACCGAGAGCTATGGTAATTCGTCCGAAAACCGACTTCAGGGGTTTCAGCACGGATTTCGTTACGAATTTTATTTGGAAAAATTCAATGAAAAACTTGAAACAGAAGACTTGATACGAGTTCTGTGCTACCCACCCAGTGCATGAACCATCCTCACATGGTATTTTGTGGAAGAGCCACACTTAGCGGTCCAAAGAGCTACATGAGGCTCGCGAACCGCAGTTTGCCGACCACTGCTCTAGACAAACAGACATTCGTGTCTAACTTCTCACCTTACCATATAACATCATACATTATATACGTTGTCGCAGGCTATTTGACTTGCCTACACCTGCCTGCCCAGGTTCGACAAGGTGACTTCAAGTTGAAATCGCCCAAAGAGCACTCCAGCAACGGCTCACGGGTAAAAATACGTAGCCTCACACCAAGCCATTTAAAGCCTTCCAGCTTCCAAATAATAGATTTGATCATATCCATATGGATATTGTGGGACTTCTACCAACACCCCGCGGATACGCTTAAGTCTTGACGATAGTAGACAGATGCCCCAACACGGCCAAAACTACCAGAGTAAAAATAAAACATGACTTTACAACTGGCAAACACCGGCCGCTTGGCTTTTTAAGGGGCCTATGATGACGGTAGGGTTTTTCAACATTTTTAATGGGAAGACATACGGGCTCCCAAACCCTGAAACTCGAGCAAAAGATTTAAATGGACAAGAATTAAGCTGTTCGCACGGGCATACTATAGCTAATTTGAGCCAAAAAGATCTGCACGAAATGTGTTGTTGAATGTTCTTTTTTTGAACTTGACGATTTTCGTTATGCGATTATCCTACTTAAAGATCGTTATCGATTTATCCTACTTAAACAAGCACAAGAAAAGCGTATACCCGTAGGTGTGTGTGTCTCTGGTTGGCCTTCAAACCACTTTCTGGTTGGCCTTCAAACCGTTGCCTGCCACACGGCCGAGGACTATGCTTCAATCACGGTCGGGTTTCGCCCGTTGTAAGGGCATTTGTTATTTTTACTCGGGAGAAGGAATTGAGATAAATCTGGTGGCCGAGGTTTTTCTAAGGTAACTTGGTTGGATCACGATAAGTAATGAATTCGATTGAAATGGCTTTTGAAATTGCTCCCAATGATGAAAAAGATCGAAAGCTACTGGTACCATGGTAAAACTGAAGCTCAAAACGGCTAACCACTTGGAAATGATGCAACTGTACTGAGAACGTAGCAATAGAACCAAGATGGCTAATCCTTAGCACACAATAACTGTCGGAAGAGAATGATACAAATTGCACGCAATTTCGATTTACATAAATAACGTTTTTTCGATATTGTTTATGATTTTATAGCATAATTATTATTCGTTCCCAGAAAAATTAAAATTATAAAAAAAGCTCGCTGCATCTATTTTAAATCTATTCAAAATTAATAAAGATTAAGAAATTTGCATAAATATTATATTTAAAACTAGAAATGTCACCCATTAACCCGAATTAGAATTATCTAGAATTAAATGATAATAATCGAGAATCTGTTTCACTAGAAGCAAGTTCTACTGACGTTTTGGATATAAAAAATTGCGAGAAATTTCTACTTAATTTTAAACAAGATTTTCTTTGAGGATTGAAGTAAACATTTCTAAGAAAAGTGCATTGACAAACAATTTATAAATTAAAAAAATAAATGGTTAAAAAAAATTTTTAAAAAAAATTCTTTTCATTAACTAAAAAATGTACTGAAAAGTAAAAAATAAAAAATATTTTAAAGAAAGCGTGAAATTTCAATTTTAATGAAAAAGTTAATTAAAAGAATGGCGCATTTTTCATCAAAAATTTTTGTTAGAATTTGAAATTAACAAAGCAAAAAATTGAGGGTTATTGTAAATCTCACGCGATTTACAGTTATATTTTCAATTTTTGATGAAAAATGCGCCATTCTTTTAATTAACTTTTTCATTAAAATTGAAATTTCACGCTTTCTTTAAAATATTTTTTATTTTTTACTTTTCAGTACATTTTTTAGTTAATGAAAAGAATTTTTTTTAAAAATTTTTTTTAACCATTTATTTTATTTTCTACTTTTTAGTTTATTATATGTATTCCGCCATTTTATGATGGCAATTCTATTAGATTTAAAATTACGTCACACAGTTTACTGTATTCATTTGATACCCATGTCGTGGGCTCGGTGGAACATAATTGCAAAAACGGCCGCCATCTCGGAACCGTCTTCTTGATTTTTTTACAAAAAGGTCAGATTGCATTTAGTACTTATACATGATGAGTTGAACTCAAGTTGAACCCAAGTCTAACTACATGAGTCGATTTGGGTTAAGGTTGACTGAACTCGACTCAGCTCTGCTACCTGGGTTTAATTGAAATTATGCATACAGACATGAGTTCAGTATTTGAGTAGTTGAATTTAGTTGACAGCAGCATCTCTGTGTTTGTTTGTGAATTTTTGTAACGTGTATTGCTTCTTTATAATCAACTCACCCTTAACTCAACTATTCATCTCATCATTCATACACATTAACCACCCGAACTACGAGTGTGTGCAAAATTGGAAGTTGATCGGTTATATTTTCTACTTTTTAGTCTATTATAAGCTTTCCGCAATTTAGTGTTGGCCGCCATTTTGAATTTGGAATGACGCCACATAGCTTATTGTGTTCTACCTGTCATATCCTTTCATTTGATACCCATGTCAGAGGGCCGTGAAACACAATTTCAAAAATCGGGCGCCATTTTGGAACCGCCATCTTGATATTTTTACAAAATGGCAAGATTGCATTGTCATCCAAACTAAACGTGTATGCAAAATTTCAGCTCTATCCGAAACCGGGAAGTGGGTCAAATTTAACTTCCAAGATTTGACGACAAACAGTGTAAGTGTTGGCCGCCATTTTGAATTTGGAATGACGCCACATAGCTTATTGTGTTCTACCTGTCATATCCTTTCATTTGACACCCATGTCAGAGGGCCGCGGAGCACAATTTCAAAAATCGGGCGCCATTTTGGAACCGCCATCTTGATATTTTTACAAAATGGCCAGATTGCATTGTCATCCAAACTAAACGTACATGCAAAATTTCAGCTCTATCCGAAACCGGGAAGTGGGTCAAATTTAACTTCCAAGATTTGACGACAAACAGTGGCACAATTTCAAAAATCGGGCGCCATTTTGGAACCGCCATCTTGATATTTTTACAAAATGGCCAGATTGCATTGTCATCCAAACTAAACGTGTATGCAAAATTTCAGCTCTATCCGAAACCGGGAAGTGGGTCAAATTTAACTTCCAAGATTTGACGACAAACAGTGTAAGTGTTGGCCGCCATTTTGAATTTGGAATGACGCCACATAGCTTATTGTGTTCTACCTGTCATATCCTTTCATTTGATACCCATGTCAGAGGGCCGCGGAGCACAATTTCAAAAATCGGGCGCCATTTTGGAACCGCCATCTTGATATTTTTACAAAATGGCAAGATTGCATTGTCATCCAAACTAAACGTGTATGCAAAATTTCAGCTCTATCCGAAACCGGGAAGTGGGTCAAATTTAACTTCCAAGATTTGACGACAAACAGTGTAAGTGTTGGCCGCCATTTTGAATTTGGAATGACGCCACATAGCTTATTGTGTTCTACCTGTCATATCCTTTCATTTGACACCCATGTCAGAGGGCCGCGGAGCACAATTTCAAAAATCGGGCGCCATTTTGGAACCGCCATCTTGATATTTTTACAAAATGGCCAGATTGCATTGTCATCCAAACTAAACGTGTATGCAAAATTTCAGCACTATCCGAAGCCGGGAAGTGGGTCAAATTTAACTTCCAAGATTTGACGACAAACAGTGTAAGTTAAATAAAAGAATTTAAAAAGAAAATCTAGGGTATAGTTATTGACTGTGATTTGGTAGATGTCGATAGTTTAGGTCAGTAAAAACATGACTTTTATTTTATTAAAATACAAAAATAGAAATAAAATAAAAATCTTTTGGCTATGTTCCGCATCATAAAAACTTAATGTGATGCTTAAAATATTCCACAAATGTTTAGATCGGCTTTTAGTTTGTTACTAATGCTTTAAACATCTTGATTAATTTTGAGCGTATTTTGATCAAAATAGAATTTAGAGCACATATTATCCCAATTTATAATAAACTTTAGTATTATTGGAAACTTGTTATCACTACGAAATTTATTCCAATAAAATTTACACTTTTAAAACCAATTTGTAATAAATTAGACTAAGTGGCTTTGCAGGAATTGCTGTCACAGTATGTTGGCGCCATCTCGCCCATGGCAATTTTCGGTAGAGATCGAATTATAATTTTATTAGTTTAATTGGTTAATTCAGTGGATTTGTCGAAAATGCTGTAAATGATGTGCAAACAAAACTTATTCGTCAATATTGTTTGTTTTCTTGTCGCAATTAATACTAATAATTATTTATGGGAAATAGGATCATAATGTTTCGCTTTTGTCATGAATCTTGAAGTTATGTTCAGTGGTAACCACTGGCAAAATTTATGTTATAAGGTGCATACTACTGCTAGTCCACTAGTCCATGCACGCCTACAAGTTTTCATCTAACTTTGCATCAACAGATGCATGCATACTTCTCATGCTAAAAATCCGCTGGCAAGATAGCATTACAAATGAAGAACCAAGGAGCCGTGCTGCCCAAGAGGAGATAGACAACCAAATCAGGCAAAGGATATGGAATTAGATTGGCCACAGCTTGCGACACGAAAAGGAGAATCTATCCTTTTGACTGGATTCCGCAAGGATCCTGTCGCGTCGGAAGACCTAGAACAACGTGAAGGAGAACCCCATTAGCAGAGGCC
Organism: Thereva unica; assembly: GCA_949987705.1. Classification (NCBI taxonomy): domain Eukaryota; kingdom Metazoa; phylum Arthropoda; class Insecta; order Diptera; family Therevidae; genus Thereva; species Thereva unica. The sequence goes on from OX465284.1 coordinate 86,493,544, forward strand.
GCAGCAACTGGGAGATCCTGGTCGGGGCTGAGAGCTGTCGTGCAAAACAGAATCCGTTGGAGGGCAATCATGTCCCATGAGGGATTAGAGGAGCGTAAAGAAAGGAAGAAGAAGATGACGAGCCTCCTTTCAATCAATGGAAAAGAGGTGATAACAGAAAGCAAATCCAAGGCCGATTTATTGGCATCTTTGTTCGTCTCAAATTCTTCTTTACCCGAATCTAATACGTCACCACCGGTCCTCGATCGCATCGCCCATTCAATGGGCGGGATTTTCTTCAGGATCCGTGAAGTGTATAAATGTCTCAAGGAGCTTGACGTCAACAAATCCACTGGCCCCGATAATATTCTCCCTATGGTACTCAATAAATGTGCCTCACCTTTGGCTAAACCTCTCCGTAAACTTTTTGCCTTATTATACATATTTCTCCGGAGTTTATCCAAAATTTTTGAAACTAGCTCATGTTCAGCCCATTCCCAAAAAAGGTGAAGCCAGCGACCCATTAAACAAATAGCAATAACTTCTGTTCTCTCCAAAATCACGGAGACAATAATTAATAGAAAGCTGATGCAATATTTAGAATCTGGTTGCTCTAGATATTTCCAAGGCTTTTGACAGAGTATGGCATCCCGCTCTGCTGTCTAAACTCCAAGCTATTGGTATCGACTCAGTTCTTATAAACCAGATTGAGAGCTTTGTTTCTCGCCGTTCAATCAAGGTAGTATTGGATGGCGTCGAATTCAACCCACACTCCATCTCGGCCGGCGTTCCCCAAGGATCGATCCTCTCACCTGCTCTCTTTCTAATATTTATTAACGATCTGCTTTCAATCCCCTCCAACCCACTCCATCTCTTAGACCGCGAACTCATTTCCCGCTCTCTTAACGCGGACATCGAGCTCATTCTTGACTGGGGCCGCAAGAATCGGGTCGAATTAAACGCATCAAAACCAAAGTACTGCCTTATCTCCACCAAAACCTGTACCGACTTTCACTCTATTTTAGTGGACAAGGATAAACTAATACCTGACCCATCTCTTAACATCCTGGGAATGACTCTATCCAATGATATGCAATGGAATGGTCACATATTCCAAATCGCCAAACAAGCGTATCAATGCCTCGGATTCCTTAAGAGATGCAAGTTCCTCCTTCAGCCAGCTGCTCTAGCCGCAATCTACAAGTCCTACATTCGACCCCACCTTGAATACAACTCATATATCTGGGCGGGCGCTCCTAAACCCACCTTGGCTTGGCTGGACAAGGTGCAAAATCGCGCCATCAAACTAGCACCTCCTCCATCGACCCTTTAAGCCACCGTTGGAATGTAGCTGCACTCAGCAAGTTTTATCGCTATTATTACAGCGAATGCTCCACTGAAATAAAGAACCTCCTGCCTACACGGAAACTTCCGCAACACAAGACTAGCCAACTCGGCTCACCCCTTCACGCACAGTACGGTTTAGCAGTTCGTTTATAAATAGAACAACTCGATTGTGGAACTCTCTTCCGCAGTCGGTGTTTCCGAGCTCATATAACATCTCTGAGTTCAACCGCAAGGTTCATCGACACCTACTCATGCACCCTCCAGACCCTTAACCTATCCTTTCTATTCTATCCTTCAGATCAAGCTTACTGCTATACATTGAACCATGACTCGAACGACATGACGGACAAGTAGTACAAAGGGTGACTCCTAAGCTTCATCGTATCACAAAAAAAAATCGGCATTTCCCGGAATATTTCAGCGCATGCTTTTAAGGCATCCATTTTCCTTATTTATTTGATCAATACAATCCTAACTAGTATAGACACAGGCCTTCTTTCTTAGTGTCAATTTCACAACAACACGGTAATAACTACACTGTCACGCTGATACCGTGGTGATTGTATGCAAAGATCCTCATTTGTTTGACTTTTGCTTGATCTCGTCACTGGACGCTAATTTCAAGGCCGGCTTAAAGTCTCTAACCCAAGCTTCATCGATAGCGACAATTCGATAGAGCAATGTTTAACCGAATATCAAATATTCTTTTTAAAAATATATACGCCAATTGCATCGCCTTCATTTGACAAATATAATCTTTCGCAATGGAAACGAAAATTATGGAATTATAGTTCCAATTATTACCGCATCGATCGTATTCTCCAAATTTAGTTAGAATTTGTGCATTATCCTCATTTAGGATTCCTCCGCAGACTAGCTGATAGGCTTACCGCACAGCCCAAAGGTTAGAAGTCAGCCAGAAATATAATAACCCCATTACTGAGGCCCATCAGGACCTTGACTCTATTCAATAATGCTAAGGTCTCGAGTAACTCGGACCTCTGCAAAAAAACCCTTACAGATTACAACAAAGAGTTGAGAAAATTCAAACGAAGGTCATAGAAAACTTTCTGCAAAGGAATAAACAAGCGTCCAGTCTTCATGAGGTTACAGAAGTTCTTCCTTAGGATCACTAAAATAGCATTGTGCCTCATATCGACCCTTCAACCTCTTTTACTCTTTCATGGAAACAGTGTCAGGATCTCGCTCCACAGCTTGCAATTTGCCTACACAGGCCAGGCCAATCTACACAGACTGTTATTCACGTGCTAGGAGAGATATCGAGAGGTACCTTCGGGCTGTGTAAATTTGTCTTTGCGCATTCGCAGATATCGAGGGTGCGTTTGACAATGTTATATTTGGCGATATCAATGATACTGCAGTAAAAAAGGACCTTGGACCATCACCCTTCAACTGAGAGATGGATAACATGGCAGAAGATTGATAACTGCTGAGATGTATGGCGAATCGGTCATGATAATAATTGCAAAAGATTGTTTTCAAGGAGGGGCCCTATCACCGCACTCAATCGTTTTCAACGAACATCTTGTGGACCTGAATAACCGGGATTTCAAAGCACAAGCCTATGCAGATGAATCGTCAGAACGAATCTCTACGCGCATATCCAGTGGTGGACCAAGAACACGGGTTTAATACCAACTATCATCGTTCCATTTTCTTTTAGCTCTGTTCTATTAGTTCTGTTCCACTGCGGCTATAAAAGTCCTACGGACACTCCCTCCGCTGCACCAAGTAGTGGAGAAGGAGAATCTGGGGGGGGGGGGGGTCTATTGTGCGGGACTCTTCTTCTATTGAGCCAAGATACATTGCCGATCATTTCTCAATTCTCAAGAAGCTAAACCTGGAGCAAATAATCTCATTATCCGATACCTCTCCTGTCACTCTGAAATTCGACAACCCGTTTATGAGGATTATCGAAAGCCGCTTAGAAGAGCAGCACGGCAGGCCTGTCTTTAAAGGAAGTGCAACCTTTTGCTATACTGATGGTACCGACACCGATAGTGGGCTAGGACCGGCCCATGGTCCTTGGCATCACCCACAGAGTTTTTAAAGCTAAGGTACTCACTAACCAAATGTGCTTCCAAATTGTATTAACAGAGCCCCAAATAGCACTAAGGTGGTGTGGCAGTGGCGTGATTTTTGCCTGACATGTGGAAACAAAATTGGCCGGCAGTTGAATGGTGGCGGGGTGGTATTAACATTATTAAGCGCGAAAAGGTAAGCGTAAGTGATTCACCATTATCTTACTTCTACGAGAAATGGCATCCGCTGCCACTTACCACTCAAAAAGTAAACCTTTCGGAGACTAGTGGCAATCGAGTGATGCCACGTTACTTGCCAGATCCCACACCATCGCCACTCCACTTCAATGGGCGCTACTTCATTTAAATTTTCGGGAATTAATTTTTCCATTTGCCATTAGACCGCCACGCCACTGCCACGTCACTGCCACCCCACTTTAGTGGGCGCCCAGCATAATAACATTGTCACTTTCTGGGACAGTCAAGCAGCCTTGTTGGCGTTCAAAACGCACAATTTGTCATCTTAGATTGTCTCTTATTTGTCGAACCTATGTTCCGCTGAAGAAGGTTCTGCGGGACAGATATTCAGTTGTGAGGCTACAGTATAAACAAAATTGAGTCTTCTTTGCCTTCTGATTTGGAATATGAATATGACTTACTGAACGACCTTCGTAAGGTATCTAAACCAACCAAAAACATTTCCTCAAGCCTTGAACTACCACTAATGTAATTTTCACTATTATTCATTGCGCATTTTTTAAATGAAGCCTTTTTATTCGTCAATCCTGTCTCGAGAAACCAAGTTCAAGGTCAAGGTCAGAGATATCACAACTGTATCCTTCTCATTTAGGTGGACACACTTTTGCCTTTGTTTCTGCCTGCGTGAATATTGCTCGATGTAAAAATTAAATATTTTTTTCGCAAATTCTATATACTCAATTATTTTTTCATTAGGAGTAGCGCTTGTTGTAATAATTTATAAAAAAAATGCCTATTCTTAAACTTTTTTTACTTATTTTTAAGGATATCGAATATCCTTTGTCTTTGTTGTTATAAATAATAAACACAAGGAGTATATATCTCCTTAGAATTATCATAAACGCAAAAGGGGGACCTCGACCAATATCACTTTCATGGAACAAAGCCTCTTCCTCACAACTAGAATGTCTGCCAATTCATTCTTCTCCACAATCGTGCTCAGCTTCGTGACTCAATTTTCTTTCCCTAAATAGTCGCAACCACCAAATCAATTTCCATTCAAAATCCCTTAAGTGTGTCACAACAAAAATTACCAAAAGGAGGCCTTCCACAGCGCTTCCCCACAACCTAATCATGCCATACATTCCCCGAGTCAAGAATTTAATTAGATAACGAAGCGAATTAAATTGGAGAAACCGGAAATTAACCACAAGAATTGTACCTGGCTTCTGCAGAGCGTGTACCGAGTTGACTATGGCCAGGCACCAGGTAGGCACTACCTCGTACATTCAATTGAACAAAAACGTCCTTTTTCTATCCTAGTGCAACCTTGCAACTTCGCCAGCCCCAAAAGTTTCTTGCAAACTAGGCAACTGGTAACGAAGGAGCAGAGCGAAGTTTCCAGCTAGTTTCTTCGTGCTCCTCCTTGGTTTTTTTGGCCGTGGCTGAAAAGAATCCACACATTTTCAAAACAAATGGAAACAAAGGAGTTAAAAGAATTTCGCCTGACGTGAGCTGAATTAACTGAAAGACACGAAAAACAAAGTTCCACTTCCGGCCGTGCATAGTCCTGAGACAATGCTTGACGGAATTTTAATGATCCTCAAGAATTTTTGCAAGTACCCATATCAGGTTACATCAGGTGATTCCTGAGTATTTTGTTTCGTTGCTGTTTTTTCTAGCTTCTTGGTTCTTACCTCGTGGTTTAGTTTCTTGTGTTTTTTGTTTAAAGTTTTTGGGTTGACATATTGCTCAAGGCACAACGGTTTCTGGTTCATTAGGCGAAGACTGAAGTTTGTTTACTTGCGATTGAAGGTGCATTTGTAGCTGTGAAGAGAGAATTAACACCGGCTGCAGGGCCATCGAAGAAGACAAACGCTATCTATTTGTTTCATCTACACACTGATAATAGTTTTTTCATCCTCATATTCCCCGCAAATAGATAGTGGTGCTCCAACTCCAAGCAACTAACCTGACCCCCGTAACCTATCCAAATCTTCTCTCTATCCTTCGAGCTAAGATTTCTACAGGATATTGCAGCATGACTTGTACGATATGGCAAATTGGTGGTACAAAGGGTGACACCTGAGCTTAGGCTATCACATAAAAAAAAATAACGTCCAGAGGCAACGATCTTACCGGTCCTCGCATTAATTTTTTTAATTTCTTAAAAATTTAATAGCTTCATCAATTATAATTGTTCTTACAATGTTTGGTTAGTTGCTGACTTAAGAATTATGTCGGAGCTATCAAGTTTTTCGTAGGCGTAGACCTTGGTCCGCCATTATAAGTGAAAAAAAGTTTACTAGTAAATCATATGGTTTGGTATTATGGCTGCTCTGTCAATACCACAAACGATTTGCTTCTAGGCAATAAATATATAAAATATAGAAAAATTATTCATAATCTAGAATGTCATTACATTACATTTTTAGTTCACTCATAGGTGCTACCACATTTCTTAAGTGCTATGCAGAAAAAGGAAATGAAATAAATGACGAGAAAAAAAAAATAATTTTTTTTTATGTGGCAGTGCTAAGCTCAGGAGTCACCCTTTGTACTACCAGTCCGTCATGTCAGTTGTCATGTCATGGTGCAATGTCTAGCAGTAAGCTTAGTACGGGAGGAAGGGTGGGGGAATAGGTTAAGGATTATAAAGGTACGGGGGGGTATTGAAGAAGGTGGTGATGAACCCTGCGTTTGAACTCTTGGATGTTGTAGGAGCTCGGAAAAACTGACTGCGAGAGATTATTCCACAGTCGAGTTCTATTTTCAAGCGAATTCATATCTTGTTGAGTGCGTGAAAGGGGGAGTTGCAGATGGAGGGAATGAGACGAGTGGGCTAATCTGGTGTTGCGGGTATAGGAACCTCTCTCGTTAGGAGCTGTTGTTCTTTTGTAGAAGGTCGGTAAGAAAGTGACTTCATCTGACAGTTCCAAAAAAGGGAGGGAGCAGGGTGCAGCATATGAAACGGGGAAAGGTGAGTTTGGCCGATAATGGACGACGCACTATTATTGCGAGAGTTTTTATTCTGTCGTTAGAGTGGGTCATATTTACCAAACTTTTTCGCATATTCGAAAGGAGGTGCATCATGATTGGACTCATATTGGTTTCCCTGCAGATAGTCTTGTTAAAGAACCATTTGTTTTCGGCACTCATGTACATTGACGCGCAGTGTCTCAGTACCTTCCTTTCAAATATTTGAATTTCCTTAGCAATAGTGGGCGAAATCGAGAACCATACCGGAAAGGCATAAGCGAGCACCGACCGAATGATGGTCTTATACATTAGAGTCTTAGTATTACTATCATATATAGAACTTTGGAGTTAATCAGCGGTTTAAGACTGGCTAGCACTGAGCTTGCTTTATGAATCTTCATTTTAACGTGGGGTTTCAGTTTTAGTCTGTGATGCATACTAACTCCTAGATACTTGAAATTGGTCTCGGGGACCAGGACCACTTCCCCGACTCTGATTCTAACATTCCTAGCTTCGGCAGGTGCAGCCCTATGTCCCTTCCCAGCAGGGTTCCTGAAGCATATTAGTTCACACTTGCTTTTGTTCACTTCGATTCTCCATTTGCACAAGAATTCCATAATTGTATTTACATGATGTTGAAGCGCTACCGCTGCCCTCATTGGGGATACTTCCGAAGTCATGACCACTGTGTCGTCTGTGTACTGAATAGCACTGGAAGAACCGACCATGTGTGGAAAATCATAGAGAAACAGGTTAAACAGCTTTGGGCCTAGAATGGACCCTTGCGGCACCCCTGTTTCCATTCTGAGCGGTTGGGAGCAGAGATTCCCCATTTGAAAAATCCTGGATCTTTCTCGTAAAAAACTATGAATGATTCTAATTAGCGGAAAAGGGCAGCCTAAAGTGGTTAACTTCAACAGCAGCCCCTCATGCCACACTCTGTTAAACGCCTTATTCATATCTATGGAGCAAGCAAGGGTACACCTTTTACTTCTTAGATTTTGAATGATTTTCTCCTGGAACAACAGTAGCGCCTGTTCCGTTGAGTGTTCCTTTTCAAAGCCGAATTGGGAATGGGGGATACATTTCTTCTCAAAACAAAACTTCTCGAGCTTACCCAGGATCAGTTTTTCTAAAAGTTTGCCGATGTTTGAGAGCATCGCTATTGGTCTAAAATCGTCAGTACATGAGGACCTGGATAGCTTCGGAATAGGGATTATCTTTGCTCTATTCCAGCATTTCGGGAAGAAGCAGTTGTTTATGCAGTTGTTGAACAGAGGGCACAAATGTGAGTCGAGCACGCCCAGAGATTTTTTAGGATAAAGTTAGAGACCCCATCCGGGCCGGCAGACCTTTTCCCTTTCAGACTTTTACCCAATTCTAAAATAGCGGAGAGCGTAGTGAAATATCCACCTTCAACCGAGGGATTGGAGGCTGTATTTGTTGGCGAAAAAGGATGATTGGGGGCTGGATAGTCCCGTTCGATCCTAGCCATGATCTCATCCACTTGGGAATCTGTCGGGTTATTAAAATCGAAGGGGTCCTTCGTGAAGATTTTTTCATACTGGTCCCTGAAGGCATTAAGCTTCTCCTAGAATTAGTGATAGTTCTTCCATCAACAATTAATTTGAAGCTCTGCAAGTTAGCCTTTATCCTCTTTCTCCCCGTCAGGCGGTCAATCTCCTTAAACGCCTGTGGAGAGGGTCTAATTTTGCGCAACTGCCTCTCATACCAAGCGTTCGCGTCTAGCCTGAGTCTTTCACGAACCAGTTCATTAAGGCAGGTTAATCTTGTTGAGAGCTCCGCATATTCTGCGTTCTGTCTGTTTCCGGTTCGGCAAAAAATTCTTCTGAGAGCCCGCAGCCAACTACTTCTGGCCCTAATGAGTTTCAGGCTTTATTCCGAAATACCATTGTATTTAAATTTCAAAATCTTACTTTCGGCATGTCTGTCCAAGCATTCCATAATTAGTTTAGGAATTTTGCATGCGAAGAATTCAATCTCCTCGTTTGTGAGGCTTCTATCGACCGGTAGGGAAGTAACCAGAAGACTTCTGCGTTGATCTGCATTAAACAAGTCCCAGTTAATATTTCTATACGAAGTGACAATTTTGGATCACTTCTAGTTGTTTGCCAGTTCCCTAACTGTATCTTGAGGGCCACCCCATAGTGGTCTGATGGATACGCAAAGGTACCACATTCTACCCGGGTATTACCAGTAAGAGGAGCTCCTCGGGAACGTGGGGGAATCAGGGCCGGTCCTCGCATATGTATCCGACGTGTGTGCTTAACAAAAAGTACTCTAACCGTTTATGTGAGGAAGGACGATTCAGGAGATTATACAGCGACAAAATCTACGAGTCCTATCGCGACATAGACGTGAAAAAAGAAGGCTCCGATGGACAGGGCATCTAGCACGTATGAGTGAAGATGTACTTGTTCGGTAAGATCTATATATAATGCGACAGCGAGGGAATCCCAACCTTCGTTGGCAGGATGGCGTAGACCGCACTTAGAGATGCCAAACTGGATGATATTAATGGCCCCTGTGCTGAAAGTCGAGTCGTGGTGACAAGTCGTTTGAGTTGAAGAAAGTGACGTTTTGTGCGAATTGGTGCTCACGAATATGTTTGGATCGACCTTTATACGGTAACTCTAACTTCTGCTTCAGACGTTGTATTCAATTTGCGTAAAGGCCCAATAACAATGAGCACAAGGAACTTTCTTCAGCAATAAACTTTCTGCGGAGCTTTCATTTTCAAGAATCTAAATTCTGAAACTGTTTTAGAACATATCCCCCAAAATTCCGGTATTAAACTAATATATTAAACGCGTGTCTATTAAATAATGCGTACACTGTTTACACAGTCTACGTAAAATAAATAGTTTTTGTCTTTGCCTTTTCGATTTCATAAAATTGCTTTCACTTGCGTGGTTTGTTCACTTCGTATTTTCCTATTAAAAGAAAAATTTGAATATTTAATCCGAGATAAGAAGCAGCTTTTAATTTATACTCCAGTAATTATATAGTGCCACAGATTTAAAAGGTCTAATCCGCTATTAGAGAAAGGCGTTCCCACTAAATCAACAACAACAAGTGGAAAGCATGTGCCCCGAACTTTGAGCCGATTCAGTTAGATCCAGTTGCCGCGCTGTGCTGCATCCCAGGCCATATGTGTAATTATTGTCAATATCCTACTTAATAAAGGCGGTAAGTCTGTGACCATGGCTCCCCTAGACGACGTCTTTCGAACCAATTTAAAATAATTCGCCCATTCATCTTCATTTGCACATAAATTACGTTCTCACCAGAAAGTCAGTGGGTCCAGTTAATGCATGGCTGTAGTTCAGCCACAAAAAATCCATATAGCTTTACTGAAAAAAATCCCTCCTCTGCGGAAAGCGATCCCTGCCGCATTATAGACTTATAAACCGAGGGGAATCTTCCTGCCCTGTTGCAGCTTGAATGCATCTTCTCCATGCAATAAGCTGTCACTTGGCAAATGCAGTCAGTAGATGCATTTCTAGCGGACAAAAAAGGAGGACTTGCATAATCCGCCATGATAAGGAATCAGACGAGGTCGGGATGGTACACCACTACGGATTGGTGATGGTGTGGTGCTGCTGCCACTGCTGCTTATGCTGGGACTAGCGAACTGGTTTCTGGCCGGGAGAGGAATTAATTTCGATTGATGATATTAAAAGGCGTTGGCCAAGATCATTTCAGGCTGGGCTTAATGTGGAACCTGATTTTGAGCATTTTTGATCGCAACTTTTCTACGTAATTAATTGGATTCCAAACACCGTGAGCGCGAGCTGTAACGTGTTTCGCTGAACGGGGAGGATTTTGTTTAAGTAACACGCCGTGATTTTAATATCGAATGAGGAGAAGGTATTCATGCATATATATGCACTTGTAATTATGTCAGTGCTGTGTATAATCACCTGGGATAAGACGCTGTGAAATGTGATATTTAGCTTGTTACAGTTTAAAGTGTGCAATTTGAATGAGTTATGGATTTTGTATTTGGACTGTGTTAGCGATGTTTACCTGTCAATTGCAGGTGGTTTAGCAAAATTAGATAAACTAAATAAGTGGTAAGCCAAAGACACGTTTCTCCTGTTTTGTGAGTTGAAGCACAACCTGCACAGGCAATTTCAGTTTTATTTAATTTAATAAAAAAATAAAAATAAAGATCTCATCTCATAATAAAGGTCTCATCTTTCATCTTGTTGAGGCCGAATGCTTAATTGTATTTAAAAATGATCGGATCGAATTAAAAGTCACGTCGTTTCGGTTCAACTAACAAATTCAAAATTATATTTTATTTGAAACAAAATAGCGAAGCATTTCAATAGACATGCTTCGATCTTTAACCTCGCCGCGTCTGGTCCCAAGTCCGGAGTGTGAAAAGAGGAGGGTGGTCGAACTGCCGAATTGACCAGAATCGGGAAACCGAAGAAAACCGCATGGATATACGAACTACCACAAAATAATGTTACTGCATCCGGGCAGCTGAAGTGACAGCGCTGGGAACCTGGGATGCTGGTGAGAAGTAGGTTACCGGCCGAAGAATCAAATTAGTCACCCCGAAAATGGAAACTCAATTGGTCTCGTGGAATGCACGAACAGGACATAATATCGGTCAAAAGGAAATCATAGCAAAGGAATTATCGAAATGGAAAATATCAGTTGCTGCGCTCTCGGAACTATGACTTACCAAATCCGGGACTTTAACTACAGTCCAGCCAACAATAGAAGAAGCGATGACGCTTTTCTATTCCGCGTTGGATTTATGATTGATTGACCGGCTGAGAACAGCGTTATTGCATTCCAACCGATGTCCGAACATAGCCTCGGTAGCCTTTTTTTTTTTTTTTTATAAAAAGCATTTATTTCTCTTACTAACTATCTTGATATAAATTTAACTAAATGCTTAAAGTTAATTATTCTAACCTATTCTAGTCTATCTAACTTACTGGCCCTCAACAGGCACTCTAAATTAATCTATAACTTATATTAACTTATGCCTTTCGGCTAAAACTTATCTATTTTTAATTATATTTTATTTAAAAACAAATCATTATTATTGTAAATCTAAGGAAAAATGTGAAAAAAAAACTTAGAGCTATGTTTATATTATATAAAAAATCTTACGTCTACTTAATAATTAACTTACTTCTAGAACTATCTGGGCGGGGGGCAGCGGAGATGATAAAATCGTCTCAGGTGATCCCCGTCCAGGCGACGAGCTTCCACAGGCTCGAGTGATGCTAGAGCTCAAGCTCATGAAAGCTCGCACCACTTACTTACAAGCTAATTAACCTAAACACAGAACTATCCGGACGGGGTACAGCGGAGGACCTGCCTCGGATGTACTCCGTCCAGGCGACGAGCTTCCACGGGCTCGTGTTAGAAAAACTAACAAAACAAACAAAGAACAGACAAACAACAAACAAAAACAGACAGACAAAACTAACAAAAGCTCGTGGTAGCTCGCACGTAAGCTTACTTAAAACTAAATCTATTACTAAGTAAAAACTATAACTAATCCTATCTAAGTCCTAAGCTAATCATTAAAACTAAATTACAAGCTAAACTAGTCTATATCTAAATATTTTAGGGCGAATACGCAATATCTAGCTGTCCTCCAGCCACCAGTACAGAGTACTTGCAGTGGAGGCGTCGCGTCTGTCTCTTCCCGAGATTCGAGTACTGAACCTCAGGAGCTCCTGAACTTCCATATCTTCGGTGCTGAATAGGTAACGTTTATCTGTAGCAGAACGATGTAGGTGGTAAAAGAGGGGCACTCCCGAACCGTCTTGGACCAATCTTTTTCTATCCAGAAAGACAAATGCCTCTGGAGGGATAAAGCCACGTTCGCAAGCAGCTCTGTGATATTCAGCGTTCGGGTAGAACGCTCCCCGAATAAGAGGATTTTCGCTCTCCGTCGCTCTAGCAATATGTCTTCGAATCAACTTGATTATGAAGTTGTCGATCCTATTAACAAATGCCTTATCGTAAAGGATATTGTTGGCGTGAAACTTCGTGAAGCCAGATTCGGGTGTCCGATACAACCTTAAGCACGCCCTTAAGCATTGTCTTTCGAAAACCCGAAGCTTTTCCATATAGAAGGGAGATATGTTGAACCACACTGGGCAGCCATAAGTTAAAATCGGTCTGACCAAGGCTTGGTAGCAGATCACCTTTACCCGTGAGCTTAGATGTCTGCTATAAAAAAGCCTTTTAGTCATGTGAAACGCCTTGTTTGCCTTGTCCAGAGCAACACTTACATTTCTATTGAAATACAAGTATTGATCCAGCCAAAGCCCAAGGTATTTCACTTCCGATTTGTGTTCTAACGCCTGTCCAGCATAGTTCGAAATTCGAAAGGTTTTCCAGTTCCTCTGCACATCGTACAAAGCTCTGCGTAGAGGAGTCCGGAAAAGGATCGATTCGCATTTGCCAAAGTTGATCTTCAACTTCCAATCATCACTATAGCGCTCGATTGTTTCGAAGTCACGTTGTAAGAGCGTCTGGATTACTCTAATCTTCGGCCCCGTCCTGTACACAATCAGGTCATCCGCATACGCTAATGCGAAGCGGAGTGAACTGATTAGGTCACTCGTAAAAATATTAAACAAGAGCGGCGAGTTTACTGCTCCCTGTTGCAAACCGTTTTTAATTTCAAATACCTTTCCTGATGTGAAGTTCCCACTTTTGACGATGAACTTCTTCTTGGAGATCATATTATAGATCAAGTATAGCAGAGGTCCGGTCATCCCGTATCTTATAGAGAAGACCCTCGATCCATACTGTATCGAACGCCTTTTCATAGTCGATCAGGCATGCTCCGGTGCACTGGCCTTTCATTAAGTTCCAGTTTATGTCTGATACCAATTTCGACGCGGCATGAATGGTGTCATGTCCCGCCCTGAAACCGAATTGGTTATCGGGGATTATGTTCTTTTCCTCAACCCATTTGGACAATGATCTATTAATTACTGATTCAAAAACCTTACTGATATTCGGAAGCAGACTTATTGACCGAAGATTAGCAGGGTTACTTTTATCTTTACTCTTTTTGGGTATTGGGTACACCACTGCTGTTTTCCAGTGTCCTGGAAAATGGGCGTTGTTTAATGCATTGTTAAACAGAATGGTGTATATGTTTATAGCCACCAGGGGCAAGTGTTTTAGTACGATGTTTGGAACACCATCCACCCCAGACGACTTCTTATTGTTTAGACGGCGAAATGTTAGCAGGAGATCAGTTTTCGTAATGAGAAGAGGGTTTGCTTGTGCCTCAGGAATATTATTCGCCTCGGTAGGCTACGAAGTAAGACGTCTGGCTACAATCCCAGAGGTCCCGGGTTCGAATCCCGGTAGCCCCACCGTCCTTCGCCTTTTCCACTTTCCCACCTACATAACTATTCTTTTTTCTTCTTCCCTCTGTACATTCCTGTTTCCTCCTGTCATAGCCTTCCTTAGCCCTTCCCCGCTCCACCAAAGGGCATGTCATCGGTTGGTTGATGAGATTCAACTCGTTTCAGGAGGCTTAGCACTACAGCGAGTTGTTTCTCGATGCCCCCGCGATAGTAAAAGTTGGTAGTAGGTGGAATAAAAAAATATCGCGGTTAGCTTGTGCCAGGTTCTTTCTTCCCCACTAGACCTGCTGTTCGACATTGCCCTTTATGCGCAGAAAATAGATTGTCGACAGTATAAAGGGCCTTTCCTGAGCCTCTATTCTTTCAGATAAAAAAAATTGGCGGTGATAACCAGCGGTGAAACGATCAAGACCCATATCGTATTCGTTTATTCACCAACCGACGCCAGCCCAGACCCGAATAAGATCGAATTTTACGATGAGCTTCAACAGACGCTGGATACGATACCTCGAACCCAATTAATCATACTCGCGGGGGACTCTAATGCACAAGTGCAGATCGAACCGGCTGGGAAGGAACGATGGGAAAATTCGGACACGGAGCTATAAACGACAATGCCTTACGCATCCTTTCATTCGCAGCGTCAAACAATTTGATCGTTGGCAACAGCATTTTCCGTCATCCACTCAAACACCAAATCACCTGGCGAAATTGATCCGGCAACTACTCGGCGATGTTAGACTGCGTTTTGATCAATGCAAAATTCCGATCGACACCCAAAGATGTATGTACAATGGGTAGGCCATTGATTGCGGATCGGACCATTATCTTGATCGAGCGAAAATACAGATGCGATTACAAAGACTGAATAAAACGACGCTACCACCAGCCAAGAAAAATTGGGCGTGCCTACAGGGCCCGGCCATCGGGCGAGAGTTTCAAATGGCGTTATCCAACAAATTCACGGCGGTTGCAATACTGCACGATATCAATGTAAAAAAAGGCAATAATCGGAGTCTATTGTGTGGTATTGAATGGAATGTCCACCTATCCGTAAACGGATGCACCCATGGATGTCGTATAGCTTTCTGGACCTCGTCGATCAGTTTAAACGAATGAAACACGACAATTTCGAGCAATATTGACTATTGAACAAAGAAGATAGACAGAAAATAAAATCGGAGCGAGAAGCGTACTGGAATAAAGTTGCGGCCGACATGCAAGTGGCATCGAGGCACGAGTACCGGACGCTGCAGCAGACAATCCGGCGGTTAGGCGGGAAAACAGCATCAACAAACGGCAACATCAAAAAATCGGATGGAACCTTCATGATCACTCCGCATGGGCGCCTGCAGCGGTAGAGAGAGTTCTTCCACAAGCTGTACAACCACGATTCGCCATAAGGTCCAGCACCCGAACCGCCGATTATTGAACAGCCAACGAATCAGTTTCTCGATACTGAAACGACAGTTATCGAACGAAAGTACGCCTTTATCGAACATTGATCGTTTTGATTCTTGGACACTACTCAAGCCGGACATCAACAAGTCGAGGTCTTCCAAATGCGTTGCTTGAGCCGATTCTCGTTGTCTCACTCCACAGTACCCTTCGAAACGAGACATTTTGACAAAGGTGCAATCAACAGACACTGATCGAAGAAGAAACACATAAACGTCGACTACGGTGGTTTGGACATGTTTGCCGAATGGATGATAACCACTTGCCATGTAAACTTTTCTGGCGAGATCGTCGGGCAAACTGGAGAATTCAACGATCGGCACTGAAAAAACCTGGCTAAAGAATATCGAGGGCGACTTAAAGAATCAACGATTATCAGTTTTCGAGGCTTGAGACGTTGTCAAAAATCGTCAAGAATGGAAACAAATTATGAATGGAATTCGAGACCCAGCGGCACCGACAGCGGCGTATCCATTGTGGGGACGTCTCGTTTGGACCGCCAAGTAACGGATCAAAGAAGAAGAAGAAGATGCTACGATTTAGGAAATTACCATGCTAAAGCATTAACAAGAAGAAGATAACAAAATGCCTACTAGACTCTTCTCTCAATTATCAATCCATAACCACATCTAATGCCATCACATTAATCCCGCAACAACAGCATCAACAAAAACGAAAATAATTATTTTAATGCATTGCATATAAACTCACACAATCAACAACAGGACCCTTCCCAGATCTCATAGTTGTGAAAGAGATCCAAATTTAAAATTCTTTTGTCCTTCCGCTTTTGATGGATCTCGTCTCGTGCAACCCTTACATATGGCAACTGAGACTCATTCGTCTTACTTAATTTAAAACTTAATGCAAAAATTGGAGCTCCACTCTGGTGGTCCCTCTGCCATGGGTGAATCCATGGAATATAAATAAAAAAGGCCTTTGAAAAGCATACGGATTACATCAAAGATGGATGGATGGCCGTGGCCCCTTTTTTATTCTAAACATCCTTTTTTGTTAATCAGTTTTCATTTTAATGAAAGCATTCTAAAATATATGTAAAACTGGATAAACAACAAAAACAAGGATATCAAAAAACTCAAAAAAATTAATTTCGGTTTATAGTACAACTCTGACTAGAAAGAGGAACTATGAAAAGCCTTAGAAACTCAAAAGAGTTGTGCGATATTTTCGTCCTTAAGGTTTTCCTCCGCTTAATATTCGTGGAAAGCAGCACGAAAAAAAATAATAAACAACGTCGAAAAGAAATTAAAATAAAAAGAGGGAGTAATGGAAAGAAAGGAAGAGTTAAGGCTAGAGTTACTCGAGCCAATCCCGGCTTTGCACACGCACTCCACGGGCCAAGTGTCATTCATAAGGGCAGCGGAATGCAAAAAACGAGTAAAAGATTTATTTTGAGAGCAGCTCATGACAACTCTCCTCATCAACTTCATATTGCAATTTTTCCCTTTGAGCGCTGCTTCACTCCCGTATCTAGGCTATTCATGCTACACGGTAAGTACGCGGATACAAATATCGCAACCCTTTCTGCCTTTAAGCTACGAGAGTGTATCAAGGTATGCGCGCCCTTGTTATATGTTTGTGTGTGTGTATATATAGAAAAATCCTGCTGTATCCTTTTAGGTGCCTCCACTTTATAATGATTCTTTCCGTTCAATTGCAAGCACTTGAACCCCTACTGAGGATTAGGGAAAAGGGGCAGCAAAGGGAATGTTATGTTTCCTTCTCTTTTTTCTGCCTTCTATGGCAGCTCCTGGGTCCTTTGGGAAGTTTGTGTCATTAGGAGCGGATTTTTTCAACTAGAAATAAAACTTCCGCGGTGAAAGAGGAACGAAGACAAAAAACGCTTTGAGGGCATTATTTATGAACTACAGAGATTGTTGCACAATTAGCT
This sequence comes from Thereva unica, assembly GCA_949987705.1. Taxonomy (NCBI): domain Eukaryota; kingdom Metazoa; phylum Arthropoda; class Insecta; order Diptera; family Therevidae; genus Thereva; species Thereva unica. Next base: position 86,510,847 of record OX465284.1, read on the forward strand.
GAATTATGTTTAGGGAAGAGAAGCCATGGGAAGGAACTAGTTGAAAGGATGTTTTAGCGTCTAGAAGTTATGCTAACTTAATTGAGTTTAAGTAGAGTAACAACACCGTGGTATTTATTTACCAAAGACATGGATGTTTCTCTTTTTGCGGATGCGGAAATAATGTTTTAAAGTCTTTTAAAACGAGGACTTTGCAGGATAGTTTATACTGAATAATGGAGAACACTAACATAAAAGTTACGTCTTTGAATGAAGAAAGAAGCATGTATGGTACGATCCTATTTGACTAAAGCAAATTGCAATAATAATAACACTAACTACAATAAAAAACTATCACTACGAATATCAAGTACCTTTGCAGGCGAGTTCAACGTGCAAAGGTATGTGCTTAATAAGAGCTTACGCTGATAAGCACTGTAGTAGAGGATGATCACCTAATAATGCAAATTCAGAGCAATTTCAACTCGTTCTCTGAACGTCGCGTCTATGTTTTGATTGATCTCTCCAGTTTGTCAAACGAAGTTATCGCATATCTTCTAGTCATTCCTTCCATCATTTCTTTATCTTGCTATGCTTCTTTTTCCTGTTGGTGCACTTTTGAAATTCTGATTGTTTCCTCAAAACTTAGTTCAACAATCGTGGTCTATCCAGTTTTATATATGTAACTATGTTTATTTCGTGACACATTTCTTCGGCCGTTCTGATGCGTCATAAACTTAAGTTTACTCTTGCATGTCCAACCCGGCCAGACACGACCCAATCAATGAAGAAAATGCCATGAATTGTACGACTAAGACGATGAGTGTAAATTTTCGACACATGCCAAGCTAAAGCTTATTTTTTAGTTTTCATAAACTATATATTTTTATTTTTTACTTTTTAATCTATAATATGTTTTCTGCCATTTTGTGGTTGGCCACCAAATTAGATTTCGAATGACGTCAGGGATTCTTCTTCTTCTTTTTTAACGGCCCTACAACCGGGACCCGGCTCGGGCTTTTCGAAACTATTCTCTCCACTGGTCCCAATTCTGAGCCAATGTCATCCATGTCACCACACAACTAATTGTATTCTACCCGTCATGCCTTTCCATTTGATACCCATGTCTAAGAGCCGTGGTACACAATTGCAAAAATCCGCCGCCATTGTGGAACCACATCGTCAAGCGAACTATGAATAAGTACAAAATTTTAAGTTGATCGCTTATATTTTCTGCTTTTTATTCTATTATATGTCTTCTGCCATTTTGTGTTGGCCGCCATTTTGAATTTGGAATGAACCTACACCACTAATTGTATTATACCTGTCATACCCTTTCATATTTGATACTATGATATTTAGAGGGTCGAGGAACGCTAATGCAAAAATCGGCCGCCATCTTAGAACCGCCACCTTAATCTTTTTTACAAAATGGTCATATTGCATTGTCAAGCAAACTACACATATCTGCCAAATTTGAAACTGATCGGGTTTATGAAAGTGGGTCAAAGGCAAGTTGCAAGATTAGTTTAGGCATACACACACCATACCGCATTTTCTTACGTGAGGATTTCTACCCACAAGCCGCGTTAAGGATCTTCGTTCAAAAAAAGGAAAGCAAGCTGTGAAGCAGAGACGTCTGTAGTAAGAAGCTGTTGGAGGGCTGTAGAGCCGTCGAAGAAGAATCTTGCATGTCCATACTTAATAGGATTTCGAGCTAATAGCCTGTTTGTTTGGGTAATGTCCAAGCGTCAGATCGTTAGCATAGGGCAAATCCATGTGTTATATATTCTCACTTTGAAAGCTAGCTAGCAGTTATGTTGAGCTCGAGAATAAACCAAGCGGATTTGGGAGCCGAGCCCCAGCTGAGCGAGCTTTTAGTCTGAACCTCAACTTTATGTTCTGCCTGGCGAACTCAGGCTTGATATTTCCTGAATTCAAGATGTGAAAATGTATGGGAACTGAGGCTTGGCAGGACCTATAAATTCATAAAGTTGGAAACGATCCAGAGGACGACAACAATAGAGACATCTAAGGCCAAGAGAACATGGCCAACGAACTCCCTTGATGCCGTTGTGCACCTACTTCAACCCGACCTTCACATCAAACACGTAGCCTTTGGTAGTACCCTCAGGTTCAGGAAATTCGGGGCTTGGACCTAAAAACCCTACGGATTACCTCCCCGCTAGAGTGACGCTCAGCAAGTTCTCCTTTGAAATACTCACAATAACAGAGTGAAGAAACGGAAAAGTCCTGAAGAAGTTCGATATACGAATATTCACCGAAGGCTCCAAGATGTCACATGGCTTGAGACCACTAATAGCTCACTGCCGTGCCACCTACCTAGTATTTTTCAAATGAAAGTGCTTACGATCCTAAAGGCCTGCCAGATAATGAACTTGGGACCTAAACTATAGGATATACCATTGGAATTTTATAGATAGCCAAGGCTCTATAAAAGCTTTGGATTCAGTAATGAAGCTAGTGAACAAGATCTTCGGCAGCCCAATCGGCGAAGTCAAAAACGTCATTTTTGACAACCACCTATTGCTAGGCAATCAAAATTAGAAAGCACTGCCGACCTGCAATAACTCACCTACAACAAAGAAAAACCAGACCCCGACGAGATATTGCCAGAACCACGACAACCATAACCGAGCATTGTCTGCCAAGCTCAGAATCTCATACATCCTACCCGTGAAAACACTTGTTCACGTTGTGTGTAAATGTCAGACTTTAGCACATAAGCCAGGCAGTGCACGCTAGGTCATACTCGATCAAACAAATACTCATTTTAGGTACACGAGCTGTTGCAGCAATATGAGCCAAAGCGGTAATTGGGCATCGGGTCTCAATGGAGGCAGCCCTACACATAACGTAACTGATCTATACGAAGTGGATTAGTTTTCTCATTTAACAGTATTCTAAGGGGATGAATAGCGAACAAAGATCTGAGAGTGGTGGCACCCGCTTTGCCACTTCTATCAAAACCCGAGAAGACTCACTGCAGATGAACACCTAGCAGATTTGTTAGAAAGTCCTAATCCCTCCTCCGCGGAGCCCTCTTTGGAGGAAGCGATCGCGAAACGGACCCTTTACGTCATAAAACAGAGTTTGAAATTGGTTGAGCTAAGGCTTAGACACCCAATCCGACGAAAACGTTCTTGATACAAATTGGCAAAATAATGCCTCGGAACCGAAAGGGGAAACAGAACGAAGACCTTTGCGTCGAACTAGGACACGAATTGAAAAATAGAATGTAAGAAAGCCAATGTCAGCCAAGAAAAAATAGACGACGTAATCAGGCGATGGAATTGGATGGGTCACACGTTGCGAGGAGAGTACGATAATCTAGTCCAACAGACCCTTGACTAGATTCCGCAATGAACCAAAATACCTAACCCAAGATGGAGGAGAAGCTTATTAACAAGGGCCGCAACAACTGGAGATACGCTGAAGCATTTAAGGAATCCGAAAAATAGACTCTGGAAGACCTATTTAAAGAGAAAGGACTCTCTGAGTCTTATTACATTTACTGATTGCTATAACAGATTTCGTTTACTCTCTTCTGCTCTTTATGGTGAATATCTCAGCAGCATGAGGGACCAGGTGTATACTGATCCTAGAAACTTCTTTAAATTTGTCAACTCTAAGAAAAAAGTTGATAACTACCCAAATACTATGCAGCACACTAACTGGTCTAGTAGTGAATCTTCCTCGATTTGCAACATGTTTGCTTCATTCTTTCATCAATCTTTCACTCCTTCCAACTTTCAGCCTAATGACAATAATTTTCGTCACATAACTCCACACCGAGAGGCTACTAGATTATCTCTTTCAATTTCCAGTGACGATATCGTGAAACATATTGATGAACTCCCATACGATTTCACTTCCGGCCCTGACGGTATCCCTCCTGCTGTCCTTAAATCCTGTGTGGAAGTTCTCCAGTCTCCACTGAAAACCCTTTTTCAAAAATCATTGGATAAAGGGTATTTCCCTACTCTTTGGAAGAATTCGTTCATAATTCCTATTCACAAAAGTGGTAGCAAGAACGAAATATCGAATTACAGACCAATTGCCAAGCTGTCTGTCATACCAAAGCTTATTTATTCTACAATCGTGCCCATCTGCAAGAAACTTATTTCTACGAACCAACATGGTTTTCTTCCAGCTCGTTCCACTACCACCAATCTCCTTGAATTCACTTCCCATGCTGTTGAAGGCTTCGTTTCCGGTTGCCAAACTGATTGTGTTTACACTGATTTCAGTAAGGCATTTGACAAGCTTTCCCACTCCATTATACTTTTCAAACTAAAAAGGTTAGGTTTCCCTGAAGCCCTTCTATTATGGTTCCAGTCCTACTTAGCTGACAGGACCTACCAAGTCCTTTTCCGTGGATCCAAATCCACGACCATTGAGGCGTCATCCGGTGTCCCTCAAGGCAGTCATCTTGGCCCTATCGTCTTTATTCTTTCTATTGATGATATTGTTACCTTGCTAAGACATTGCAGAAACCTGATTTATGCTGATGACATCAAATTGTACCGTCACGTAAAGAGTATGGAGGACTGCAAACTTTTGCAAGTCAACCTCGACACCTTTTACTCTTGGTGCGCTAACTACAACCTGGTTCTTAATATTAGTAAATGCGAAGTCATGACTTTTTGTAGGCGACGTGATCCTATAATTTATAACTACTCATTTTATAGTGAGGGTGTCCCCCGTGTTAATTTTGTCAAAGATCTCGGGATTAGATTTGACACAAAGCTGGACTTTTCTACTCATATCAACTATATTTCTTCCAAGAGCAGCTTAGTCTTGGGTTTTATAAAAAGGTGGTCCAAAGAATTTAACAGCACCCTGATCACTAAACACCTCTACATTTCGCTTGTCAGACCTTTACTTGAATATGCGTCCCAGGTTTGGTCTCCTCACTATTCTTCGCATGTTGGAAAAATTGAGTCGGTTCAACGAAGGTTCGTTCGATTCATTTAATTCTTCCACCATATGAATACCGACTTAAGTTACTCAACTTAAACACTCTCCACAAGCGTCGTGAGGTGGCCGATGTTGTTTTCGTCCACCAGCTTCTTAATGGACGTGTCGACTCAGGTTTTCTAAGTCGCCGTGCGTCGTTTAGAGAGAGCCGATACAATTTGAGAGGACCACCGCTCTTACACATTAACTCCTCTAACACCAATTATGGCCGATTTGAGCCTGTTAATCGCATGCTCATTAATGTAAATAAAAATATTAATGTTTTTAGCGTGAGCATTAACAAAGATCTCCTTAAAAGGAGTCTCTTTATTTATTTATGATCGTTTATGTGTTTCGCATGCAATTTTTATTGGTACTTAATTTTTTATTTTTGCATGTCTCAGCCGAGCCCACGTGTTAGTGGTAAATGTTTCTCAGCCCAGCTGAGAAGTGCGCCTTCTTCATAAGAAGGGAAACTATTATTATGATACTGGACGGACCCGAAAAAACAGAGTCTGCTGGAGGGCAACAGTAATTCGGGTAATTCTATTGAAAAAAAGAAAACAGGGTTGGTGTTCCTACTGCGAAAACATAAATCCCATTTGGTACTTTAGAAGCAAATCAGTCCCAGTCATTTGCCATTCATACAGACAGAATTGATGTGGGAAATTAGCGCTAAGTAGACAGTGGTTCGAGTTACCGATAGGTGTATGCACAGAGAAGTGCGTGCGTACCTATAATATAGTAGTAGGACTTTCGTTTTCATAACAACTTTCATAACTCTTTCCGAAATTACCGATAAGAGCACCTAATAAAATTATTAGAAAGTAAATTTCGCAACAGCAAACGCCACTTAACAATAAATCCATCCAGAAATGATTTAACTTTTAATTATTCGCACAATTCAAATTCCTACAATAATTACAAAACCTTATTTCTTTCGGCTGAGCGCAGCACTACTTATCTAGAGCACGGCTTAAATATACTTCATCGAAGGCACGAAATGATGTTATCAAAGTTTAATGAAATGAAATATCGCCGCACCGTTTCCTACTTTCATAATTGCTTTTCAGCTAGGATAGAGAATGTTGGAAGGCGACTTCCATTAAAGGGAGTTTAAGTGGACACCGCCAGGATCTGTGTAAGCTTCTTTTATTTTTTTTTTGTTCTTTGTAATTTTCCTTTTTTTCTGGAAAACACCAGCCACGGACCAGGGGAAAAAAGCCAGAAGCAAAAATATGATTTAATTAAACAGTCACGTCCAAGTTAAATAAATTTTAGATGAATTTTCATAAATTTCCGCAAAGGCGCGCTGAATTGTTGCTAAATTAAAAGAGATCCTTTTTGGTTCATAATAATTTCGCCGAGCGATAGGATTTGCAAAGTTTCCGCCAATGGTTCTCGCCCCATTGTGAATTGCTTCATAAAGAAACAAAGAGTTATGAGTTTTGTTTTATGCGATTTTAAATTAAAGTTTCTTTGATTAATCGCCACCCCCGCCCGCGCGCAGTAAGGCAGTCGTTCTCATAGTCGCAGGAATTAATGGTTTCTGATTTAAATGTGTATTTATATATGGGTGTGTGAGTCGGTTTTTTTGTTGTGCTGCGCAAACACAAACGATATAAAAAGTTGTAAAAACTCAATAACGATTGTTAAAATGGTTTTATTTAAAGATTTCCAATATCGGGGAATCAACATCCGTCAATAATTAAAATGAGCTGGTGTGCAGCCGAAGGACCCTGGCTGACTGGCTGCATGGTGGTGCCCTATCCCCATTCTGGGGGGATAAATTGGAGAATAGCTGAACAACAAGAAGCAACAAGAGCTAGCCACCGTGTGAGAGATTGTGACGAAATTTGTTTTTCTAATTGGTTGTATGGAAACTGCATGACCTGGATAACGACTGTTTCAGCTCGAAAATATATCTGCTGATTGTATAAGCAAGAGATCGTTTTTGGTGAAATAAGCCAAGTATACAGTTGCATCTACCGAGTTGCAGTTGACATGCAAATCAGTCGCATTTGGCCAATTAACGAAATCTGGGAGACAGATACTGGGTTATGTGAATGTTCGATGTCGTTTGTCGAGACGATCCTTTGTTATTATTAAAGCAAAAGCTACGGACATGAACGAATTCTTTATTTTTTGCATATATAGATTTGGAGCAAAAGTTACAGAGGAATTATGCTACTGAACGAAGAGTATAAAATGTCTTCATATACCCTGTGTTCAATATAAGACGAAACATATGTGGATTAATAATAGAATTAAAAAAGGAAGAGCAGGACAAAATATCGACAGACCATCATCATCAATAGCTTCACAGCCTATTATTAGCCTTGGCTTCCTACAACACCCTCCTCCAGAATTGTCGGTCCATGGCTTCAAAGTTTCAAATCTCTTATACCTAGGCTTCGTAGATTTCACCTACGCTATCTGCCTATATATTTTTGGGCGTTCCGCTTTTCTGTGTCCGTCTGGTCGCATGGTTACATTCCGTCCCTGTTTTTGCTCATAACCTCTATCTAAGTAACGAGTGCATATGTTTGCCGTGTAGGCTCTTGTGTGCTGTATCGAATGCGGCAATCCAGAAAATGATGAAAGTAGACCGACATATGCGTTGCATGCATTCCATTCACGGAATATTCCGTCTACACTCAATTGAATACACACACTTTTTTAATGTCTGCCATCGAATGCAACGCATGTACGCTTGGAACGCATGTACGCTTCAGTTGCGTGGTTGCATTTGTACGTGTCAAATTTTTTTAGCAAAATCTTCGCGACTAAAAATTTGCGTAGGTCAAGCAGCATTGAGCGTGGTTACTGCTTAGCTTGGAGACCGCTTGGTGAAACAATACTCGCGTTTGGAATGGTCTATGCCGATGCGGATGCATTTATAAATGTTCATGACTGTAGCCAGAGTTTTTAGATTTTCGTGCCTGTGGCGGGAGCGTACATACTTTTGTGTTTATTTGTTCGCAATGCCAAATAAGCCAAATACATTATTTATAATCGGTTTGAGATTTTCTGCAATAATAATCGGAAGCATTTAGGGTTCCTCGGCAGCTAGCTCGGAGGCTTATCTCATAGCTTTCATAGAGGCGGATCTGGACCTTGCCCTACCAATCTGCAGGAAGCGATCATGACAGCCACGACCGAAAACAGCCGTTCCGTGAATTCACGAAGCACAACTAAAGGGGAAAAGCAGAGAAGTGAGGTCACTGATTTATAGGGCTGGATCGAAGGTACTTTTTGCCACGGGTACTACAATAGGAATAAAAATCGATGAGCCATTGGAACCTTCAACTCGTCCAGGGAGGCTGAGAAAGACCAGATTTTTCGGGCCTCCTCCAGAGGGATTTGTTTTGGAAGAGATCGTAATAATTTTGCTCGTACGATTCCTTTGTAGCTTTGCGCTGGCCCATATTCCGAAGTGTTGGAGACAGAGTAGTGTGGCCTTTACCCCTAAACAGGAGAGAAGATCATATAAGGAATCAAATCTCTATTGACCCATCAGCCTCCTTTCTCATTAAAACGAAGTTTTTGATAGACATATTAGAGGGGATCTTACAATTTGCCTACGCCAGCCATTGACGTACTAGTGAGAGATATTAAGAGGTCCTTCCGGGCCAAGGATATCTCTCTCTCCGCTTTTGCAGATATCGGAGCTGTTGTCGTCAACGTTAAATTTAACACACGAAGCCGCAGCAAAAAATGACATTGAACCCCTCCATTGCGAGATGGACCAGGTCGCTTCACAGCACACAATGATAATTGCTTAGATTAATGGGGGATCAGTTAGGGCAATAGCAACCTATGATCTCTCATATGGTCAATCGTAATCGATGAATTTTCTGATGACCTGAATAACTGGGGCTTTAAAGCACAGATCTGTGAAGGTTATATCGTCATAACGATCAAAGGAAGTCATGATGGCGCCATCTCAGACCTCTCGATCTATGATATGGGCATAGCAGGTGTCGGAGCAAGAATTTGGGTATCAATCCACCAAACAAACTTAATTACTAAGTTTCACACAAAGTCGCACAACATATTCCGAAAACGATAAACACGATCAATCGGAACACTTCCTCGATCACCGAACTCAAAGTTCAGTGATCTTGCCGTTTTCCGTTTCGTCCACCATCGTGTTTATCGAGATAGCCAATTTCCGGCATCTCCAAATTTTTAACTCACTGTCCAAGGTTCCTCCATAGTGACACTCAAGGTCCCGCCGCGCGCTAAATAAAATTTGTAAAATCATAAATAATAAAACCTAATTATAAATACTAGTGATAAGACTTAATTAAAATATCATAATAATACTATTAAGATAATAAAAGATTTAAACAATTAATCGCAAAAGTATTTTCTTTAAAAGCCGCATGTTGAATAAACATCAAACTCTTCTCGTACCATTTAACAATAGAGCTAAGATAAAAAAAATTAAAATCCCACTCTAGATCAGTGGTTCCCAAACTTTATTTCGTACGGAACCTTTCTACAATGTATAAAATTTGGCGAAACCCACCGTTAGATCCATGGCGGCCGTCTCTAGACGACGGATTACTGTTTTCTTCAACGAACAAATTTTGCAATCGATTTTTCAAATACTTCCGGATATCCTATCATGCTGAAATTTTGCATACAGCTTTAGCTCCGATGACAATACAATATGGTATACTCAATAAACCTTTAGATCCATGGCGGCAGTCTCAGTATTGCGGACTGAAATATTCTTCACAACCCCTTCGACATGGGTATCAAATGAAAGGGTATGATAAGTAGAACACCATAACCAATATAGTATACCCAATATATCGTTTGGCCCATGGCGGCCGTCTCAAGAGGGCGGATTACTGTTTTCTTCACGGAACAAATCTGTACCTCAGAACCAGACGAACGTAAGTCCAAATATTACCAGACAAACGTAAGTCCAAATATTGTATGTAGAATTTGATTCTACTTTAAGCCATAACAACTAAAGTCCGTTGAATAATCACCTTTTGCATTTTCTAAGGGTTGTAGGAACGTAAGTCCTAACCTATGATTGAGCCAGACAAACAAAGTTTTTGTGCTCTCCTGAAAAGTTGGCCTAGTGTGACTTACGTTAGTCTGGTTCCGAGGTACCGAAATTTTGCAATCGCTTTTTCAAGTACTTCCGGATAACCTATCATGCTGAAATTTTGCATACAGCTTTAGCTCCGATGACAACAATGCAATAAAGTATACTCAATATACCTTTAGATCCATGGCGGCAGTCTCAGTATTGCGGACTGAAATATTCTTCACAACCCCTTCGACATGGGTATCAAATGAAAGGGTATGATAAGTAGAACACCAAAAGCAATATAGTACCTATACTCAATATATCGTTTGGCCCATGGCGGCCATCTCAAGAGGGCGGATTACCATTTTCTTCACAACTCCCTCGACATGGGAATATGGAATGGCGGCCAAAATGTTACGCGGCGTGACGTAGACCAAATTTCAAGGAAGAAAGGCCACTCGCACTTTCTGATTAGCAAGAACGCGTTAAACGGCTGGCGCCAGTAAGTCTGCGAATGTATTTGCGCTTCGGCCCTGGTGACCCGGAACCCTAAAAATTTTTCGTGGAACCGTAAGGCTCCGCGGAACCCACTTTGGGAATCACTGCTTGGTGGATCAAGACCAAACAAAAGAGTGCTGTGATTAAGATGGGCAAGAAGCAAAGTCAGGTTTGTCTCGGTATCACGGGACCTAAAATCACCTGCCCGAGTATGATTGTGGAGGACCTACTGACCTACTTGGAACGTTAGAGCAGTTGCACCATCCTGTAGGAACCATATTTTCTAGAAGGCTATAACTTCAATAATTTCGTCAGTTGACAGTATAAAGAAGGCTTTCATTATGGATCTGGTCGGTCATCAGTTGACTCAGAAATCCACAGGAATGTATTCTACCACTTTTAACAAAATGACTCTTCAACTGAAAAAATAAACCTTCTGCCTCCATGGCAATGTTCTTACCGCAACACAAGATTTGCCCATTCGGCTCACTCTCACAGCCACGCACACACCGGTATATAAATTCGTTCGTTACAAAAACAACTCGACTGTGGAACATCCTCCCACAGTCAGTATTCCCAAACTTATCCAAGAGTTCAAAAACAAGGTTCATCGCCATCTCCTCATGTACTTCCCAGCCTTGGACAAGGATCTTCAATATCTCGAGTCGAGTCCCAATCCGTGTTATTATTAAATTCTTAAACATCAACCAGTGTAAAATACGCAAACGAAAATCACACATAAAACAATTTGCTTACCACTGAAATCGTAACATTGTTGTTGTAATTTGACACAAAGAGCTGTCATTTGACACTTGCCTCGGAAAACCCGTTAGATTTGACAACGAAATTTTATATTATGTCAAAAAGGGTGCAAATATTTTATTTTATCCTTAATCTTGGATTTTAATAGGGAATAAGTAGATATTAATGATAAAATCACGAATAAGGATTATCCTTGTTGATGTTTGTCGATGAGAGGATATTGTTACTGAAATAAAGATAATGGAAGTATGCCGTTGTTTCCGCAGAAGATGACATTAAAATAGAATTTTTTTAGTGGAGTTATGAGGTATAATAATTAGGGTACAGTTTAGTTCAGGTGTTTGCTTCACAAGTGTCAAAGTCGCGATTTTACAAGACGCCATTTGCAAAAACTAGAGCAACTTTCAATGGGGTCATGACTTTTGCATCGCTTAGTACAAGTCATATTCTCATAGCGTCCACAGTCATATTATGGTGAAACTCCTTCGTTGCATAAACTTGCAATTAACTAATGTGCAAAATAACGGCACAATAATAAATAATTTGACATAAATTGACTGCTTGCCCCTACCGACGTCTCTCAAATGAAGTCAACACAAGGCTAATAAATATTCGATTATTTAGCAGCAATTCATATAGCCAAGGCCCGTGGTGAGATATTCTTCATTATTGGCCCCGGTATGCAGCATTAACTCCAGAAGATCGCAACCAGCCTCAGCCAGCCAGATCACCCCCCGGCCCCTGAATGCTCGGACTCATGTGGGATCCAGCATGATGTATATCGTCCCTCAATTCATTGCTGTGGCTCCATTTTCTTCTCCAATTGGATTTCTTCCTCGTTTTAGTTTGCTTTTTGTGATCCGCAATCCACATCAAGTCCGGTTAATGTGTGCTAAAGCGGCATGCAGCTCGGAGACCGAGTTCACAGAGAAGCTATTCAGCCATATACGGGGCGCGATGGAAGCCTCGGCCAGATCCCAGCTATGAGGTCAAACGTATCCGTGCAATCTTGCAGAAGGCGTGAGGTAGAGCAGAATTGCCGAAGGCACGGCGCTGCCCTGGCCCCCGGTACAGTCGCCGAAGAGGAAAAACAAAAATGACAGCAGCAAAACAAATGCATCGCATGGCGGAGCACCAGAATGAATTGTCAAAGGCTTTACCTGGAGGGCTCAAATCCCAAGGCAAGAAGAAGTTGCCCATTTCAGGAGAGCCTGCACTGTACCCTCTGCTGACCCCGCATACCACGTCTAATACGCTTTAAAGACCTCTAGGCAGAATGGCAGCCACCGAAGTGGGACTTGTTGTGTCCATGTTCACTTGAGGAGCCGTGGAAGTAATGCCCAGTTCTTAGTCCGAAGTGTTTAGGTTGCACTTCTCCGCGACAAGGGCTCCTGTTCATAGTGCAGCAATGCGTCGCGGGCTCATGCGACTCGTACCTTTCGGCGTCAAGTTACCAGCGAGCTGCGCCGGAGTAAAAGTCCCTAGCTGTCGTGAGTGTGGTAGAAATGTGGGAAATTGGTAGTCGGTAAATTTGAATTAACCTGGGACTAATTCGCCGTCCCTTGCTAACTCTTTAAGTACCGCGCTAGGCATCAGCCGGGGTTGAAGGCGATAAGATGTGCCCGAGACGCAAATTGCCGGACGTGCATAATGACTGGTAGTAAAATTCGTTTTGGTCTGTTTTCAGAAAACAAACTGCGCCTGGACTCGCACTTAGGCATGCGTGAATTTGAATAAATTTTAGACGACATTTGAAATATTGTTAATGGGGTGTCTGACAAGCAGAAGAATGTTAACTAGGCCTTTTATCGGCGGTTCTTCAGTTTTTTTTTAATTGTGCTTAAATCCGCTTTGTGCCTTGGAATGCGTTTTGTGTGTGCATTCGAGGCATTTAGAGTGGCTAATTTAAAGCAAAAAACAAAGTAGTTGGCATTGCATAACTGTTCGATAGGTATGGAGACTGGGACGTGAACGCATTTTCAAAATTATTAGCGCAAACCCATTTTACGCTTGTGATAATCGTGATCTACAAAAAGCCAATTTGATTAATGTGAAACTTCTTAAAGAAAAACTGGAATTTCACCACATCATTAGCTCCGCAGCCTGTTATTGGCCTGGACTTCCTGTAACATCCTCCACCAGAATTGTCGCTGGTTTCTGGCCTGGTGTTTCCAAATTCTTATACCTGAGACTCGTTAATCTTCTTTTGCTCCACTTGGTTCCTCGTCCGTTTGGTCTTTTGTTCATAAAATTGTTTGCTATTATGTCACAGCCGCTATTTCGAGTATGTCTTATCTATCGAATTCTAATAGTTTATACAATTTTTAGATTTTTATGCAACTGGTACAATTCATGATTGCATGATCTACACCAAGCACTATTTCCACTTCTTTAGAAGTACCCTAAATGGTGTTCTTCTTGTTAATGTCCAGGTATCGGATCGATAGAGTAGGGAGCCCGTTGTAGTTCGGGAGTTAAGGTAAGGTAACTCCAATTTTTGGGGTATCAAAATTTTCATTCTTCACTCTCGGTTTTCTTAAATATCTTGTAAATCATCGGTTTTATGTTAATTTTTGTTATTATAATGCATTCGTTTCTGCATCACCACCCATATTTGCACTGCCATAAGGGTACGAAAAACAGGTTGTTGGGTGGAGAAGATGAATGGGCACAGAAGTATAATGCGTTCAACCCCAGTTTTAATGTCAAGATCCCTACCATATAGGAATAGGAATACATCCAGTCTGACTTGATGAATGGCCTAATGCTAAACACAGAAGGCTCCAAATTAGGGTAGGGTATAGACGCAGGAAGTCATCCTCGTTGAGCCGTTAAAACCACAACCGTCCGACTTGACTCGACGATATACTCGGCGATCCTCAATCCTGTCGCTACTTCCTCCTGCACTGTTAACTCCTTAGCTCCTCTTCATCCTATATTAGATGATATTAAAAGGAGTTCGAAGTTTGTTCGGGCTGATATTGAATCACTGTCCCCAAGTAACAAAATTCGTCTCATAAGACTCTACTAGTGTCTTATGAGAGGATATTCGACTTTTTTAAGAGAGTATCACTCTCATAACTTACTCTTATAGAACACTACAAGTGCGTTATGAGTGCGTTGTGAGAATTAAATGGCACAATTATGAGAGTTATTTTTGTCTTATAAAAATACCTTAGCTCACTTTGCAAGGGTAACTATAAGGGCGCTGTAAGAGCTATACTCTCCTTAACAGAACTGTTAGAAAGGGAGCAATATATGGAAAGGCGATGTTGTTTAGAATAAAATAATTTTTATGAGAGTTATTTGCTCTAAATAACTGTCATAAAAATCTATTCGAAAAATATAACACTTAAGAATTTAATATTTATTATGTATGATAATGTGTCATAACACTCATAAGGACATTTTTGGACAGTTAAAGCCTTTGAGAGTAAAGCTTTAATAAAAAAGACACAATAAGAATAGAGGTTTTCTTGCACTCAATATAAGAGTATAAACATTATCTCATTATGAGAATGAAAGGCTTAGTAACTCTAGTAGACTTATTATCTCATAATAATACTACTATGAGTGTTAATTTAATTCTTATTACAAGAGCTATCTTCTTGAGGGTATCGAAGAGTGTTAAGAGAGTCTTATGAGATAATTTCACAATTTCCAAGAGTTTTTCTCTGGAGAGTTTGTTAGTTGGGTCTATAGCAGTGGTGCAAAATTACAATGCCCTGAGTTCTCTATTCCTAAATATGAAAGCGTCAGTGATAGAACAAACATCCCCTCAACGGCGCGGCAGTATCTGATGGCGCTCCGCAGGTAGGGGAGCAGCTTCTTTCTGCACCCTGCTCCACATCCTTGAACAACTGGTCATAATACTTGAGAAGAGCCAGGGCCGGCGCTTGTGGTTTTTGCGCCCGGTGCACTATGCCACATTGCGCCCCATAAGAGCTGTTCATTTTTGAACGATGTGAAGGACAATGGAAAAGACACAAACTACTCGATGAATGGGAGACACAATTTTCATAGTTTGCGCAAAATTTAAGATTGAACCATAATAATGGGTATAACATAAAAAATGATACATAGATAGGAAGTTTCACATGGGTCAACATCCAACCAACAAAAATCTGCTGAAGACGTCGTTTGCGGAGAAGAGAGTAAGCGAAACGACGGCTGCAGATTTTTTAAACCTCTAAATTCCTTTACGGAATTTTTGAATCAACTTTTTGACATCTGTGTAGTTGTTGTGGTTTTTTGTCTCCCTTTTGCTAGGAAAAGGGAAAAGGGATGGCAAAAGGGAGAATTAATATTTAAAGGCAACAACAACAAGCTAAGGCACTCAAACGTTTAGTATTCTGGAAAAGTTGGTTCTTGTGATGCGATTCTTCATCGAATTTCAGAACGGAATGGATGATTACAACCAATTTTTGTTGGTTAGCCCTTGTCAACCTGTCTGGGTTTCACCTAGCGAACTGCGCAAATTCGAGCGAATTGATGTATTAAAATTCAACTTTTCCTTGAGTTCCTATACAGTTTCACATATTGAATTCAGACAATAATAAAGCCTAAGTTCGCCAAACAGAACATGAAATTGAGATTGAAAGTAAAAGCTCACTA
The DNA here is from genome assembly GCA_949987705.1 of Thereva unica. Classification (NCBI taxonomy): domain Eukaryota; kingdom Metazoa; phylum Arthropoda; class Insecta; order Diptera; family Therevidae; genus Thereva; species Thereva unica. The sequence goes on from OX465284.1 coordinate 86,526,733, forward strand.
AAAAGAGAGTAATCAACTGGAACAATGAAATGTCATTCCAGTGAGCTTTTGCATTTCTAACTTCTGGCGGGAAACAACAACTGTTTCAAGCATGAACTGAATATGCCAGCCGGTGAAGCCACTAATACAGAATGAATTGAACTTTATTGAACTGAGGCCAGTGAAAAGGGGCAATTAAAGGAAAGTTCTCGCCGCAAGGAGTTTTTCTCTTCTCATTTCGTTCATTTATCTCTTTTAACAATTCTTGAAACAGAATTTAAAAGTACAGCAACAGCGCCCTCAAATTTATATCAATCATGGTAAACCGCAATAAACAATTAAGAGCCATCGGAAAAATTTTCCTTTGTGTAAGTGAATATGGTGATTTTTACAGAATTTACAATAAGTGCTCCAAATAAATTAGAGATTTTTCTCTCACTTGGATCTCTAGAAACTTCCTGCACGAGGGGAAGTGAAATTCCTCCGTTTTATCTTACATGAGAAAGTGCAGAGACAGAAATTGGGTAAAGTTGCTTAATTTCTTGAATCCGTGAGTAGGTATTCTTTTCAATTTTTTTTGTTTCAAAGATTTAATTTTTTTGCGCTCCTGACAAACTGCGCCCGGTGCAAGTGCACCATTCGCACCTATGAAAGCGCCGCCCCTGAGAAGGGCCCTTCGGTGGAGGCTGGCTCCAGTCTGGCTCCTGACCACCCGAAACCCTGAAGAAAGCATGGAAAACGCAGACGCAGTCGAAAAATCGACGTTGCGGATGCTGTCACTGCAAACCCCTCTACTAATTCGTGACTAGACTGACTGAGCTTTCACAGACTTCAGTAGGCTTTCGACAAGCTCTCTCACTCTATTATAGTTCTTAAACTAAAGAAATTAGGCTTTCCCTTGTGATAGGGTTCCAGCCGTACTTAACTGACAGAACCTACCTAAATCTAAAAACATCGAAACAGTCTCTGGTGTCACGCAAGGTAGTCACCTCGGTCCTCTTATTGTTATTTTATAAATTGACGACCTGCTAAGGCACTGTAAAATCCTTATTTACGCTGATGACATCAAACTGTATCGCCACATAAGGAGTATAGAGAATTGCAAAATTCTGCAAGCAGACGTAAACATCTTCTATTCTTGGTGTTCCAGAAATAACCTGGTGCTTAATACATATTAGTAAATGTCCCGCGCTAACTCTGCAGTCGATTTAGGGGTTAAGTTAGGTTAGAAAGTAGGTTGGGTTTCTCCACCCACATTAATTATATCTCCTCCAAGGACAATTCAGTCCTAGTATTTATAAAAAGATGTTCCAAAGAATATAACAACCCCCTCATCACTAAACACTTGTACGTATCTTTGGTTAGGCCTTTGCTTTCTGTCTCCTCACTACTCCTTCCATGTTGACAGAATCGAATCGGTTCAAAGGATTTTCGTCGGATTTGCACTCAACCACCTCTCGTTGCATGACCCACTTACTCTTAGCTCTCTCCATGAGCGTCGCGAGGGTGCTGACGTTATATTCGCTCATAGGCTGATGAATGGCAATGTGGACTCAGGTTTCTTAAGAAGCCGCAAGTCATTTAGAGGAAATAACTACAACATGAGAGGTGAACCTCTTGCACATTTATTCCTCTAATACCAATTATGGCATGCTCGAACCGGTTAATCGCATGCTTATTAATACTTACAAAAATCGGAGTGTTTTTAGTTTTGCAAACTAGTGTAGTTGTCCTTACAAGGACTCTTCTTAATGTGGCGTGACTTTCTGCGTGCCCCACTTCCTTTTTGTTTTTGCACACTTCTCTGTTGGATGTTTTGTGATCTTATATGTTGTTTAACATTTTATGTCTGCATGTCTTAGCTGAGTTAATGAGCAGTGGTAAATGTTTCTCAGCCCAGCTGAGAAGTGCACCTTCTGTGTCAGAAGACTAACTCTATTAAACTCCTTGGATACAATAAATGACTCCACATGCACTCCCGTCTTCTTCTTGATTAAGCTCATCAGCGTAGACAGACATTTGATTGCTTAGACTGGCGTATTCGAATAAGATGGCGGAAAAGAACGAGACAATGCCTCTCGCTATTGCGCGACAGTGTCCAAATCAAAGCCTACAGGTTGAGTTCCGATCCATGAGGCGGTCATTTAGAAAGCAGCGCCACATGACTGCGTAAATTATCTGAATACGTAACGAGACGTGGAGACAGCAGTAGGCGCTCACTAGATTAGGTGTTCAGCTCCAGCTATCGGTACATGAAGTTCTGGACAAGATCGTGTAAAACATTCTCCACCAAACTGTTGGTAGCCCCAATAGCCGTTTTCGGACTAATGATTACAGAGCTAGAGCTCGCTTTGGCAAGCCCCTCACATCACATTTATTATTAAATTACAGCATTTATGTAGTGCTCAACGAAAAATCCCAAAAATGTGTCATTTGGCTTATTGGACAATTATTGTCGCAACTAAAAGCGCCACGGCTCTATCAGATTCGTAGTCATTAGTGTTGTTGAGCTCAAGCAATGTAATTTGCTGGAATTCATAGTCACGTTGCGTCCCGAACTTGTTCCGAAATCATTAATCATAGTGAAAATTTCTGAAATATTACGTCTGCGATGTTTCATTTTCCATTCACTACGATATCCGGGCGTAAACACAAAACGGCGACAAAAAGTTTGAAGGAGGTTCCCTTGTCATGGCGTTTGTATCAAACTCAATAATAATAATTCAGAACTGCATAAAAATCAGATAAAACTCTCCGAGGAACAAGTAGACGACAAGCCCTAACAAACTGAGCTTGTTCTGGGGCCCCGGGGCAGAAGACGTGGAGTTGTCATCGCTGTAAGATTCCGCCCCGGAACAAAAAGGCAAAGAAAAAGGAGAGAAAAAAATACCGATTTTTTGTCGCCAGAATTAATGAGGTCTCGATTACAGCGTGTCACATTTTGACAGGGTTCGGGCACCAAATTAATTACATCAATCTCCCTCATCTCGGTCCAGCTCATCACTTCGGTGCTAGGGCGTCACGTTCTAGTATCTGACGTCAAGAGAAGTTCCAGCAGAACGGCCTGTCACCAGAACGGGGCCCAGCCAATGGCACTCCAGAGGTCTTAATTTATGCTCACCTTGATGAAATGGATACGTCAGCGGCGATGACATCTACCTACTTGAAATCCGAAGACAGCTTTTGATAAAAATCGCATTTTTTAATTTTCATTTAATTCCGGACAAATGCAGAATTCATCGACGGACAACGGCCATTCCCCGGGAGATGGCTTCATTCGCCTCTTTTCAATTTCTTTATCGCTGCCTGCTCCTTTCTCGCAGGAATCTGGCAAGATAAATCCTCGGTTAATGCGCCATTTGGCGTGGACCGCGGAGCCCCACAGCATCTTCACCACAGCCCCACCAGACTCACCACTAGCATGGCGCTGCTAATGAGTTTGCTGTGGACTTCTCGGTGGAACTTTTTATTTTCGGGGCGTGATGATGTCAGTGGTAATTTTTAAGTCATAAATTAGGATTAGTCCATCACCACGATAACGAATCTCTGGGATAAAGGCCAGACGACATTCAATTTTCCTAGTAATAAATGTTTTCTGGCTTAAGCGGGACGCTTTCCCGGTACTCAGAAATGGCCGGGCAAGAGGCGAACAAATGCTTAACATGACTCGGGACAAATCACCGGAAGACGTTTTTGTGTCAAAATTAGTCAAACGCCAACAAATCTTTAGCAGTTTTGACATTCATCGGAATTTCTCGAGCGTTTTTTCGTTCGAATGAACGCCTTCTGATGCGGCGGAGGCTGGTCCGAATCATCTCGAGTGCTCATTTACCTGCGGCCGTGGCAGCGCTTCCCCCGAAAATATTTTGGGGGATTAGAAGGATTACATTCGAGTAGTAAAGAAACGAGGGTGGATTTGAAAGTCGCCTCGTTTCTTTCTGATTCCGTATTTTTACTGCCACTTTGTATCATTTATGAATTATTGCGGGAATTTGTTGTTTTGAGGTTTCATTATTAATTTTTCTCAGAATTTAAATTAGCTTAGTGGCGGATTTGGGCGTGAGCTTCAGTGAAGTGTGAGTGTTAAGTATCGATATTTAACTTGATACAGTTTGACTGACGAAAAGAGAAGGGCAGATAAGCTGTGTCTTTTGAATTTTTATTTCTCACTTGATCACTGATCTCGGACGTCTGTTGGGAGTGATGGAAATCAAATGCACAGGAACCTCGGAGCTAGACAGCTTAAAAGACATTGTGAAATTATACACAGCCGAAGAACAGATTAGATGATTAGTGAAATACAAACAAAGAACAGGACGGAACGATAACAAAGGATGATTATGCTCTTAGTGCTCTTCGCCACTTATTGCTTTGGTCAAGCTTAGGTATCACCCTTTGTACCACTAGTACGTCATGTCGTTCAACTCATGGCACAAGGCCTAGTAGTAAGCTTGACCTGAAGATAGACAAAGAATATGAAAGGTTAAGGGTAGTCTGGTGGATGCATGTGGGTAGAGGAGGCAGTGAGCCTCGCGTTGGCACTCTTGAATGTAGTAGGAGTTCATTTCTTTAAGCAATCGGGTGAGTCACAACCGTCAGGGCTAGCGGGAGACAGTCTGGTTGGAGTGTTATTCCTCCTGAAACAACTGAATGCTGCTAACCAGCTGACAAAGGCTATGACGCTAACAGTTCCAGACTACCAGGAGAACAAGGAGGTGCACCGACCGTTAGGTGAAGACTCGACCTAAGCGGAAATTTCGTACCCTGTTATTAACCGGCTAAGCCGGCGGGATGCCTTATTAGGGCTTTGTGTAGCAGCTGTGTATATGCAGCTTTTGTATATGGCCGGCCTAAGGGTTAACTTCGCCGCTGTCTGTTCCCAAGTCCAGGGTGTGAAAATGGTCGACCTGCCGAATTGACCAGAATCGGGAAACCGAAGAAACTGGCAAGAAACCGAATGGATACATGAACTACTCACGAAATAATGCTATTGCATCCGGGGCACCCGATACGCGAGCGCTGGGTATCCCTGGTACCTGGTGTGAATTGAGTTACTCGTCGAAAACCCAAATTAGTCACACCGAAAAACGAAATTCAATTCGCCGCGTGGAATGTACGAACAGGATATCATGTCGGTTAAAAGGAAACCGTAGTAATGGAATTATCGAAATGCAAAATATCCGTTGCTGCGCTATCGGAACTATGACCTAGCGGATTCTGGGAGTGAAAGACGAGAGGCCGGCGTCGGGTTTATTGTCGGTCGACGGGCTTCTAGCAGCGTTATAGCATTACAACCGATATCCGAGCGTTTGGAGGTTTTAACCATACATGGAACGATCAATCCTTATCGTATCCGTTTATGCGCCAACCGAGACCAGCCCCGTCGCGAACAAGGACTAATTGTACGATCAGCTTCAACAGACGCTGGAAACGATACGTCGAACTGAATTACTCATACTCCCCGCATACATCAATGTACATTCAGGAGCATGTCGAACCGTCTGGGAAGGAACGATGGGCAAATTCGGACACGGAGTTGTTAACGACAACAACAGACGAAACCTTTCATTCGCAGCGTCAAACAATTTGATCGTTGGCAGCAGCATCTTCCGCCATCACCAACTGCCCTGGCGAAATCCTTCCGGCAACTACTCTGCGAAGTTAGACTACGTTTTGATCACCGCAAGATTCCGATCGACGCTCAAAAAACTACGTACAATGCGAAATTACCGATCCGATTACAAAGACCGAAGAAAACGACGTCACTACCAGCCAAGAAGAATTGGGCGTGCCTACGGAACCCGGCCATCGAGCGAGAGTTTCTAGTGGCATTACCCAACAAATTCGCTTATCGTCACCTGGCGATATCAGTGTAAAAGAAAGGCAATTATCAGAGTGTATTGTGGGGGTGCAATGGAATTGTGTCCTCCTATCCGTAAACGGACGCAGCTATGGATCTCAGACAGCTGTCTGGACCTCGTCGAAAAGCGGAAACGAATGAAACACGTCAATTTCCAACAATAACGACGATTGAAGAAAGAAGTTCGACAGAAAATGAGATCGGAACGGAAAGCGCAAAGGAATCGAATAACGTTTCGGCCGATATATAAGAAGCGACGTCGAGGCACGAGTACCGGACACTGTACCAGGCAATCCGGCGGTTAGGCGCCTGCAGCGGTGGAGAGAATTCTTCCACCAGCTGTACAACTACGACAGAGTCCAGCAACCCAACCACCGATTATCACCGACTAATCAGCCTCTCGATACCGAATCGACAATTATCGAGGTGAAGGCGGCAATAAAATCGCTGAAAAATGGAGAAGCGCAAGGAATAGATCAAGTAACCGCCAAAGCCTTAGGTGATGTGTTATCACAACAACTCTACGTCCTCATAACACACAAATGGCATTCGAGCTCCCTCGGCGTGGAAAAAAGTGTTCGTTGAGCCAATTTTGAAGAAAGGCGACGGATTTTTTTTTTTTTTTATGTGACACACTAGAGAGTTGTCGTGGAATTAGCCTCCTTTCGATCGTCGGCAAAGTGTTTACGTAAATCATACAATCGAGGCTTTAGAAACATCGTGAGCAAACGAGTCGGGAAGAACAAGCTGGATTTAAACCACATCGAGGATGTATTCATCAAATATTCGCTGTACGTCAGCTAATGGAAGAGAGAATTCGTTGCGGCAAACGAACTGTCGTCGTTTTCATCAATTTCAAATCCATTTTCGATTGCATCGATTGGAACAGCTTGTGGAGAGCTTTGAAAACCGAGCACGTGCCATTGAAAATCATCCAAAGCAGCATTTTTATTCGAAGCGACTTATCCGAGGAATTCGATTCGATTCAAACAGGTGTTCGACAAGGAGACGTCGCTTCGTCACTTCTCTTTAACAACTTCTTAACCGACTTGATGTTCGACGACGATAGGCGCCGTCTTTGCCGACACGAATGCCAAAACAACGGACATCTAATACCACATTTCCCGCATTTTCCAGTCAAACGAATTAAAAATCAATGCGGAAAAGACCAAAGTGCTCATAATGGACGCCAGTGTTCACCTCGGTGGAATCCAAATCGAACAAGTTCCGATATTCAAATATTTGGGATCATTGGTTGAGAAAAGGAAGTGGCATCGATGGCCAACGTTCTCAGCCGCTTCGGCCAGACAACAGCAACATTCACCTCGTTCAAGTGGTGCTTATGGCCCAGATTACTGGATGTCACCCTCATAGTCTTTTTTCTGTGGGGGTTTCTTTTCACTTGTTCGACCTAGGTATTACTGGGTGGCCTCAAACCCAAAACCCGCCCCATCTCTGCTGGCGGTCATGTCTCTCCGATCACGGATCTAAACTTAAGAGACTTTGAACTAATTTTTCATTGGGGCCGAAACAATGCTCCAAAACCAAGTATTGTCTTATTTCCATTAAATCGCCAAAAAAACATTCCGGTGCCTGCGTTTTTTAAGAGGTGCAAGTTCCTTCTTCAGCCAGCGGCTTTGGCTGAATTATTCAAACCCTTAATCGAAAAGCATCTTGGTGTGTAAAGGTCAAAAGAGGGTCTCCAAACTCATCAATGACGACGATATTTCCTCGAACATTGATACTTTTAGCCACCGTTGGAATGTGGTAGCCCTGTCAAAATTGGATCGCTTCCGTCATGGCGATTGTTCCAACGAATTAAGAGCTCTTCTGCCTCTTTATACTAACCCGTAATAACAGATTAGCCCGTTCGCCCTTAAGGGGCCTACAGACACACGACATGTTTGTCTACATGTCGATAACTAATCACGCACAGACGTAACTACATGTCGATAAACTTACCTAACGACATTATTTGGGAAAGGATTTTACCGTGATAGGTTGTGTGCGATCAGTAAGCTTTTACTAGCTTTTACACTGATGTTGAGAACCAAGTTTACAACTTCTGTACTAACACACTACATGTCTCAGAAAATCAAAACATTTTGATTTTTCGTCAACTTGTTGTGACATGTCGACAACCGGTGTACAGACGTGATAATTTGACGATTTCCAACTCAGGTTGGTAGACATGTCGTGCGTCTGTAGGCCCCTTTACGCAGTCTGTGCTTTGGAACTCCTAAAACATCCAAAGGGTTCAAACGCAGGGATCATCGTCATCCCCTTGCACATCTTCCTGACATTTCATGGCTTCAAACCTATTCTATCCCTCGAGCTAAGCTTACAACTACACAATGCGTCATAATGTGACCAACAGCATGACGGACTGGTGACACAAAGAGGTATTCCTGAGCTTAGAACTGCTACAAAAAACACTTAAACACTGTAGATGTATAGATACTAACTATAATATACCGCAAACTAATAAAGTTTCATAATGGCCAATCACAAAAGATTTAAATAAAGTTCGAATTCCTGAACAGATAAACGCCGCGACCTATCTTTTCCACCACATTCAAAAGCTCTTTTTTCCACATGGTATTAACAAAATCCACAAAAGAATTCCGATTCTATCAAAATCACATTAAAATCGCATAAAATTCCCCTCGAAAAATCATTTTTACAACAAGTCACTTAAGACCACCCAGTTTTGACAAATCTGAAAAAAACCTAAACAAATTCATCCGAACTAATCTCCGGACGAGACACGGACCATGGACGCTGGCGATTTATAAGAACATTTGACGGAACATAAAATCCCGGTAAAGGTCCATCCGTCGAAGTGACATTTTCCTCAGCTAATCAACGGCCACGTCTAGCACCCATAAATACGCTACCTGACTGCCTCCTACAGGTCAATCACCTGGGTCGGAGCACGACGCTGGGCCGGGGAGCCTTAATCCGTGGCGGCGAAAGGTCCACCTTGATCGGTTTTCGTTATTTTATTAAATCGACCTATAAATCACCGAGAACGCCTATCATCACGGGCAGCGGTTTTTTCGGTGTTGTTTTTGCATAATTTTTGGAAGAACCTGTTTTTGGCCAATCTGACGAATTGGTCATATGTCAAGGTGACAGGTAGTCATTGGCGTCGCTTATCGAGTTTATTGTTGGCTGGGGAGTATGTAAGCAGCCTACAGAGATTCCCGAGGGCGAGTAGTGTGTGGGGTGCAGGCTGGCCACCGAGGGTCTTGAGATTCTTTGTACGACCTCCGAACAGGTAGCCATCAGATAAACTCAGGAATTTGAAGGGAATTTTCAGTGTTGATGGGTCCTACCCATTAACAGCTCTTATCCATCAGTTCACCCTCCTCCAGAGGGCTCGAAAATAATTAAACCTTGGGAAATACCTTTGAGCTAGGAAATTTATTTCCCCATAAATTGGGTCATTAACTCTCAGGTGGGGAACCCCAATGTGGTGGCCACCATCTGGCCACAGTTGGGAAGCGTCTCTGTCCCAATGTTTACAGTCGGTGTGTATATAGTGTGGCCATGTAAAATCAGCCAATTAGTGTTGGTGGTGCCTGCAGTGTGTCTCGAAATAGTTATAGCGAAAAAGACTTCCGAGATTTTAACATGGCCATCGACATCATTAACGAGATCTAATTAGCATTTTCTATTTCTGACGACGTAAGTCCTTCCGGATGCAAACGCTCTGCACAGAGGCTGCAGATTCAAATTCCGCGATACCCCAGCAAGGCAGTGGCTGTTTAAGAACTAGTTAACGCCGCCATTCGGGAGCTGCACGGTTGTGTGTGGTCCTTTTCCCAAGTTAATTTGGCGTTGAGAACCGATCGAGGAAATTTGAATTTCTTGAATTTAAAGACGTCTAGGAGGAGGTCGCGACAAGAGTCTTCTCTCTAGCTTTCATCCGACGGTCGTTTATCTCCAGCTACGTCAGGCTACTGTCCGATAGATTGATAGCGTCTGAGACCGTCATGGAGCGCGTGTCTTGATGCCATCAAAATGCTGCTGCTGCATCGGGAACTCATTAAGAAGAAAGCAGAGAAGACGTTCAGGAGTCGTGTGTAAAGTTGTCGCGAGAGACATCATAACCTCAAAGCGGAATTTCTTTTTACGGGTTACATCATTAAAAATTTTTATGAGCATTTAAGTCAGAAGTTTCAGAACACCAGAACAGAAGTGCACTAGCAGCCGATGGCTAATTGCTTCATCTTCACTATACCTCAACAAGTCCCGCGTGTGGTGGCATCCTAGGCCCGAGATTCATAGTCATAGTCATAGAGTCTCCGCTGTAAGTGATGTGCTCTTAACGATATCTAACCGGATTTTATGACGTTACTAAAGCACCAGGGTTCGGGCTCCGCATTCATCCTCCACTGTTGCTTCTTCTGTGCCTCCCTCAGATTTAAATGACTTCATACCTACGTGGGTTTTCTGTCATAAATGGGTTTCCATTATTGGGGATAAATTGAAAATTTTAATGGATAGACTTTTGCGGCAGACCGGTGCTTTATTATGATTTCATTTTATAGTGATTGACAAAGTATCGATTTGGAATCTTCCTGGCATTCTTCTCCGACTTTACTTGCAATGTCCAAGGGGAATTCTTTTAACAGCTCAAAACTACTTAAGAACGGTGTAAGTAGATTCCTATATATCTTACCAAAGGTCATCGCTAATATTGCGAAACGCCAAGACACCACGAATGCCTTATGCTTAAAAAATGATTACTCTTCTCTTTGGAGTGCTTGTTGCATAAGATGAAATGGTTATAGATGAAACGACGCTTAAAGAAGACTTGTTGTGCTTTATGCCTTGAAATAAGATCTTGATGAAGTAAGGAAATATATTTTATGGTTAATTGGGACTCACGAGTTTCTTACACGAGGAATTATTACGTTTTATATGTTGCGATGTTGGAGATTGATTTGTGGCCAGTTACAAAGTAGAAAATTGTTAAATTTCTGCAATATTTTTTCACGATTTTATTATCTAGAATTGAAACTAATTTATGTTAGCATTCAAAGATACTGTTAACGGCAGGTGTTTGAGGGCGCATAAAAATTTAATATTCCAAAACCAATCTGACATCAATAAAGTAACTATCAACTAGTAAAAGGACTAGGTTACGGATGTCCAGTCTATAAATGGTAAAAGTCTCAATTAAGGCTATAGCCAGGTTGGAGTTTAGTTACTCCAAAGTGGTCTGTGGCCTTATATTAAAATTCCACATTCCCTTGCACGAACAGTAAGTTGATATTAAATCAGACAATTTTGGTAAGAGTATATTCAAAATCTCCACCTACGCTACGTATTACACTGTTTGCCTGCCTGTTGAAACCTGTGTCGCTCTATTTCAGAGCACATGTGTTGTAGTTTCTGCTTATACCTGATCGTATCAATTTGTTGGTGGGTATAAGTTTTACTCAGGACCCCCATACGAAAACTAACATGAGCATGTTCTGAAGCTCAAAGCTTGGGTTTAGTAAGTTCCAAGCAGGGGATTCTTAGATGCATACCTGGGTTGTGATTTTCATAGTTTGCCTTCCATGGTAAGCCTTTTTCCGCATATTCGAATTCTCTTTAGTTTGGCTACTTCTACAAGAATGAACTGGATCGATATACGGGGTAGACGATCCTTTGCGTAAAATACTTCATGCCCTGGTTTCGACCGAGAACGTTTAGGAAGTCCATGTCTTGCGTTGCTACTATTATCGCGTTAAATTCGATTCCTCTAGTTTGTAAAGCGTATTAATTGGCTTAAATGTTTACTACTACTTTTTCTAATGCATTGGGCCAGCCTATCCCCTTGTCTAAGTTCTTGTCGTACTTCGAACTCTTCTGTTACATCATTCTGGATCCTAAACTTCGCCAGTGAGCTATTCGTTGCGCATTCGATTAGTCGTATAAGCTTTGAGGAGACTCCTAGTTCCAATAAGATCTTGTATAGCCTCTGTCTGTTTATGCAGTCGTTTGCCGGTTGAAAGGTGATAAATATCTGGTACATCGCAGCTATGCACAACTGAAACATCATCTGTTTCGTCATTATGACGTCATTTAGTATTTTCAATGAAGCTATGACCAAAATTGAAGAACTATGTATGACTAGCTATCAACAATGTAGAACTCACTCAACTTCAAAGGGTAACGTCAGAAAGTTATCCTTTTGAGATTTCGGAGTTTTACCCTGGTTTCACCGGCCTCAATTCAATAAAGTTCATTTCAATCCGCTTAAGTGGCTTCACAGGATGGCACGTTCAGTTCGTGCTTGAAATTGTTGTTGCTTTTTCGCCAGAAGTTGGAAATGCAAAAGCTCACTGAAATGACATCCCATTATTTCAGGTGACTTCTCTCTTTTGAGCGAGCTTTTACTTTCAATCTTAATTTCATGTTCTGTTGGGCGAACTCAGGCTCGGTTTTTCTTGATTGCAATGTGTGAAAATGTATGTACACCAATTTACTCGAACTTGTGCAGTTCGGCCGATGAAGCTGAGGTAATTTCGATTTATTGAGAGAACAACAATTCCACACATTTGGAGCAGTAAAAAAACATTTTTGATTGCAGAACAACAATCCGCTTACGACAAAATCAGATGACAAATATTTTTCCTGTATACCCTAACCTAAATATAATACATATAGAGGCAGGGGTGGCGCTTTCATTGGTGCAAATGGTGTACTCGCACCGGGCGCAATTTTAGAAATTAAAATTTTAAAAAGAAAATGGTAAATTCGAAAAAGCAAAATTGAAAAGTATTCCCGTGCCTTCATTGTCATATATTAAAGAAACTGAACAGGGTGCCTTTTCCCATTGTCTTCTGGGTGGCCAATCCAATTCAATTTCGTTCGCCTGATTTAGTCATCTATCCTTTCTTGACTGACACGTTACCATCGCTCTTGATTTGTAATTCGTACTAGTAGTGCTATTACAGATCTCTAATTCGACGAGAAACAACTGGATCTGTTCTGAAGTTGTTGAAAGCGCCTTCTATGTGCAGACACCACCTTTATCCTTTGCGCAGTGACCACCTATTATCCCTTGAAATATGAAGGCTTGGAGAATGACGTAGAGACCTCTATTATGGAGGTTCGAGTGTATAGTGCTATAGCCTGTATAGGGGGAGATGCAATTTGTAACGGTTTAGCCGCTAAGGCGTTTTAAAATTTTTTGATAGAGTTTTACCTATGTATATACCTATTTTCATAAATAAGGCACGAACAAGGCAGGATGAGACCCAAAACTTTCACGACATTTTGTGTGAAATAAAAGCAAAGCACACGTATATACTACTAAATATCGGATAAAATAACTGTTTATAACTAGAGAAACTTACGCAGAATGGGCAAAAAATGCAAGTTCTAAATGTTTCAAGCACACTAATGGCCATATACATACATCGGCTAAGTTAAACCTTAATTTTAGTTTAAGCTGATTGTGTACGTGGTTCTGAAAGCTTATAAATAAGCCTTGGTGATATTGGAGTGAGCTTTACACTGAGATTAAGCTTTACATTGAAATAGAAGTCCGAGGGATCCATGCATTATTCGAAAAGAGTTTCTATGCCTTTTATACGTTATCATGTATTGGGGAATCTACAGGTATGTCTACTCCAACAGCCGAGCTACACACAAGCAGTTAAGCAAATAAAATGGGCTTTTCGGAGTATATTTTTCAATTATTGAGAAGGCCTTAGATGGCTTTTGATTCTAAATTGTGCTGCTAAATTCCTCAAGTTTCTGCTAATAAATACTAGTTGCCAAGCTACAAAATAGTTTCGTCTATGAAACTATTACTGCTTTCATGTCGAATCTCTTGTCTTTCTTCCCAATTTTTATTTTCCAGTTTTCATTTTTAAATGGCTCATAACTTGTAAGGTAAGTTTTAAGTGGTCCTTAGACTATCAATAATATTGGGAATAATATTGAGCAGACTAACGACGCGACGTTTTCCTTCTTTGCAGCAGAAAATCTTTTAATATCACCAACAGACCGTCAAAAATATTGAGTAAAGCTGAATATGGCACAATATTATTGATAGTCTAGAGGGACCCCATAACTTTCTTGTTTTACTTACAAGAACTAAAGGGCCCCGGAGACGATCAATAATATTGTCAATACGGCTCTCAATAATATTGACGAGGCGCATTGAAAGGTCATATTGACCGTTTACCAGGGGTTCAAACGTATTGTCAATTTATTCAAGCATATTGATAGAAATTTTGATTGAAGCGCATTGGCGCGAGGCATATTGATGCACACATTGACGTTTACAAGGTTTATTGGTCAATATTTCGTTAGTATTTCAACTAATTCCAAAAATAAACACGTGAAAATCGCAACCTCATCGCAACCGATTTTTAAAACACTGCGAAGTCGCCGTATTGATAGTTAGATTGACGAGATTTTTGAAGCGTATTGACAGGAGCTTCAATATTATTGTCAATACGTTATTGATCGTCTCCGGGGCCCTTAAAAACTAGACAAGAAATGCAGCTCATGCCATTTTATTGGAGATTTAAGATTTCCAGATTAAGCAAGAGCTCAAAGTGTGTCGAGAGCTTTTATGACGTGAGCAGCAGTCTAGAATTTAAGCTTTTCCGGACGTAAAGCTTGCTGGTAATAAGTCAGAGCTACAAATTTTCTCTTCTCTTCTGCATCATCATACAACAATAGTTCTTCTTTTTCCACAATAATAAATGACAAACCCGATTTCTCAGAACGGCGCAAGTTATGCCTTCATGAAAATCATCCTTAAAACTGCTGCAATAACTTTCATCTACATAAAAAACAATATTTTCTCGCTTATTTCTCTATTCCATTTAAAACTCAGAACAGGTTTTACCACGCTAAAAATACATTTTAAGACAGGGCGGAGGGTGGAGGACAAGGCAAGCAAAAAAGAACTTTCTCATAAGCATGTGTGAAGGTATTTTACCTTTAATGAATGAAATTTCTTATGTCCACAGAAATCTGAGCTGCGAATCTCATGCTGGGAACAGAAGCTACGTTAAACCAGAAAATGAATCAATCAAGCCTGATGATAAATGAAGTAGCAGTTAAGGCGAAATGAGATTTTTCTGGGCTCCTGTGATATTCACTGCAGACGTATAGTAGTAACTTAGCTCGGCATATTTTCAGCCTTGGACTTCTTGTTCGGCTTTTTTCTCTTCTTTTTAGAGATTTATTTATTTATAGTATACCAAACCTTAAAGAGAGATTTTTGTTTTAAGACAATCAAGGAATATTCTTATTGGGATTTGCAAAGTATTTTTAGTATGTTTAGTAGCGTTGTGGGTTGGCAAAGTAATGGTTTGAGAGGTATACAAAAATATTCCAAAAATAAATGAATTTGCAAGAAATTGAACGCCCGCAAATTGAAGAGGACATAGCAATTATTACTCAAATGTTTTCATGACTGTTGATTTTTATATAGGGTGCGACCATTGGAGAGTAAAATTAGAAAAAAAAAATACCTGTGTTTTCCTTAGATTTAGTAGAGTAGATTTATTTTTTTGTTAGCTAATCTGAAATGTACAAACAACAATCTCTTATCGCAGCAACAGGTATCGACAGTTAATGTTTTGTTATCGTCTATACATCATTTGTACAAGGCTCATTTAACATTTATTCTTTGACGGCCCAACATTTAAGAAAACATTGGTCCTTAAATTAGCACCTGTTGGGCTCTAGTACGATGAAGAACAATCTGATGACGAGCCCGGAAATGTAGCTTGTCAGCAACTTAATCAGGATTAAAACAAATATAGACTTGGAGATTGATGGATTTTTTTATTTCATTCATTCGAAATTCACGTATTTGATTACCTGTAAGAATTGAACTGAATTGCCGTAAAATTCTATATTCAGTACCGGACAATAACACTATTTAATATTAACGATAATCTCAGAAATTTTGAGTGAAGAACTGGATCAGAATCGCCCTGAAAGTTATGTCGAACTCCTTACGAATTATAGCAAAAAGTTTGGATTTGGTTTTTCACCTGGTCATTAGAACGAATGTCATTCAATCGACATTAACAGATCACACAAACTGCCAAAAACTGTCAAATACGGCTAAAAGCGAATATATCACCCAGTCTCTCTTTGGAAGCTTCATTTCGAAGCTTTAAAGCTTCCTACCCCGACGAGCTTTTCAGCTATAAAACTATCCGCCACACCAGGCCAAATTCAGTCTGTAACCTGACTCGTTCCGGAGAGGTCATTTTACCGAGTCCTATAACGTGTGGATGTGTACGATCCGGCACGGGCAATACCCACATATAACACATACAGACCACTACCGAATACCTGTGGTATGTTCCCAGGCCAGGACAGTGTTCCTGGCAATTTTTTCAAGGCCAGGGTCGAGGTATGAACCGGG
Organism: Thereva unica; assembly: GCA_949987705.1. Classification (NCBI taxonomy): domain Eukaryota; kingdom Metazoa; phylum Arthropoda; class Insecta; order Diptera; family Therevidae; genus Thereva; species Thereva unica. The sequence continues at coordinate 86,542,977 of OX465284.1, forward strand.
ACCATACACCGACAATATACCGAACACCCCATTATACAGTGCGATTATAGTGCAGTTCTGGAATTGCTTTGATTTTGCAGCGGGGCATGTGGCGGAATGTGGCTCCTCCTATTGGTTTTAAGTGCGGAATTGCATAGCTTTTGCAGTGAGCAGCACATTTCTTACGAGAGGCCATTGGAATCGTTGAATTCGGTGAGGCCTCGCCATCGCAACCACAACTCAATGAGGCTAATGCCATTGAAAAGGAACAAGATGGTGCAAGCTTGCAACAACTCCTGAGAGCCGAATCAAATGCAACAAACAGCCATACGACAAATGGTGAAATGACTAAGGGAAGCATCAAAATTGGAATCGAAACCGTAAATGACGGAAAGCGAAACACAATGAATCCAGCGAGGCATTGGATAGTTCCAATAGTGAGAATTCGATGTATTCGTCGTTCTAGGAATCCGAAACCAGCTTCGATGTTGCTGCAACTGAAACCCATTGCCCTACAATTCCCAATCGAAAGTGGCAACATGAACATAAATCGAACTTCCGAAAAGAAGTAAACTCTCGGCTTATACGCAATGCTGACTGATGCGGCAGACGGGAAGGAAGGAAGCAATGGGAAAATGCAATTGAAACGGAGCATGATGCGCTGCTAGTAAATAAGACTTGGGAGTTATGCGAGCTACCGATCTGGCGAAAAACAATCGACAAGTCAAGAGGAATGCTAACAGTGATATCCAGGCTAGACTCGTCATTAAGGGATATTACCAACTGAAAGGCATAGATCATGATTAGACATATTCACCTGTCACTCGGTACTCATCATTTTGATATTTTTTGGCTATGGCGGTCAAATACAAAATGCAAATTGACGGAGGAGATTTTTACATGCGTCAACCGGAGAGCAGCCTTTGATAGATGCATCTACTACTGTTCTCAGCAGAACACAATCGTCATGGCAGTTTGAGTCGATGACATTACGATCTTAGCGAACAATTTAACGACGTTCGCAAAACAAAACGACCTGTGCACTAGCTTCACGTCACTGCTTCATTCATTCGATCGATCAACAACATTACATTTTGACTGTCGTTCAAAGATTCAAAATGGAGAACAGCAATCCAGTCAGCACACCTATGGACATAAACGAAAAATTGTTGAATGAAATGTTTTCAAATATAGACGATGAACGATAGGCAATGGCAAGTTGCCATATCAAGAGGTATTTGGCTGCATCACGTATATTGCACAAATTAGTAGACCGAGTATAGGTTTCGCTGTCAGTGCACTGAGTCGCTATAATACGAATTATGGCTCTGCACATTGCAAAGCAATGAAAAGGGTAATTTGTTATTTAAAAGGGGCGATTGACAAAAGACTGACATTTCGTGCGGATGAGGATGAAGACATTATTGAGTATTGTTACGCAGATTGGACCGGCGAAAGGTATGGATGACGTTCCACTGCCGGCTATGCGTTCACGACAAACGGTGGCGCAATATTGTGAGCCAAAAGTCTTCAACCGACAATTGCATTGTCATCGTAATAAGTCGAATTGACGTCAATGGTAGCTGGCATACAGGAGGCACTTTGTTTGAAACGGCTTGAATGTGAATTGTTTCTCAAAGCACCAAAAGAGACAGTTTTGTTTTGCGATGACCAAGGAGCAGTGAAAAATAAAAATGATCATGCTCGTACGAAGCACATCGATGTACGAAAATACTTCATACACCATCTGTACGATGTTATTGATTGCAGCGGAGATAATGGAATAAAAATAAAAATGAAATACAAATTAACAGGCGAAATAGTTGCGGACGATATTAACTAAGTCTTTAATTCATTTAAAATTAAACAAATTTGTGCTATTCTTTCGATTAAGCGGCCTAGATGAAACCAACCACTAAAACTTAAGGTGTTTTTCTGTGAGTATGCGACTGTTGTTTTGACTTGTCAACTTCGATGGAGTACCGTATTGGATGAGTAGTAAGATAACTAGTTAGAAAACTGGGATCTTTGTCGCACTTCAGGAATTCTATTAAAATAAGGTACAATTTGATCTCAATTGGACTTCAGTTTATTTCTGTATGTAGAAGAAGAATAAGAAATCTATGATTTCAAAATAGGTAATTGTCATTTTTTAAATTTTTGTCTATGGATTTGTCCGGGCTATTTTGGAAATGGCTAATCCGATGGCGATGGGACTATCACGGAAGATTTAGTTAGTTTAGAAAACTTGATCCGATGATCGTATGAAAGCGAGTCGAAACTGTTTTTGTCATTCCAATTACAGACCTCATAACTCGAGAGCCGCTAATCGGATTTTAAGGCAACTAATCCGATTGATTAGGCTCATTTCGCACTCTAAACGGACTAGTGGATCAGGCCGAAAAAAACTTGAACCGATAATCGAAGGAGAGCCTGATAGAGTGAACACTTATTTTATCATTCTAATTGTAGGCCTCAAAGAGTCCTACCTAAATATCTAAGTTTACCTAAGTGAATCGTGTTCGTACTATAGACAACCCTTTTCTTTTTGGATTGAGCGCAAAATTTTGCAAAATTAATTCCCTTTGGAAAAATGGAAAAATCTTATGGGCGAAGTTTTGTATAGGCGCCAAATTTTCCCGGCACTGCAAAATCGACCAGGACGAAATTGCGAGCTAGTCTTGAAAAAATAAAAATAACCAAATTTGTCAAAATCTACCTTTTTAATTTTATTTTCTCTCAAAATTGTTTTTCACGTTTATTTAGGCGCTTCTTGCCTCTTTAGCCCAGTCACTTTAAACATGAACCTCTGAAAAAATGCAACTGGAGATTTATCAGCGGGATTCTCTTTATTTTGGGCTCACAAATAATTTCCCAAAAGTCCATAAAGCCAACTGACCGGCTACTCGAGTTATGGAAGGTCAAAGGTCACGAAAATCAGTTTTTCTCAAATATCTAGTAAATTATCGGTTTTATGCAATTTTTGGTTAAGTAAAGATTGTTCGTGAGATGAATCTGCATAAAAATGTCCTATACGAAATTTACGTAGAACCAATAGATTTTGAGATATGGGTTTGGGAAAACTCGGTCATCGGGCCGCATTCTTTTCCGCACCACCTTTGAAGTATAATGCAAGCAGCGTTTTTACATGGTATCCCTAGTAGGCCTAGCCCAAAGGTTACCAAGTATAAAAAAAATTTGTTGATTATCTCTCTATCTCTTCTATCTCCACTTCTTTCATGCAGTCATCTTCATCAACATTTATCCCAGAGGAAAATAACGAAATAGAGTTGGCGTCATCATCGTTCACCTCAAGTTCAATGGTTGTATCCTCGGACATCGAATTGACATCGGGCGGGCCCGACAAGAACCATACGCAACGGGAAATTGTAATGCCACTCTTATGCACTCTACAATTTATACGTATGTACATAAACCTTTAAAAAAAATGCACCTGGAAATTTTCCAGCGGAATTCCCTTTATTTTTGGTTCACAAATAATTTTCCAAAAGTTCATAAAGCTAACTGGCCGGCTACTCGAGTTATGGAGGGTCAAAGGTCAGGAAAATCAGTTTTAGTGCATTTTGCAAAACTAAAGTACGAATATTTCTGAAAAATTGATGCCCGAGTTTTCCCAAACCCATATCTCAAAAACCATTGGTTCTACGCAAATTTCGTATGGGACATTTTTATGCAGATTCATCTCACGAACAATCTTTACTTAGCCAAAAATTGCATAAAACCGATAATTTACTAGATATTTGAGAAAAACTGATTTTCGTGACCTTTGACCTTCCATAACTCGAGTAGCCGGTCAGTTGGCTTTATGGACTTTTGGGAAATTATTTGTGAGCCCAAAATAAAGAGAATCCCGCTGATAAATCTCCAGTTGCATTTATTCAGAGGTTTGACCCTTTTTTTGTATAAAGTGACTGGGCTACTTGGTGCCTAGAGCGACCGCTCCACTCGCTCTACCCTAGGGCCGGCGCTGAACTGGTTTTCACCTGATTGCGAAGGTCGAGCAGCATTGGGCGGGGTTAGTACTTAGTTGGGGGGCGGCTTGTTAAAACCGCTGTCGACACTCGTGTTTGGAAGGACAGAAAGGTAAATTTCGGAACGGTGAAGAAAAATAAAAGCAACACCAGAGCGGACTTGAAATGTTAAAAAAGATATAGAATTGGCGGACGAAGGGGAGCGTTTTAAGGAACTTTCTAAGATTGATATTACCGCGCTCCATTTCATGTTGTTGAACGATATGCAAAATTCCTATTCTATGTATCTGGTTCGAAATTGAATTAACTTGGTTAAAGGCTTTACACATTTTTGATAAAACAAGCTGACGTCACCTTAACTTTATAAAAATGATTTAAAAAATGTAAAAACACTTGAAGACAATAAAAACAAATGCTTAAATTCATAACATTTTGCCCGGAACTGCTTGCTTCCCTCCTTAAGTTCAATTTGGCATTGTGTACACATACTCCGTGAAAAATGCCTACAATTTTTCTCCCCAAGTCATTTAGATTTAAATCCACAATCCTGGCCAATTTAATTTTGTACAAACACACTTTTTTGTCTTAAAAAAATGTTAATAAGCAGCAATTATGATTTTGATGAAAATAAAGCAGAAATTCCTTGTAAAAACCGACGGGCAAAAAATTTTTTTTTATTAAATGCCACTTAAACCCCTAAAGGACAGCGCGCAAAATTCATTTAGGTTCGGGAGGATCGGTGGAGAATACAAAGGGCAAAGCCCGACAAAGAATTGTGTCCAGTTTTTATTTCTTCTTCTCCAAAACGGCGACCTAACGAGATTCCATGGAAAATTTTCGAATTTTTGCCGTCTCATCTGCTGCTGGTCCTTAGTCCTTCCCCGAAGCGCTGCACGCCACTAGCCACAAAATGAATACGATGGAAACATCCCCAGCTTTTGGCCAGGTTCGGCTTTATTTATTGTTTCCGCAGGACGAAAAAAAAAAACAATCGAAAATTAGAGGTTATGTTTGCCCTAATTGAAATGTGATTGCAGCTGTTAGGCATAGACCTCGAGGTGGTGTGGCCGCGGATGAAAAGGAAGCGCGCGATTCCTGGAAAAAGGGAATTCCAGGAATTTTGTCGTTAAATTTAATAAAAGCGAAATCTTTCTCAATGTCGCGGGAAATATTCGTGGTTTAAGGATTCAAAGGATGATAAGAAGGACTTTGGAATCTGAAATAATTTATCACATTCCGGGGAGAGCGGGGGCGGTGGCGGCAGCGGTGCTGGAGCCTCGTCACAGCAGCAAAGGAGCTTACATAAATTTTATTCCATTAAAATGTTAACATAGGTGCTGCTCGCTGGCTGGTGGTCGGTGGTATGTGCCTGTGTAAGCGTATACCAGCCGCAGTGTGGATGTAGTTGGCTTTGTGAGTTATATCCATTTGCGTTAAGTGGATAAAAAACGAACGCAACTCCCCAAGGCGAAACTTTTTACATCGTTACAAGTCGGTCTCGTGTTAACGCCTTAAACGGTCGTTTATTGCCTTATCGACTTTATTCTTTAAACTTTAAGTGTTGCGTTCGAGAAATTAAAATTTATTGCGAAAAAGTTCCTCTAGAGAGTTTGCTCCCCGGCGGGGCTCTGGGTGGCGGCGCACGGGGGCAGGGTACCGGGGGGACGGGATGCTGCTTTTGTACAGCGCACGAAACGGAAATCTGACAAGCGAACAGACCTCTGACGGTAAGCATCTGCTTATCCTGAGGAGAATTCGCGATACAATTGCTCAGATATTCGCCATCATCGTGCATGGCCAGAAACGTTCTTCCACGCAATTAGTGCAATCGCAGAAACTGGGAAACAAAGCGATCAGGAGTTGCGTCGAGGACTAAGCTGGAGAGTATATGTATGTACAGGTCCACGTCGACGTAGGTTCAGGTAAGAGCATCACAGAAGTCACCGAGTCATAACTTTCCGCCTGTCTAACTCGGGGAAAAACTCAGCTCTTAAAGTTGCTGGCAGTTGAATAAATCCCCGAGAGGGGGAGCCAGATCCCAACAGACAGGTATCCTTCACCTGCCTGGCGTTTACGGTGGATGAGGCTTGATGCCCGTTAAAATAAGTTCTTTTCAGTCCCTAGCAAAATGTGATCCAAACAGGCCCCATTCCCTGTGATGATGCTCGGGGAGCCTCTCGCTGTATACTCTCGCTCGCTCTACCAGCTGGAGAGCCCCCAAGACGAGATACGAGTACTGCAGTGCAGCCCCTCAGCATGGGGCTCGATGAAATGAATTGGAATCGCTGAAATCCCACCTTCGAATAAATAAGCGAAACCCATAAACAGGAGGTCAACGAAGCTGGCACCATGCAGCCAGCGGAGCCTCCTCCGGGGCCTGGGTTTGGGGCCCGCTCGCTCTCGTTCGTTTTGTTCGCGTTTCACTAATTGATTCGAATGCCGGTCCCAATTTATAGGCCTCGCAGCGCGGCACTGGCTCGCACTGAAGGACATTTCGGATACTTTCAACTGGCACATGAGCGGTTTTTTGTTTTCTGCAATCAAATTAAATACAAAACCCATCATCAAATTACCGGACAGAATTGAGCTGGACATTGATCCCCGGCCGGTCTCCGGCAGGTCCTACTACAGCTCCGTCGTCGGGACATCTCGGATGCTTGCATTAATTTGAATTTATTGCGAGTCTGACGGAATGGGTTTGTGCTGTGAAAATTTCGAACAACGACACCCGAATTAGGTGCTATAATTTCGGTTTTTGGGTGCATTTGCATTCCGGAGAATGGGCCACAACACAGCAGCATCCACAGGTGTCTGTGTATTCTGCATATGCGGAATTTTGGGTATGCGAGAAGGATACCTGTTGGCATTTCTTGAGAAATGGTGATTTATGCCAAATATATGGACCAACAGGTTGAAGATGACATGATGTTTATTGGTGTAATTTTGCAGAGCGTGCATTAACACATTGATTAGAGACCACACACTGGCTTTATTGGATGCTATCTTGTTAGGGGAATGATTCAAGTGCTTGGATATAATATCTCCGGCCTCATGCTGGGGCATTTTTTAATACAGACGATTTTGACGTTTACTGCTATCATTTATTATTCGAGATAAGTGTCCAATAATTTGGGGAATGGGTCATCAGTGCTTTTTTTATGTTTTCATCAATAGGTCATCATTCCTTATTTCATACTTTGTATTCAATGAAAATCATTATAGCAACAAATTGTGATGAGCAAGATTCTAGCGAGATGAAAAAAACACAAAATTACATTTTACGTGGTTTGTAATAAATTAGTGATTTGATTGCGGTGGATTAAATAATTTTGGTGTTTTTTTGGAGTGACAAATTATGACAAACGCAGAGCCTTAATAGTGTATTTTCTGGTTTCAACTGTTTAAATGACTAATTTAGATTTATAATTTGATAAATATTTCCGGTGTTTTCGCTTTTTGTTTTTGTTTACTTATTACATAAGATTTTTAATTGTTGGTAACTAGTTTTGTTGAAAAAATGGGGTTCTTTTTTTGTGAATCTGTGGCTGGGTCTAATATTGAAAAGTTCAATTAAACTTATTATTTTTCTTAATACTTTTAAGACCTTTCGTTTTTAATTTAGTTAGCATCCAAAGTATGTGAAACCGTCGCACACGGTAAGCTCAGCTGTGAAACCTTAGCGGTTATCCTTAGCAAGTTCATCGATTTAGAAAAGGGAAGTGGTCATCATCAATTGTTAGACTCAGTGGGTAACATGGAGCCGAGGTCTCAAAACCATCGCCAAATAACATTTAGCTCGTTTTAGGCTACTTTTTCACTTTGTTCCGATTATCTGACACGACTATCGAAACGACGGAAAACTAGATCTGATAGTCGGAGGAAAGCGAATGGAAACTTTTTTTTATCATTTCAATTGTAGACGTCAAAGCTCGAAAACAGTATTTTATTAGCTGTGTTTTGAGCTGCTATTTCACTCTGAACCGATTATCGGGTTAAAAACTTTTTTATCATAAAGTTCAGATTTTAAATATTGCTTGATTGTTGATCGTATTATAGGCAACCGTTTGTCACATTTTCATGGATAGGGTGGTCTAAAAAGCGATCAATATTTACTTAGGCTACCTTCGATTTTTGAGGACTTCATTTGGAATGATACCTTTTTTTTCACTTATGTATTAAGGTAATACCAGAGATAACATAATACTCCGTATAAAGATGCGACAGCTAGAACAAAAAAGCCGAACGCTTTTTGCCTCGGCAGGCCTCTGAGATTGCCTCCCCCTAGCAACATGCAACATATTCGAGTGTCTAGCTACACAAGGAGGCGAACGTGGTCATGGTCCGCAGCACAAGAGATGCGGTGAGTTTGTGGATAAGGAAGCTAGAATTTTAGGGGGGCAAGGAAAGGAACTGACAACAGAATGTTTCTCGCAACATCTTTTTTTCTTTCTCATCTTTCAAACGTTTGCCTCTAGCGCTACATTGAAGGATTTCCCTGATGCTTTGTATTTTATGTATTTCTTAGAACATTCCGTGTATTTTTTTAATGACTGTCTGAAATCCACTATCAATTTCACTTGATTTCAAATTCTTGGTGAGAGGGTTTGCGATATTTTTAAAATAGGTGATTAGTTGAGGTTTTGGTTACTTTTTTTTATTTTCTGGTATTTCGGTATTGGCTAACTCGATTGATTTTAGAATCGAATTTAGGTAATTTGTTTTATTTTATTCAAAATCTGGGACAAGTGCGTTTTATAAATGCTTGTAAAGTTAACTCCCCGCCCACAACCTGCTCAAAACAATTCGATCGTAATTGTTTTGGTAAAAATAAATTAAAAATAGGTTCAATACCTTTATAGGCTTCATGTCCAGTCAATTTTCAGGAAAAACGTATGACAGAAGGAATTCATTCTCGGACTTGCAATTACAGGATTTATCCATTTTAGAGTCCCCTTATCAACAATTAAATATTGAGCTCGTAAATATATACTGCAAACAATGGAAGGTGAAAAACAATTTCTTTATATTTGTTCTTCTGATGGAAACTAAAAAAAATAAGTTTTCAAATTTTTGGACTTCCATTTTATTAGTTATAAGTTTTCAAAAAGTCGAAAATCTTATAATTTTAACAAATTTTGAAATCTTTAAATTGATCTAGCTCAAAAACTATTAGACATAGAAAGCTGAAAGTAGCACCAATTTCTTCTGCTTCAATAAGGCTTTAATACGTGATATACAATATAGTATTATTAGTAAGAATAAAACTACAGTATTATTAGTAAGAACGAAACTTTTGTTTTTGGAATATCTTTTGGAATAATAACTTGATCGAAAACTATCCCCAAGACAACCCTTATTACTAAATTTTAGGGTTTCACACTTGCTCTATTTGTGGCCCAAAGTCAACCCTGTCAGACCCGCGGATCCCACTCCTACAGCCACTGCTGAAGTTAAATTATTTTCTTATGTCCAAAATAAAGGTTTCACTGCCAATTTTTAATGAACAAGAACATATGTATATTTCATATAAGACATGGTTTCTAAAACATGCCTATCCCTCAGGTAGAAGCCACCCCACCTCTAGGGGATGAAAACTAAATTATTTAATTTTATACCTAAACTTCAATTAAATAATTTAGCTCTCACCGCTAATGGTGCGGGTGATTTCCGATGCCCGAAAGCAGAGGTATCGTTTCCAAAATTTATTTTTAATCTAATAGGTGTATGTTAGGGTTTGTCAGTTTTTAAAAACCGGTTTTTACAAGAAAATTTTGTAATTCGAAATTCGGGGTTTCCAGTAAAAACAAAACGGTTTTAAATTTATACATTGCACTTCTTCTGACAGCTACATTGAGTTATCCGAACAGATATTATCAAACTTATATAATCTATAGAAGATGAGATGTTAGAATAAGTAACGAAGAAGAAAATTAAGACATATGTGTGTATCTATTACAACACTTAATAAGTTCATCATATAGATGGCCCCACTACTGTCATATCCATAGAATTGTTTTTATATGGCAGTGCTAAGCTCAGGAATCACCCTTTGTACTACCCAGTGCGTCATGTCGTTTATCGTCATGGTGCAATGTCTAGCACAAGCTTAGTACGGGGGGGGGGAATAGGTTAAGGGTTATGAGGGTTCGAAGGGGTGTTGGAGAAGAGGACGATGAACCCTGCGTTTGAACTCTTGGATGTTGTATGATCTCGGAAATACTGGCTGCGCGAGATTATTCCACAGTCGAGTTGTTCTATTTACAAATGAATTCATATCTTGTTGAGTGCGTGAAACGGGGAGTTGAAGGTAGAAGGAATGAGACGAGTGGGCTAATCCAGTGTTGTGTGTTGTGGTTATAAGATTGCCGTGGAGGCAGGAGAGCGTTTATTTCGGAGGAGCAGTCGCTATAATAGTAGCGATAAAATTTTGTCAGTGCTGCTACATTCCTACAGTGGCTTGGGGGACCCCCGAAGAGAAACGGTGGGGTTCAGATTTGACGGGGAAGCCAACCGTTGGATTGGCCATCAACTAAGTAGACATCTGCCAGGAAAGCCGTCCAAAGTGACAAAACATGAAAAATTCGGCTGGGACAGACGTTTATTTTGGGAAGTGCTTCGACTATTTTGAAAAGGAAAGATGAAGGGGATCCATAGTGAATATTACATAACTAACGACGAAATCGCGAAGAAAACAGCAAAGAAAAACAAGTGCTCCTTCACCAAGTTAATGCACCGTACCACGATAGGCGATCGAAACAAAGGCAAAATCGCCCAAGTTGTACTTCGAATTGCTTCTACGTACACCGACTTATGCAAATTTAGCCTAAAGCGAATATTACCTGTTCTGAAATTAAAAAAGAAAGATGGTCGCCGGCAAGAAATATGGCTCCAATGAGGAGGTTGATCAAATCGTTCTATAAGAACGACATAGAAATGTTAGAGAAGCGTTGGAATGAATGTACCACTATTGAGGGAGACTATAATAATGGATAAAGTTGTATATGTACCTATAAGTCGGTTTTTGTATAAGCCCTAGTGTATGTACTTTAAAAATTGGCGTGGTGAACCTTCATTTTGGGCGTAAAGAAAATAATTTAAGGTTAGGGGTTGCTGTGGGGGTGGCTTCCGCTTCACCGATAGGGTTGATTTTGGTCTCAAGAAATACTCATAGTTTATAAATAGCCCATAAACAAAAATTTTTTGGAGTGCAAGTGTGAAACCCTAAAATTTAGTAATAAGAGTTGTCCTGGGGGTAGTTTTCGATCAAGTTAGAGGGTTGACTTTATTTCCATTTAATTCGCCATACCCAAATTAGTAAATGGCTATGTTTTTGGCAAATGTTTTTTTATATTGCGTTCATTGAGTACCTAAAAACATTTATTTCTATATGATCCCAATGTCGTCCTATCCTAAATTTTGGCATTATATGTACGTTAAGATTGTATGTACAAAATATAATTTTTTCAAAAATTTGGAGAAATATTATTTTGAGATATTCCAAAAACAAAAGTTTCGTTCTTACTAATAATACTGTAGTTTTATTCTTACTAATAATACTATATTGTATATCACGTATTAAAGCCTTATTGAAGCAGAAGAAATTGGTGCTACTTTCAGCTTTCTATGTCTAATAGTTTTTGAGCTAGATCAATTTAAAGATTTCAAAATTTGTTAAAATTATAAGATTTTCGACTTTTTGAAAACTTATAACTAATAAAATGGAAGTCCAAAAATTTGAAAACTTATTTTTTTTAGTTTCCATCAGAAGAACAAATATAAAGAAATTGTTTTTCACCTTCCATTGTTTGCAGTATATATTTACGAGCTCAATATTTAATTGTTGATAAGGGGACTCTAAAATGGATAAATCCTGTAATTGCAAGTCCGAGAATGAATTCCTTCTGTCATACGTTTTTCCTGAAAATTGACTGGACATGAAGCCTATAAAGGTATTGAACCTATTTTTAATTTATTTTTACCAAAACAATTACGATCGAATTGTTTTGAGCAGGTTGTGGGCGGGGAGTTAACTTTACAAGCATTTATAAAACGCACTTGTCCCAGATTTTGAATAAAATAAAACAAATTACCTAAATTCGATTCTAAAATCAATCGAGTTAGCCAATACCGAAATACCAGAAAATAAAAAAAAGTAACCAAAACCTCAACTAATCACCTATTTTAAAAATATCGCAAACCCTCTCACCAAGAATTTGAAATCAAGTGAAATTGATAGTGGATTTCAGACAGTCATTAAAAAAATACACGGAATGTTCTAAGAAATACATAAAATACAAAGCATCAGGGAAATCCTTCAATGTAGCGCTAGAGGCAAACGTTTGAAAGATGAGAAAGAAAAAAAGATGTTGCGAGAAACATTCTGTTGTCAGTTCCTTTCCTTGCCCCCCTAAAATTCTAGCTTCCTTATCCACAAACTCACCGCATCTCTTGTGCTGCGGACCATGACCACGTTCGCCTCCTTGTGTAGCTAGACACTCGAATATGTTGCATGTTGCTAGGGGGAGGCAATCTCAGAGGCCTGCCGAGGCAAAAAGCGTTCGGCTTTTTTGTTCTAGCTGTCGCATCTTTATACGGAGTATTATGTTATCTCTGGTAATACCTTTCCGACGCTCGGATTCGATAGCAGGATCAGGTTTTCCAAAGGCAGACAAGGGGTAATAATTATTGTCTTTGCAAATATGTAGGTACTGTATTTCCTGAACCTTTCCTTATTTTAAAAATACCCTAAAGAAAGAGTTTTATTGATTATAATAACTACTCTGTCTTTCTGTCCGTTTGTCGGGGCCAATATAGGAAATGCGTAATTCGATTTCGATGGGACTTTCACCATAGGTACTTTTTCGGGCATTTTTTAAGCTTATTTTAACTCGGTCAAAAAGAGTTTTCATTGACAGATTTGGACAATCAATAATGGGATGAATATAGCTTAATAGTGAAGAATCGTTGAAGGTATAGAGACAAACCTTATAGAAATAATCTTGCACTGCTGTCAGTAGCAACATATTGTTATTTCAATAGTCGGAAATACTATTGATGATTTTGGTTTGCCATTTCCGCAAATAATTGAAGAGTTTGATGATAATTTTAATAAAGAATAGGTATATCGAACCGCACAATGAGCAAATCAGTGTTAATACGGGTATGGATGTGGGTGGCACTGGCACTGGCAAACTTTTTTTTAGTCAAAACGCGTGCAGAAAAAAGGATTGACTTGTCAGTGGCTTAATCAGTAAGATTAAGATTATTCCCAATTCATGCTAACCAATTGAAAAACAATTTTCTGCGTACAACATATGTAAAAGAAGTCACAAAGCTAAATATTACAAGACTGCGTGTTCGTTGTTGGCTGAATGTACCATGGCAATTAAAGTAAGGTGGAATCTTATTCCCGTTACTCTGGCCACTAGTTGTGAATGAACTTTTGACCAAACTATTTGAATCTGTCAACGGTGATGCAGATGATCTTACCATCCATTGTCTCTGGGAAGTTTGACTTCACCACTACAGGGGTCATAAGAATAGCTTTCCGAGAAGTTCAAAGATGGTGGACCACGGAGGGTCTGTCAATCAACCCAAATAAGGTTCTATTGGCACATCTCTTCAAACACTACAAAATGGACCAAGGTCCTATCTGTATCTAGGGTCTTCTTCTTCTTCTTTGGTCCTGATCCTGATGATGATTTTTTCTTCTGGCTGGCGGTCCGAGCGGGACGTTCCGCAATAGATACGCTGCTGTCGGTGCCGCTTTTAAAAATGCAATTTCTTGCCTAGTTTCTCGGTTTCCTAATTCTGGTCAATTTGGCAGATCGATCAGGGAATCCACAATACCACAGCTGAGTACGCAGACTCAGTGAAATATTTGGGAGTAAAGTTAGACAAGAGTCTGAACTGGAGCGTTAATCTGGGCTACGCCATCAGTAAAGCCACAAGTGCCATAAGGGCCTGCAAAAGGCTTTTGAGAAAGACATGGAGTCTTAGACCACAAATGATGTACTGGATGTACAATCCGATCGTTACACTTGTCAGTTATGCCGGTATAGTTTGGTTACATCGATCCTCAAGTTCCAACTGCAACGGCTTACCTGCCTCTCCATTAAAATCAAAATTAAAATCTTTTCTGACGGTCCAAGACACTCTTAGGTGTTTTGACGTATTCCATAGCCTGACCAGAAGAAATGAAGTCTTGCTCTGCTGGGTCCCCGGACACTGGGGTATCGAGTCAAATGAGGTTGCAGAGAGTCTGAAGAGAGGGGTCTGAATCGTTGGTCTAGGGCCCAAAACCCTTCTGTGGCATTTCTTGGCCCACCTCCAAGTCCCTGATAGAAGAATGAATAAAGGGACTAAACCTAGTCTATTTGCAATCAGTCCCAGGTCTAAGACAGGCTAAAGATCTTATAAGACCCTTTGCATAAAGGGGCACTATTAGTTTAAGCAGAGCGGACCTAAGACTGCTGGTGGGTTATCTGACTGGCCATTTAAGACTGCGGTATCACCCCCACAACTTAGATCTGTCCACAAGAGACAGAATGCCGATTCTGCATGGAAGATGACAAGACTTCCACACATATTTTTTGTGAGTGTCCTGTTGTGATCTGGCACGTGAACGTTTATCAGAGAGTATATGAGGTGTGGTCTTCGTCAATTAAAGGCTTTCTGGCCTTTGTCCGGAAGGCTGATAGCCTGTTCCGTACGTACACAATAGTTACTTGGCCGCAGTGTTCACCATGTGGGTTGCCCCTCATTCCTTAGAAAAAAGTATCCGTTGAAGTTGTTACAAGAATAATGCAAAAAGTAAAAACCAATTATTTGGTGGAGTACCTGTTTTATTCGCAGACGACCTCGCCAACCGTGCAAATCACTGGGCTTATTATAAATACTCTAAATGCCAATTTCCGAAAAGTCGCACAAATTGTTATCATTGAAGCTCCAAGGCCGGATATCAGAAATTTAACAGGATTCTTGGAAGCTCAAATTGCAAGCCTTTGTCACATTCAGAAACTGATCTTGGAGTCAGATATCGTTAAGAATATCCAGTCTCTGTTTCGAGACTTGCAAATTCACTGGCAAAGCTTTTTTGTCTTCGATACTATACGCCTCGCCGGATCCCCAACTAAGTACCAACCACGACCAATGCTGCTTGACCTGCGCAATTGAACAAAAACCGGTCTGGTGAGTATACTTAATGGCATCGTGTATGGTCACCAAGAAAATTGCCCGTTTTCTTTGTCCTATAGATATACTATACAAACCCCAATTTTGCTCCCTTTAGCCCAAAAAAGGGCATACCCGTGCTTCGTTTGGACTATTCCGTTCGTGCCTGGAGCGGACTATATTTGGAAAAGTAAAACTTTCAGGTGTTTTGATGGTGTCCATCTCTGTGCCTGTTGCAAGCTAAGCATGGACGAGCTTTATTTTTACTCGGGATAGGATATAAATTCAAACCCATAATAAGTGCCCATTTAAATCCCAAAACACAAATTGGAGGTCTTGTATCACACCGTTTGTATGCATTTCTTTCTGCAATACACATTCGTGCAACAGATAGAAATGCATACAAATTTCTGTACGATAAAAGAGCACCAATTTGCTTTCGCACTTTGCGTTTGGGATGTAGAAGAGCCCTAAACTCTTCTTATTAATTGAGGCAGAAACGTGCCTATACATGGAAACTATTGAAGACTGAGATAAACTTGCAGTTAGGTTGAATTCGCCTTTGAATGCGAATTGTACTCAGTATCGAGTAGGTACTGATATGAGTAGAATCGAAACCCAAATACTCATAAGAGTAAAAAATCTAGTACTGATGCCGTATCCTTACGCTCATGATCCGTGGGGCTGCTGCTGACGTATGTTGCTGCGATGGCCGGTGGTTGACTAATTAAAGGCTCCGAGACCAATAAGGGTAAAAGGAAACATGAAAGTCAAAATCCGCGCAAAATTTCGGATGTTTTGCTAGAGAATACACTATTTATTAGATTAAATTCATATTGTTCCAATATTTTTAATTCATAGTTTATGTTTGTTTATTTTTGTGTAAAGGATCCTCATGAGGGAGGGGGGGTGGTGCAAACCCAAAACAACCCTACCACCACCTTCCTTCCTTCCGTCCAGGTTTAATGAAGTGTAAGACATGACGGACAGGTAAGATAAAGGATGACTTAGATAGAAGAAAAGGTGTCAGATTTTTACCCCGTTTATGACTAGGTTGAAAAATTGAGTCGAAGTTGTTATATCAAGTCAAGTTGAGTTCACTTTAGGTTCAAATAAAGTTGAACAGAAATCAAAACATAACCTCAAATTTTAGTATGAAATTGTCATTTATAGCTACGTAAAAGTTCAGAACTAGATGACATCAGCTCAGAATAGGGACCGGTAGAGAGAAAAGTTACGAGAGGCCAGGACCGGATCTCGGTTGTAGAGCCAATAAAGAAGAAGAAGAAAATTTCAGAAAAAATTAATTTTATATACCTGTTCCACCAAAAACACCGAAAGCGAGACTAACGCCAAAGGCGGACTTTACGGATGGTAAAAAAAAACAAAATAAATGTCACTTCAACCCAATTACAACTTAAACCGCGTATATGAGGAGAAATATCAACTCGACCCATGCAGGAGAGCTGAGTTGGGTTGAGTGAACCCAGTTTCAACTCGACCTCCGTTTATGACTAGGTTGACCCCGTTTATGACTGGACAACTATTTGCCTAAGAAAAAAATACTACTTAACGTAAAAGGTAGAGAATTTGAAGCACTACATTTTTTGACAACAATTTATGTAAGCGAAAAATGATTTTTCTTGACCTTTCCCCTTTTCCTTCTCGAACAACAGTGATTCATGCTCGAGCTCTTGTGGTTTCATTAATTTAAGAACTATGAAAAATATAAGCCTTTTTTCAAGGTAAGTCCCTTTTATCCCTACGGTACTGGGTCTTTTCTTCTAGCTGTTTCCTCTCTACCTACCAAAAAAGTTTCTCATTACATTGCGCAGCCGCTTACCTTCTTGTAGTTCACTGATCCACGTAAATACTGATTCACCAATGTTTTTCAGTTGACATTTATTGTTTTCGAATTATCTCGTCGCAAAGTTGAATAACCCTGTTAAATGTGCGTTACTCAGTTAAATACTTAGAAGAAAGAAAGCAACTGAATTGAATATTCTTAAACCCCAAATTCACTGCAACAATAAAACTCAGCACGATATTGTATTACCATCCTCTCTAGAATATCTAAATGCGAATTAACAAACAATGATGAATTTCTCATCAAGGTGACCTTGCTTCCTTGACATTACATTCCTTAAATGTGACAGATTTAATGTAATTTTAAATATGCTTAATACTTCTTATTTACTCACGAAGTTTCATTTACATGCCGTTACTTATTGTATGCAAATTTAATATCAGTGATTGATTAATCATTACACCAAAAATGAAGAGAAAAAATTGCAGTAATTCAATTCTGGGTGGGATTCTTGTGATGGCATTTCTACATATTAATCACACCTGATTACGTTTTCAACCACTTTCTACTTGTTGGTTTATTCACACTCATCAACACGTGATTCAATTGTATTAAATATTTATCAGATGGATAATCAGGGCAAGAATTGGATGTAAATACATGAGATTTGCTGGAATAAGGAATTTTTTGTTTTAATTGTTAAATTCGATTATCAATTTCAGTAGTTTTAAAATATCTTATCCACTGTAGACAAAACTTCCATAATTTAAATTCAACAGTTCAAATTGATTTTGTATTCTTTCATCAGGACGAGATCGTTTGTCATTGAACCCCCATCAATGGCTGCACGTAGCTCTCGTCCATTGAGTCATAGACCAAACTGCACTTCTCTTGAATAATAAACAATTATGTCTGAACAATTCATAGAGAAATATAGAAAACTGTTGGAACCAAACAAAAAAGACAGAAAAAGGCGCCAAAAGCACGTGGCTTGACTGTTAATTACGAGAACAGCGCCATCAGTTAAGAGATTTGCGAATGTAGACAGCGTGATCATAAAATTCAATCTCGATAATTGCTAAACCTTCAAAAGAAATCAAATAAATAAAAAAAAAGAAATCAGAAAGTGTTGAGATTGCGTGCAGATAATTTCTAATGATAACGAAAGAAACGTGGAAGAAATTCGTCGTCAGAATCACCCTGTGGATGCCCAACACAAGAACCGGGAAGTTCAACGAATCCATAGCCCCAAATAATTACAATTCAGCCGTAATCGAATCTTGCCCCAGTCGTAATCAAGTGAAGTGACCCCAGCAATAAGTGGCGCCCCTTAACTGGCTGATAACAGCGGCAGCAGCAGCTCCAGCATCTGCCGGCACAGGAAGCACAGCGCACACCGGCTGTCGGCCCCCCGGAGATGGCTCAAGGTCGTATCTGAAAAACAAACGGAATGCCTACCTTGGAAATTCGTGAGTCCTTTCTGCAGTAATCCTCAACAACAGGACTAACGGGCAAAGTGTGATGGGAGCAAAGTTAATCCTTTAAATCCTTCGAAACGTCAGAAACACTAAAATTCTATGCAGACAGTTGCCCTAGAAGCACATGCGGGCGTCGCGCCGCACCAGAGTCCGATTCCACTCCGCACACACCGCGGCCAGGCACTTTCGACACTTCTACTTTTGACGTTACTCTTGCACTTTTTGAACGGAAACATCCGTTGGCACTGACTAAGGGCCAAGTGGCAGGATTCAGGCCCAGCACCTGAAGCCGGCTGTCATCACGCCTTGCAGCCAGGCACGCTCAACACGTCTCGGGTTAACCGGTTTCGAGTTAAACACTGTCAGTTGCCGCTGCACATCCCACGTTCACTTCAAACGCAACGGCACCGGCATGTCCTGACCTTTGAACACAGTTAGAAATCGTAGCTGCCACCCTTCGGCCAGAGACGGGGGGCTAATCCTTAAGTAACTTCCGCGAAAATGCTCTCCTCGAGGAGAATGGATTTGGGGATACCGTAATAAAAAAAATGCACTCGCGACCAACGTCCTCCCACTTTAGAGTCAAGTCCCGAACTGAGGGCAATTAATGAGAAGGCAGCCTGCACACATAGAGGCCAGCAAAACGTGTTTCTCCGGTTGAATAAGCCGCCGCCAAAGACTCCACTCTGCCTCGCGTGCACGACCTCAAAAGAGCGAACTGGTGCCAAAACAACGTGCTACCACTAGAATCCCGGCTCTCAGCCGAGGGGAAATTTTGAATCAGATTTGCGTGAGATCTCTTCTCTGCCCCAGAGGCTGCTCCCCTTTTCGGTACATGCGCAGAAATAAGCTCTCTGGTCGGGAGCTTTAGTGCAGCCTGCAAACTCCGAGAAAGAAAGCTCCTTTGCAGCTCCCCTCCACCGGAATTCAACTATGGAAGTGCAGCGTGCATTTTTTTCGTGCGGACCCTAAACTTTGACGTTTTAGACAAACTTTTTTTAAGTTTTGTGGTAAGCCCTTCAAATTTTACACGGTTCGTGCTTTATCTACTAGAGAGCGCTGCCGGCGGGCACTCGACGCGACGGAAGAAAGATCGGTGATCTGTGGAGCTCCAAAATGACACTTGTTCACCGCAGAAACGATGGCGCTAGCCACTTACACCATCTTAACAATTTTATTTAAATGCCATCCAGGGCGACCTTTTATCGATCCCGTCCTGCACGGAAGATCGCGGCGAATATGTCACAGCCGGATCATTTTTGGTGATATGGAGCAGATGTATTTTTAGCGGTTATTTATAAAATTTCTACAGGATGACTTTTGGCTTTTTGGGTCGGACCGCAATGATTGATCTTTTTTCACTTTGTAGTTTATGATCCAGTGTTGACGTGATTTACAAGCCGAAGCCGGGAGACGGTCGCGGTGTGTTTAATTTTATTTATGTTGAAGTTTATTTTAGCCTATATATTTGCTGGATTGGAAACATATTTACAGCAGTGTTGTTGGTGGCTGTAGCAGTAGCGATGAAATATTGAGAGTTTGAACATGGTCTAGAGCAAGATCATAGTACAAGATCCGATGGTATGAAGTGATTGTCCGGCATCTGAAGATTGGAGTATCATGAAGAAGATCAGCCTCCGAAAATCTATTCGACAAAAGGGTCGAAAGTTCGGAAGGAGCGCTTTGTAAACGTCATCGGGCCATGACGACATGGGTATGCTGACGACAAAATAATAGTTGGAAATAACTTTGATAGCATCCAAACAGTCTTTAGGAATCTGATATCTCAAAAGCTAGGTCTAAAGATAAATCAAAATAAAACGAAACATATGACGATAACTAAAAACAACAGTGCAACCAGAAGAGAAGGTGAAAACATCACAATAGGAACGAGTATAGCTTTAAGATTGTTAAGTCAGTAGGTAATAGAGCATACCAGCCGTTGATAAGTAGAGTAATAGCACAATATATCAAATCGCAAGACCTGTGGGAACATATGGATTAGAGTGATGGGTGGTAAGTGTAATTTCTTGCAGAAAGATAGGAGGCCACGAAAGGAAAATATTACGCAAAATATTTGGGTAAACGACAGTAGACTGGCAAAGAGGATATTTGATGACAATCTTGTAGGCAACCGGCCAGTTTCCAGGGTGATAAGAAACCCGCTGATGGGACAACGTAAGAAAGAACCTGATAAAATTCTCCCTAGCAAGAAACTGGAGATAATTCGCAAGAGACCGTACGCTTTGGAAGGTGAAAAATTAAGTCTGGTTTTAATTGAGATGCCATCTGAAGATGATGATAATGTTGCATTTGGTAGAAGGATGCGCGAGGATGGCCTCAGAAGCTTATTCTAATCAAATTTTATAATTTATTGAGTGGAGCCTTATTTCCGCAGTATCCTCGAATATTACCATCGATATCATTCATAAGTTGTTTATATAATTTTTTTTATTTGGAGGTTGTCAGGAGTCATTTTTTGTGCTACCATGTAGTTGGCCACGTAATGAAGCAATATCATGATAAAAGCTTTGCTTGAAAGATAGAATAGGTCTTAGGCTATGAGGTGAGGAGCCAGGGCTGTATTGAAGATGGCGGTGATGAGACCTGATTTTGAACTGATGGATGTAGGAGGATTTTGAAAATAGGGTGAGCGTTAAAGATTGCACCACCGTCGACTTGCTTTAGACTGCAAAGTGATCGAAGACTACACGGGAAGCGATCAAAGAACAACTTGTTCCAGGTACATGATCTGCGAACAGCTGCCACTGCTCAATTTCCTCCCCCGGGTGGAACCTCGTCACAAACACCGTGACGTTCTCCGCAGAGCTAGAGCGTAGCCGGCAATCTCTACCCGACATTCCCAAAGGTCTATCGGCATCTGAGGAACGGGTGACCGCACGGACAATGCACGAGGCACGGATGGGGCTGGCGAGGCTGTCCTGCTTACTGGTGGACGGACGAACTCTCCGAACTCCGCAGGACGTGTTTGCGATGGAAAGCGAGAGTACGCAATATTTACGTAGGCCCCTTGGACGCAGAGTTCCAAGTTTCCAAGACATCCAGGAAAAGAGCCATAAAGTCTAGCCAACGGAGATGCTGGAGGGCCCTCATGCGGGATGTAGACCTCGACCCTTTGGGGACTAGGCTACAGAATCGTCACGAAGAAGCTGGGAGATTTGCTCAAGGGTGCCCCAGGGATCCAGCCAGTTTGGACGATGTCATGGATACCTTTTTCCCGGGCCGTTCTCCCGACGTCTAACCGGAATTCTCCAGGTTTAGCCAGCCTTCCAGCAGAAATATTGAAGGCAGTAGCTTCCAGTCACCTTTCTCTTTTGCTAGAGATGTACAGCTCGTGCCTGAAGGCTGGCAGATTTCGTGCTTGCTGGAAGACCACGAGACTTGTGCTGATCAGCAAGGGAGGGCGGCTTTCTGACACGGTGCTGTACTATTCTGGTGGTGCTGTACTATTCTGGTGGTGAAAAACGAGGTTTATGATCTATCACCGGGCTGCCAGCAGGGTTATCGCATGCCAACCGATATAGGAGCTTTGGCGTTTATAACCATCGGTGGAACGATCAAGACCTATATCATATCCGTTTATGCACCAACCGAGACCAGCCCGGACCCAAATAAGGACGAATTTTACGACCAGCTTCAACAGACTCTAGATACGATACCTCGAACCGAATTAATCATACTCGCGGGGGATTCAGGTGCAGTTCGAACCGGTTGGGAAGGAAAGATAGGTTAATTCGGACACAGAGTAATCAACGACAAAGGTGAATGAAAGCAGGCGTATCATTCGCAGCGTCAAACAATTTGATCATTGGCTCACCTCAAGCACCAACTCACCTGACGAAATCCATCCGGCAAAGACTCGGCAATGTTAGACTACATACCGACCATCAGGCGAGAGCTTCAAATGGCATTATTCAACAAATTCGCGGCGATCGCAATACTGGACGACATAGATCTGGGAGCAAGCCAATTATCACAGTGTGTTGTGGGGTGTGCAATGGAATTGTGTTCACCCATCCGTAAACGGACACAACCATGAATCTCGGTCAGCTGTCTGAACCTCGTCGATCAGCGGAAACAAATGAAACACGTCGACTTTAAGCAATACCGAAAATTGAACAAAGAAGTTCGACCGCAGATGAAATCGGAATGAGAAGCGTACTGGAATAACGTTGCGGCCAGTATAGAAGAAGCCGCAACAACTGGGAGATCCTGGTAGGAGCTGAGAGCTGTAACGCAAAACAGAGTCCTCTGGAGGGCAACTGTTTCCGCCCTATGTCCCATGAAGGATTAATGGAGCGCAATGATGATCAATATAGAAGAAGCGGTTTCGAGCCGGAGTACCGGACGCTGTACCAGACAATCCGGCGGTTAGATGGTAAAACATCAACAAACGACAACATCAAAAAATCGCATGGGAGCTGATGTTGCCAATTTACTGACGGCTCCAGAAACTTTGGGCAAAACAGCGTCTGTCCGGATCTACCTCTTGGTTATCCGGTTCCAGGCCGCCGTCCTGCCTTTGATCTGTAGGGAAAGATTTGACGAAAACGGGGCTCGCTCGGCTGTGCTCCGTGCCGCTCTCTAATTTAAAACCTATCCACGACCCTGCAGCCATCGACACGATGCTTGGTAGGCCCGATCATATTAGCTCATCCCTTTCAGGACAGTTTCCAGTGGCCACCACGAGGAGGTTATGATCGCACTTCCGCCAGTCCGAGATAGTTACGGCACGTACATATATAAATATTTAAATACATTACATGCTGCTCTCCTTATCTCGCTGGTGACCGACCACCATTTTTTTTTTTGAAAAAACCAAGCTTAGGAGTAACCCTTTATACCACCAGTCCGTCATGTCGTTCAGTTCAGGGTGCAATGTCTAGTAGTAAGCTTGGTTTGAAGAATAGAGGAGAATAGGAAAGGTTAGAGGGGGTCTGAAGGGTGTAGAAGCAAATGACGATGAACCTCACGTTTGAACTCTAAGGTGTTGTACGAGTTCGGAAATACTGACTGCGGAAGAGTATTCCACAGTCGAGTTGTTCTATTCATAAGTGGACTTCTATACTATCTATTGTGTGAGTACGGGGGCTGTAGGGTATGTGGGTGTGAGCCGAGCGGGCAAGTCTTGTGTTGTCGGAAAAACATTGCCGTGCATGCAGGAGGTCCTGAATTTTAGTGGAACAGTCGCCATGGTAATAGCGATAAAGTATGGAGAGAGCTGCTACATTCCTACGGTGGCTTAAGATGTCTATGGAGACGCGAAAGGGACTATCATCAATGAGTTTGAGGGCGCGATTTTTTTTTTTTTTTTTTATGTGATAGACTAGAGACTTAGGGAAAGCCCCCTTTGTACTGTTCGACAATCTATTTTTTCCTATAGAACGTCGAACAGCAGCTCTAGCCGGAAGATGAGAAGTAGAGAGAGAGAAGTAGGAAGGAGCTGCCACAACCTAGCCGCGATATATTTTTATTCCACCTACTTCCAACCATTTCGCGACCCTGGCATCGGGGCATTTGAGAAACAACTCGCTGGAGTGTTATGCCTCCTGAAACGAATTGAATCTCTTCAACCAACCGATGACATGCGCTTGGTGGAGTGGAGAAGGACTAGCAAAGGCTATGACAGGAGGAATCAGGAATGTAAAGAGGGGAGAAGAAAGAAGGAAAGTTATGTGGGTGGAAAAGTGGAAAAGGCGAAGGACCGTGGGGCTGACCGGGATTCGAACCCGGGACCTCTGGGATAGTAGTCAGGCGCCTTACCCCTAGGCTACCGAGGCCCCCATTTTGCACCTTATTGCATCCTGGTTGATCGAAGTGGACATCAGTTGACAGTGGTAAATACAA
The DNA here is from genome assembly GCA_949987705.1 of Thereva unica. Lineage (NCBI taxonomy): Eukaryota > Metazoa > Arthropoda > Insecta > Diptera > Therevidae > Thereva > Thereva unica. The sequence continues at coordinate 86,567,273 of OX465284.1, forward strand.
GGTCTGGCGCGTGCTTGTCTTATATTGTCGAAGGAGTAAGAGAAATGCAAAGTACCGTAATCAGCGAAACAGTGAAGTGTGTTGGTGCGGGTGAGAGAATTGACTGCTGGGGAACACCGGCCGAAATGACATGGGGGTTGGATTCGACGACATCCAATACTACCTTGATTGAAGGATTTGGAAAATAGTCTGAGCGTAAAAGGAAGTATTTTCTTCTCACTGCTTCTCTGCGGGCTCGGGAACAGACGTTGTGTGGGATGTCCATGTCAATGTCCCGTGATGATTGCCGATGATTATCTCGCAGGAGGCTCATTGTTTTTTCTTTGTTGTAAGGGGCCAAGTCGCCCTGGAGATAATCCACTGCTGTCCAAATTTGGCCAAATGGCTGAAAAGCTAATCCCTGCTGGGCTAGGTAGTCGACTTTCACGTTCAAATCAATGTTCTTAAGTCCATGAACCCAGACGAGAGTCACTTTGTGCTTTCTATCAATCCTATCTAGTTTATCTCTGCGTCGCTCCACTAGTTTAGAGCCCATCAGTAGTGAATCCAGAGTTTTTAAATATGCTTGGCTGTCTACGAAAATTCCAATGCTACATACATCCTTGTCTAGGTTCAAAATTCATGGTCTGCAAGCGATTAGGATCACCACCACTTCCGCTAGAAAGATACTAGCATGTTGCTAACAGAAAATAATTTTAGTAATATCTTCTAGACACGTCTATTAAATGACAAATACGGGTACTTTTGCAAAGTGTATGTAAAAATACTAGATACAAAGGTGGTTGCCAATGGAACATAATTCATATTCAGGCTTATTTATTGGGGTTCAGGTGTCTTTTTATTAAATTCCTATTTGCTTTGTGGTGTGTGCTGTAAACCACAACTTTCCCCCCATATAAAATCAACTTTTTTCTTATCCTTAATTTCTTGCCACAAATAAATACAAAACGATTTTCAAAACTTATAAATATTCAAATAAGATTTACAACTGCTCAGGGGCGCACAATCGCTATCAGAGTCAATTTACTTTGGCTAATCTCCCGAAACTGACATCTGAAAAGAAGTGATTTACTTCAAACCGAATAAAAGAGTCTGGAAGCGTGATTAACGTTTCATCGCTCCGAGATCCATTTTGATACACTTAAAGGGACTTAATTGATCGGCGAGGAGATTGGAATCGTGATTGACCTAGTCATGGCGCCGCAGCAATATCTTGTCACCTCCTTACCAAAATCTCATTATGCCAGACGATTACCAACCGTCGAAATCGACGTCTACCGCAGGAGCAGCACCAGGCGACAAAGTCGTTGCACGACCTCAGCTACCGGAGTTATTTTTAACAGTCGTGACTTGGCGGTGACACCTGGACGATGTCTTCAATCTGAATCTTGGAATAGTTACTGCTGGTGACGACATAAATAGGAGCTTAAGTAAACAAAAACAAAAAAAAAACCCACTGATCCCATTCCCCTCCTATCCGGGCGACCGTTGACTTGGCGGAGGTGTCATGTAGCTTCATGTTAAGACCAAGGAAATTTCGTGATCCATTATGACACTTGAATCCGAGCATTTCCCTGAGACGTGGAAAATTTCCAAGGGATTTCCACAGTTCTTACCGAGTCTCCTAAATTGGATAAGCTCGAGGGATAAGGGTGGTGACAACAATTTCGTCGTGACAACGGCGGATAATTGCGTCTGATGCGAACGTCACATGCATGCGGGTGTGCTGATGAGGCCAGTTGCTGGTAGATTATTTATTTAATGCCCTACGTTTGATGTCGCGCTGCTTTTTCGGATCTCAAAGAAGATTGGGAATTTTTTACGCACGGCAAATTAAAATTTACTCATTAATGGCGCACAATTTTTATCAATCAACCTGTTCCAGCTTTTGTGCTCTCATGACACGTCGCGTTCCATTAACTTGAGTACGGATTACAGCGTGGCGAACGTGTGCATTGTGTTAAGTGAAAATGGCTGTTCGGGAAATTTTAAAATTACCTCGTTATTAAAAGGTGCACCACCCACACACCAATTCCATTACCTTCTCACCGTTCGCACATCGCAGCGCGAGTGCGTTTTCGCGCTCAGAGCATTTCTAGGGAGGATGTTTTTGCTTTGTTTGTGGCGGGTGTTGCGCAAATGGCGAACACCTCATTAAAAGCCAAAAATTCTATTAATTCCCTCCAGTCAAGCGTTACTCGCATGGCCGTATGCACGCAAGCAGGTCCTCCGCTGAAAATAAAACTACTAGCACAGGCGACTGCTCCTGGTGGGTATCCCTCAATATAGCGTGACTAGATTTGTGCAGCTGTTAATTGCACGTTTTATGCCCCAAATGAAATGCAGTTCACCTCCTTTTGCACCTTTTTTATATTTCGGTTCGAGTGTTTTTCTTTAATTATTGTAAGGCATCGATTCCGATCGGTGCTGCCGTTGCGGAGCTGCAAGCTGAAGTGATTTGCCCGGGTGCAATGGCAGAGAACTCTGGCTAGATGAAGTCCCCTTGCACAGGGCACCTAGAGCAGCCAGCAGCAGTCCCGATATCGAGATTTATCCGCAAGAACCAGTGGCTGGTAGCTGCTGCCAGCCGCAGTTCTTTATGCAACTTCCGAGTGAATCAGGTTTTTAGCTTTAATTAAGGCTCGCAATCGCCTCGGAGGAGACATGAACACCACGCAATATCAGCCATCAAGAGGCTCACGGGCTACCATTTGAACGCAGCACGGCTATTTCATAAGAGACCTCGATAACGACCGTGTGGAGGGACTCCGAGGAGCGCGACTTACTGCAGCTCACACGTGGATTAATTACTGCATCACACCTGTGGGTGGACAGTAAAACTGAGCCCAATGCCCGTTCTTGACGTGCGTAATTGCATGCATGCTTCTTAATATCTTTAATGTGCTTAGATAACCGGCGACGTGAGTTATTGGCCGACTGTCCATATTTGGAGCACTTTCAAATTTTAATGGGCTGCTTTAAATGCTGTTTTAGTTCGCTTGTTAATTATTGATGGAAGACGGACTTTGTACCCTGGTGGCATGTGGGGCTGTGTAGTTTTAGAACGTATGAGGTTGTTTTTGTATATTCTTCAAGTAGGTGCAGCGTGACAATTGCAGATTAATTTTTGCAAAGACCGTGCGTGGAGGAGCGGAAGATCAAAATAGTTCGAAGAGGCAAGCTTGCAATAGAGTTTTAAACAGGTCCTCAGACGACCTTTTACAGAACACCTCAAGCAAATTAAGCTTAACTTTGATGTATCTGGCCTAGTTGGTCTATATATACAAATAGATAGATAAATGCCGAATCGAATTATGCTTTGCGAGTACCATCTCGTCCGCCTACTTAGAGTTTCAGTGAGAATGTGGTGGATTGGCCCATGCCCAAACCGAACAACACTTGTTCTCCATCCAATGGAGTTCCGTGATAGCAGCTCTACATCTAACGCTTCTTCTTTCTTCTTTGATCCGGTAGCAGGTGGTCGAAAGGGAACATCCAGGCAACGTATACGCTGCTGTCGGTGCCGCGGGGTCTCGAACTCCATTCACGATTTGTTTCCATTCTTGACGATTTTTGGCGACGTATCGAGCCTCGATAACTGATAATCGTTGATTCTTTAAGTCATCCTCGATATTCTTTAGCTAGGTTTTTTTCGGTGCCCTGAATTCTCCGATATTCTTCGGTTTGCAGGTCGATCTCGCCAGGGAAGTTTACGTGGCAAGCAGTTATCATCATTCGGCAAACATGTCCAAACCACCGTAGTCGACATTTTTGTATTTTTTCTTCGATCAGTGTCTGTTGATCGTATCTTTGTCTGACTGTCTCGTTTCGAAGGCGATCGCGTAGTGAGACATCGAGAATCTGCCTCATGCATCGGCTTGAGCAGTGTCGAAAGAAGAAAGTAGAGGTGAGACGACGACGACCTCCACGTAAGCGTGAGACGTTCAGTAAAAATAGCTCAGACGTGAACGGTGTGCTCCGGATATCTGGCGATCTCCGGTTCTAATTAGCCTTGCCCGGGTACTGCGGATCTCTACCCCGGTGGATCTCGTTTCTCCGCTACTCGTGGGAGTAATAAGTATGTGTAAACAAAAAAAAAGCAAAAAAGGGATCCGGTACTCCTAAACCAAAACCGGAAGGGACCACAAATCCCACGTAAAAAGGGACTACGGCAACCCCGAGCCCACCTAAACCTACAACGAGGAAGCAACAACGTTCAGGGGTTCAGGGGAGCACATGGTCTGCAGAAGGGTCAAAGACCTAATAAGGCCAGACGCGGCAAAGGCAGGTCACCAAAAACGCCGCCTGGCTAGCTGTTTGGCTATCAACCCGATTGGGGAGGACCAGGTGTCGAAGAAAGATTTCATCAAAATCCAAGATGACATTGCTTGGGCTAATCAGGTCATACCAAACTTCAGCTGGCCAGCCTCTAAACGCCAGCGATCTGTCGAGGAGCCTAGCACCCACAGTCCAGTTCCGAAAAAGTCGAAGACACACGGAAGTAAAGCGATATCCGTCGTAGAAGCTGCAATTGATCGCAAAGTAATCGGTGTCAAGAGGAGAACGATGAATACGGAAAAATCCCTAAGCATCAATGGCAATAGGTGAAAGTCGCCCTCGTTAAAGTTGCCATGGAGGTCTTGAGGGATAACCCAGGGCATCTCCCTTCATGGCTTGATGCCGGATGATATCAAGGGGTGATTAAGCTAACAGCCTGCGGCAACACCAAATACGCAGAGCTGTACAAGGGTGCTTTAGCTAGGATCGGAGAGGTTTACCCCTGTGCCCGACTTAAAGTAGTAGAAGCTTGTGACATACCGTTGCGTCCGAGGGCCAAAGCATGACTTCATCGTAGCCAGAGTAAATCCTAGCGATGCTAAAAACCTTCAACCCCCAGCTTAAAACCAATAACTGGAAGGTTATTAAAACGGAGCAGACAAACAGGGCCACAATGCAAGTTATTCTGCTCCTAAATAAAGAGTACCTCGAGCAACTAGCAAAAGACAGACACGCCGTGAACTATGGCTTCGAGAAGATAGAGCTGAAGGTCTATAAAACAGACACAACGGTCATAGTAAATCGGGCGGCCTGCACCAAGGTCTCAGCTGAGAAAGCCGAAGACTTGATTACTGACGGCGAAGGAGGGAAGCTGACGTATCGACAAACTCCGAGCTTGGCAGAGCCATGAGTAACATTGATTTATTGTTATTTCCCGACTAGAAATTTTTTGCTGAACATGATCAGGACCCGATCAGGCAGGCCTGATCAGGAAAGTGCAAGGCATGTAATGCAGATAACGTATCAGGACCTGATCAGGAATGCCTGATCAGGACCTGATCAGGAATGCCTGACCTGGACCTGATCAGGAATGCCTGATCAGGACCTGATCAGGAATGCCTGACCTGGACCTGATCAGGAATGCCTGATCAGGACCTGATCAGGAATGCCTGATCAGGACCTGATCAGGAATGCCTGACCTGGACCTGATCAGGACCTGATCAGGAATGCCTGATCAGGACCTGATCAGGAATGCCCGATCAGGACCTGATCAGGAATGCCCGATCAGGACCTGATCAGGAATGCCTGACCTGGACCTGATCAGGAATGCCTGATCAGGAACTGATGTGGTTTTCCTGACCAAGACCTGACCAGGAACTAATGGGGTTTGCCTGATCAGGAACTGTTGTGGTTTGTTGTGGCTCGAATTTTGCAATCGTGTTCCGATTCCATTGAAAATCGGTATTGGGGAGTTTTTATGAGCACAAATGACGAATCTGTGGTCGAAATTGGAAATTTCAGAATGGCGACGCCAATATGGCGGGCGAATTTTGCAAATGTGTTCTGAATCTATTAAAAATCAACACCAGGGGGTTCTAAGGCCAACAAATGACGATTCTGTGATCAAAAATTAGAAATTCAAAATGGCGGCCAAATTTTGCAATTGTGTTCCGATTAGATTGAAAATCTGTTTCGGGGAGTTTTATGAGCACAAATGACAAGCCAGTGGTGGCAATTTGAAAATTCAAAATGGCGGGCGAATTTTGCAAATGTGTTCTGAATCTATTGAAAATCGGTATCATGGGGTTTTAAAGGCCACAAATGAAGATTATGTGTTCAACAATTGGTAATTGAAACAGTCGGTCAACAGAAAATGGTGGACTACTTTTTTTTCTATAATCCACTCAATATGGGTATCAAACGAAAGGATATGACAAGTAGAATACGATTAGCTGTGTGGCGTCCTTAAACATTCAAAATGGCGGCAAGCACAAAATGGCGTCCAAAACAAAATGCCGGATTACCTTTTTATTTACAAGCGACTCCGGTATGGGTATCAAATGAAAGGATATGACAAATAGAATATTATTAGCTGTGTGGCGTCATACCGAATTCCGAATGACAGGAAACATAAAATGCCGGACTACCACTTTCTTTACAAGTCACTCGGTATGGGTATCAAATGAAAAAGTATAACAAGTACAATACTATTAGCTGTGTGGCGGAATAAATATCCTAACAGGAACAAATCAACTTTGCTGAAGTGCACAAACCATCTACATTTTTGACAACTATAGTTGTCTGTCAACTTAATATTTGTATTTATGTTTTTTAGTGTTGTTAAACTTGCACGTTGCACCTGGCCTACTGTACTTATTATGGCATTCTATCGTGAAGTATTACTGTATTACTGTAAACTCCATAATTTAATGGACCACCCTGTAATATTTGATTGCCGGTAGCGACCTCTAAATATTATCCGAACTGTATAAAATTTTCATAAGATTTTTTTTCATGCGAAGGAAGAAATTTACAGGTTAGGACGCTGAAAATTAAACAAAAGAAAAGTTTTTATATAATAAATACGCAGCCCAATATAAATATAAGAAAAGTATATTTGTTTTTAAGAGAACATTTACATTTGCAGGATTGATAATTAGTACAGATAATAAAACTATATAATAAAATACCGTTACTTAATTCTAATTTTATTATTAATAGTCTTGAGTTTTGTGTGCACGTATCAATCGATGGCCATCCCAATCTTTGGCATTATTAAGCACCGATGAGAATGCCTTTTGGATGGATTTCTCGGGTAAAGGACTATCGGTGCTTTTACTTAACTTCTTTCGCAATGCTTCTGTAAAAATAAAAGTAAGTTTTACTTACTATTATAAATCATTTATAAATACCTCCTATGCAAGCATAGAATTTTGTGTCCTTGAAAACTTTTTTGTCCGAGTTTTTTGCGGATTTTATAGCTACATAGTGAATTGCAACATTACGCGAAATGCAGGCTCGAAGAATTTTACCTATATTTCTGGATAAGTTGTCTGCTTTATTAATTTGACATAATAACCTGTAAATCTGGAAAAACAAAATTATTATTCACTCATTATTTAAGAAGTGTAAAAAAGTGCTGCAATCAAAAGATAACATTCATTTCGATCATTACCAATTTATTTTTAAATTCCTTGTTGTTTTCAATTTTCTCGTTAAATTTTATAAAACTCTCTTCATCATCTAATGGAAGTGTCATCTCGATTTCATTCATGTCGTCTTCGTTGTCGCTTAGGTCATCGCTGATAATATTTGCACCTTTTTTAATTTTTTCAATGCTATTTTCAATGCTTTGAATTCGGACTAAAATACTTGTTACTTGTCCACCCAAATTTGACAAGCGTTTAGTCAAACTTTCAAAACAATTTGAAACCAATGCATGCAGACTTTCTGTAATTGAAAAGAAATAATCGTTGTAAAAACATTAAAATTGCTGTTTAAAAACTTTCAGATAATCAGGACTATTCTGAGCTCCCCTAGAATTTTCTTACAATCGTATGCTACCAATATGAGAAAATTCCGGTGGAATCAATTCCAGCGGAGTTCAAAAAAAGCCTGAATGTATTTTTTGTACCTATTGTTATTTCTGGATTTGGTGATCTTTCCTTATTTTTAGCCGATATCTGTTTGCTGATTTTTATGCCTTCATCAATTTTCATGTCATCTTCATCACTGGAAAGTTCTGTTGAACTTGACATCTTGTCATACCGTTGAGTCAAGGGCCGATTTTGGGTTTTTGATGTACTCGGTTGAGGATTCATTCTTGGCTTTTTTGGTGGATTATCTTTCGATGGTTTTTTTGAAACTGATTTGTTTGTGTTCTCATCATCACTGAAAAGCTCTGTTGAACTTGAGTTATTCTCATACCGATGAGGCAAGGGCCAATTTTGGGATTTAGATGGACTCGGTTGAGGATTAATTCTTGGCTTTTTTATCGGTAGATTGTCTTTCGATGGTTTTGTTGCAGATGAACCTAATACATAATGCAAATTTTGTATATTTTTTCGTCGAAAATGTCAACTAAAAATGTTTACAACTACTCACATTTCTTTTTTTCAGGATCGTCAGACAATTTTATTGATGCTCTACAGAATTCTTCATTAAGAAGCGCTTTATTTTTTTTTAAGCTCTTCCGTTTAAGAGTTTTCTTATCCGACTCTGCTTTTTGTTTTGCAGATTCTTCATTGCCTGTTGTGTACACATATGGTTTGGTTTGTAACTCAATAATTTTTTTTTCGGCTTCTTGATAAGTATCTGAAAAATATATCATCAATGAAATCGTGTTATCGTTTTGAATATAAGGGAGGTTGCTACTTTGTTGGGACCAAAAAATCGATTTTTTTTTTCATTTTATCGTTTAGATACATCTTTCGTGCATTCGCTCATAAAGTTTCAAATCATAATTCGGAAAATTGAAGAAGTGATAGACCGTTACGTAAGCCGGTGTCGCGCTCTGTCCGTATCATTTTATACTTGATTGAAACTTTAAACGCGTTTTTCTCGAAATTTATTAAACTAAAATAAAATCTTTAATTCACTACACCATGTTTTTCTAACTACCGTACATGACTGAAAACGTTGTAATAATGCAATCGTGACGAAATTTTGCAAAAATGTGTTTTAGGATTGTATCAGAAAAGTGAACTACAATGAGTCAAAAAAATTAACAATTTTTCATTTGACATAACAATATGTGAACAGAAAAACTCAAAAATCGAATTTCTTTTTTCAAGCAGTGATATTTTTTTTATTTTTTGTAATTTTTTCTTCATTGCAGTTCACTTTGTGCAGAATATCCTACAGATTCAAAATATGTTTGGTTTTTTTGTTTCAGTTAAATAGTTTTGGCGTAATCATGTACGCGAGCGGGACACCTCCGGGATGACGGGCGACCATTGATACTCTCCTCCCTTAACCGCATTTACAAAAATTTGTATTGATAAAATACATTTTCTCTTAAAATCATGCAAAATTTCAGCCTTCTATCTCGAATAGTTTCCCCAATAAAAATTTTACAAAAAAGTAAAGGTTTTAGACCCAACAAAGTAGCAACCTCCCTTAAACGTTATGTTAGTATAGGTATAGATTACACTTTATTTCGAAACAATGATCACTTACGAGCTCTTCCACGAATATCTACTGGAAATGTTGGCCATGTGGGTTCGGGCATTGCTAAATTTTTCACCATTTCATGGATTTTATTACATATAGCATTAGTATATGGTCCGGGCATGTACCTGCAATGTATTTTTTCAGAATTGGATTCGAAGTCCAGCCAAGTTGTTGGTACGATGTCTATGACTTTTCGTTGAGGATCATTTAGAAATAAAACAAGTCGGTATTTATAATCCATGCCTATAAAAAATAAAAAATAAATATTTTTGAATTTGTAAATTATTTTTAACTAATAGTCCGGTAGGCTACGTTGCAAAGGACATTTTTTGGAAATTGTTTTCTATGCCAATCATTTAATGATCTAAGATTAAGCTATTCCAGTTGGGGTGGAGCTGAAGTTGACAAAATTGGAACATGTCGAAGAAACAAAATATTACACATTGAACCTTTATCAACCTTTAGTTTATCAGAGGTGTCCAAACTACGGCCAAAGGACTAGACGTAGCCCAGAAGATGATTTTATTAGACAATTTGGAGTAAACTACATGACGGATTTAAGGGGTTACGATTTAAAAAAAAAAAAATTTTAACGACTTTTTTTTTTATAGAAAGAACAGAGTTATCGTTTTCAAAATTTATATCTATGTTTATTGACTTAATAATATTATAAAAATTTTTTTTAGATTATTAAAAATTTTGATTTGGAAATACGGTGTTGACCATCCAGTCGCTCAAAATCGTGCACACCGACAATTTTTGATGTTTTTCACCGCATGTTGATGTTTTTCACCGTATTTCCAAACCAAAATTTTAAAAATCTAAACAATTTTTTTTATAATATTATTGAGTCAACAAACATAGATAAAACTTTTCAAAACGATATCTCTATTCTTTCTATGAAATGTTTAAAAAAATTTTAACCATTTTTTTGTAACCATATAAAGAATAGATATATCGTTTATTGACAAAATAATTTTTTTTAGATTTTTTATTATTTGGAAAATTTTTATTATTTGGAAAATGGAAAAATTATAATATTTGAACGTGAATACCTACAAATTTTAAAAAGCATATCTCAGTTCTATATATGAAAATAAATGTTAAAAAAATTTCTTTTTTTAGTTGCAACTAGAAAGACCCCCTAAAACAAATATTTCAAAAAAATTCATTAATTTTCTAATTATGTACATATAATTTGTCAGGTTTGTTTAGTATGGGTGTTATTTATAATAATTAACTGTAGAAAATAAAATTGAATGCTGCCTTTTTCATAATGAGATATTTAAATTTCAATTAGATCTGTCCCTTGCGGCAAAAACTTGGCACACATATCATGTCATGAAAGAAGTAATTGAAACAGCTAAATTTCATTAAATTGATTCAATTTTCTTCGAAAATTTATTTTTTTGATAGATTGAAGACTACATTCATCGAGAATGATACTCAGTTATTTTTATGTTTAATATCATTAATATCATTTAAAGTAATGCACAATTTTATCGGAGTCGCAAAATATGTAAACTTCATCAAACACTTCCCCAAACTTTTCGCCAATTTAAAAATCTACAATCAAAAGATGCTATAAATTTTAAAACCTTACTGCCCTACAAAAAAATTACTTAAAGTCACAATCATTATTTATGTATTAATTAATCTCTAATTTAAGTTTTTAATGTGAATCTTATTTTGAAAAAAATGCGACATGAAAAATATGAAAAGTTATGGAAAACAATTACAACTGAAATTAAGAACTCTATATTCATTTATCCAAAAGCAGAACCCGAAGCCGTAGGAGCAGAAAATACGAACTCTCAACCAAAGAAAATATTTTTAATACTAGATTGCTGTAGCGATTCAAGGCATAAAAACAGAGGCCAAAATGCATCGCTCACTACCAGACTATAAATTTAATAAATCATCAAAAATTTGATCAAAATTTCTAATATAATAAATTAGTTAATATTGAACAAATAAATACTTACTTTAAATTATGCCAAACGAAAGAGACCCTCTTGCACTTATAAAATATATAATCAAAATGTATTACTATGTTTTTCCTATATTCAGTTATTGTCACTGTCACTATTGCCTTCAAGCCACTGAGTTCACTATTTATGCTAATATACAACAATTCACGTAAAAATTCACAAAATACGTAAATAATTTTTTTTTATCAAAGACGTCAAAAACTATGCGCACAAGATAAGTCTGTACTCAGAAAGTGTCACTGAAGAACTAAAACAAAAACTCATTCTTCTGACGGGCAAGCCATTCATCTTTTCTAATAAACCAAAATTAGTACTGGCGTTCATATGTTTATTTTGTCACAGGTGCTTTCATTCATATCCGTCAGAGTCCGGTAAAACCCTTTATGGGGTCATAAAATTTTCGGCCTACTTCACAAAAGGCCCGACACAGAAATAAGTAATAAATGCATAAAAAAAACCAAAATAGAGTAATAAGGGGTCTACTTTTGTTTCATTATTTAAAATATCATCAAGAGACGGGGAAAACCATAAATCTCATGAAATGCAGGACCTACAATAGAACAGTAGGTACACAGAAGATGCAAAATAATAAAGTTTCATTAGCTGTCATAAATTAGCAAGAGCATAGCATTGTAAGAAATTTGTCTGCTCAATACCATGGATTCTTTATGTTTGATATCTTGAATGGCGATAGAAAAAGTTTTCAATTATAAAGTATTGTCAGTTATTAAAAGACCTCACATTTTTTCTCACATATGCAACAATGGTATTGTATATATGTTTTCTTTAAAATTTGTACTCAAATCTATAGTGACCATTTTCTTATTAACGTCGTTTAATAAACATGTAATAGAAGGAGAGTTTCTTTTCGATACAGCCATCATATTTATGCTTTCTGAAGAAAACGGATAGGAGAAGAGTGCTTTTCTTTTCGTTAAAGTTTTTCCAAGTATTTTGATTGTATTTGGATCTTGCGGAAAACAAGTAAACATTTCTTCGATTTGCAATATTTTCCCATTTTTTAATAGAACAGTATTATCGGGAGATTTTGTCGTCAATACCACTTCGTTGTATTGAACCCTTTTTATAATGACTTTACCAGATTGATTCGGATTTAACTGCTTCAAAATATTTATTGTAGGTGCTATTGTAGCTATATCTGAATTTACCGATAAACTTTCACTCATGCGACGACAAAGTTGAGACAAAGGCTTATTTCCGTGACGAATAAGTTTCTTCATCTTTCCTAGCGCACTTTCAAATGGGTAAGATGATATGGCAGAAAGTGGACAGCCCATGTTTTCAACGTCATCAGCAAGGTGAATAAGACTATGCATATTACTATTAAGACACTCTTCCCCATATAATATTATTGCAGTGGTAACAAATTGACGTAAATAAAAGCAGGCATGTCTCTGCTTACTTGCAAATAATTCTTTGGAATTCAATATTCGCATGCTGACGTGAAGCAGCATGAAATTTTTATAAACGTCATTACATAGAATTTTTTTGAAAATAATTGGGCCAGCATATAATAACAAAAATTGATATTCAGTTGACTTAAATTTAGCTAAGTCATCTAATGATCTCGTCGAGCGCTGAAACTCTTGGGGAATTTGATGTTGAATTTTAATTAGCAATGTCGATAAAAAATCTTTCATAGTTTTACTTATTCGAACAGAAGAAGTTTCACCTTTTGTCCAATATTCTAACAATTTCTTGAACACCCCCAAATAAACTAAGTGCATTGAATCTAACACAAAATCGTTGATGATATCAATAGGTGGACTAATATTTAACAAAGGTGATATTCCGTTGTGATGTTGAAGATTTTCTAAGGCTCTGAATGATTGGTCTGTTCTTGGTATACATTCCGTTACATGTATAGGAAAAATTGTTCGATTACCTATCCTTCTCCCTTCAATTCGACAACGTTCACAAGACCAAAATCCTGTATGCCCTTTAGTGCATTTAATAAAAGCACGTGCTGGTCGATCACATATAAAAGCCTTTATTCTAACTTGAAATGACATGCTGTTTATCCGCACCCCAGCTTCTTGTAATTTGTTAACTTCAGCTATAAATTCCTTTAAATAAGTATCAACATTTTCTGGTTTTTTGTTTCCGCAATATACCGCGATTGGGAAAGGTTTGTAAACATCGGGATCATGGTACACTTTACCGAGAATGGGCCAAAATTGTTTAGAACTGGAACGGAATAAAGGTAGGCCATCGACATTTATGAGCAATTGAAGTTTATTGTCATTATGAATTGTAGGGTTGACACATTTTAAAAGATTACTTTCAATACCAAAATACACAAATTCCCCAGAGTCATTTAAATTTTGAATATTGTATTTTTTATCTTCAGTACCCAAAAATGTTTTTGCGCATTTAGGTAAGTCAGGATAATGGTTTCTTTTTAAAATACCTAACAAAATTTCCAGACGAGAATGCGGAAGGGGGGGTGACATCAAAGCCCATTGACGTATGTCTTCTATATCTTGAAGATCAGCATCTATCGATTCTTCATCAGAATCATTATCATTAGATTCTTCAGATTGCAAGTCTTCGCTTAAATTTTCTTCCCTATTTCCTTCATTATCATGTTCACTATATTCTAACACACTTGACTCCATATTTTGAATATTGTGAGGGCTAAAACTTACCATAGCTTCTTCCACTTCCATTTCATGATCTTCATGATCATAAACAGTTTCTAAACTCTCAATGTTTTGTCCATTTCTTGTATTTAAAGCTGTACGATGTCGGCGCACTCTTTGCCGATTAAGTTCACGGATTGTACACGCTCGATGATTTCTTGACATTTTCGGCACTTTGCGCTTATTAAAAACACAAAATCCAATTCTTTCCACAAACCGTATTAAAAACTTCAAAACAAAATTGTTTTAATAACGCAAAATCCAATATTTTCACCAAGCTATATTAAAAAGAGAACCAAATATTTCACATAATTATTTCACAGAACTTATGAAAAACACACAAAATCCAACGTTTTTAAGGAACTTAAAAAACTTAAACAAAATCTTTTCACAAAACTTATGGAAAAACACAAAATCCAATTGTTTTAACAAACACACTTCTGTTCACAGCAAAGGTAAACTCGCAACTGTCACTTGTCATTTTTAAAACAAACAAATGGAATTTACGCCTTCTTCTTTCTTGGTTTACAAAAGCTCCTTCTCCGAAAACTTTGAGTACTTTTCGATTTTCGACCTTATAAAAAAGTAATGGTAATGATGAGGATTTCCTGATCAGGACCTGACTAGGCCCCGAGTAGGAAAACCTGATGTACTTTATTTTTTCATAAAGATGAGGATTTCCTGATCAGGACCTGACTTGTTCCCGACAAGGAAAAATCTCATACTTTATTTTTTATAAGATAGGATATCCTAATGTTATAAAAAATAAAGTATGAGATATTTCCTAGTCGAGAACAAGTAAGGTCCAGTTCATGATATCATGAACTGGACCTGTCCCGACTAGGAAAACTTCATTATCATAAGATGAGGATTGCCTGATCAGAACCCGACCAGGTCCCGACTAGGAAAACCTTATTATCATAAGATGAGGATTGCCTGATCAGAACCCGACCAGGTCCCGACTAGGAAAACCTCATTATCATAAGATGAGGATTGCCTGATCAGGACCCGACCAGGTCCCGACTAGGAAAACCTCATTATCATAAGATGAGGATTGCCTGATCAGGACCCGACCAGGTCCCGACTAGGAAAACCTCATTATCATAAGATGAGGATTGCCTGATCAGAACCCGACCAGGTCCCGACTAGGAAAACCTCGTTATCATAAGATAAGGATTTCCTGATCAGGACCCGACCAGGTCCCGACTAGGAAAACCTCATTATCATAAGATAAGGATTTCCTGATCAGGACCCGACCAGGTCCCGACTAGGAAAACCTTATTATCATAAGATAAGGATTTCTTGATCAGGACCCGACCAGGTCCCGACTAGGAAAACCTCATTATCATAAGATAAGGATTTCCTGATCAGGACCCGACTAGGTCCCGACTAGGAAAACTTGGTGTGGCATGCCTTACCATTGCCTGATCAGGACCTGATATATGTTCTGGTTTTTCCTCAGCTAAATTCTAGTCGGGTTATTTGGCAGAGTACACAAAATTACAATCTTTTAGAGTACATTACAGATGGTAAATAATCCTAAATTCTTACAACTAGCTTAAGATAGAAGAGCGAAGAATTTGAAAGAAGTCAGAGAGAAGAAAGAAGATACGAAAGAAATAGGTAAGGACAGTAGAGTAGTAGTACTACTGTGAAGCTGGAAGAGAAGCTAAAAAAATAGAGGCCTGCTTTTTGAACATCGTGGCTGTGCTGATTTTTTGGATGGATAGAGGAAGTCTATTCCAAAGTCTAATCGCATGCACAAAGAAGGAACGACTACCAACCAAGGAACGATGAAAAGGGATAAGCAGCTTGAATGACCTCAAGGACTTCATGGGGATAAGGAAGTCAGCGACGTAGCAAAGGCGTTTAGAATAAAAAAATTTATGTAGAAGAGTTAGTGCCATGACATTGAGAAAATGAAAGATCCCACATCCCAGTAGTGAATTTTGCACGTCCGACACATGATCATATCTACGGAGGTGAAAAACAAATCTCAGACAATCAGTCATTGAATGCGACCCTGAGTCGATGATGACAGGACGAATCAAGAGAAAACAAGGGCGCCATAGAGAAAATGCGGCAGAATAAGTGATTTCACAAGCTTGGCACGGATAGAAGGTGAAAGCAGATCCGCGAGCAGCCACAGTTTTCGCAAGGTACCATATATGTTAGACATCATGAAGGAAACATGATTACAACAGGAAAGCTTACAGTTAATAAATTCCCAAGGCTCTTGACACAATCAACAACAGGAATAGGAACATCACCTACTAATAGATTAGGAGTATATTCAGAGGATATAGGACGATGGCTAAGCAATTCTTGGGATTTAATTGGATTAAGTTTGAGGAAATGATTAGAGCTCCATTCACTGATTCGGGATAAAATATTGTTCATATCGGCAGTACAGGGAACAATGTCACTATGAGGAAATGAATTGTACAGCTGAAGGTCATCAGCATACATATGAAAAGAACAGCCGTTAATGACAGAAGTAAGATCATTGATGTACAGGGAAAAAAGAAGAGGACCCAGTATCGAGCCTTGAGGCACACCCAGACACCCCGGCAGAAGAGAGGATGTTCTGCCATTGTGACGAACACATTGAAATCTATCAGAAAGAAGAGAGGAGAAAAGTCGCGTGGACATGCACCCACTTCTTAGCTCAATCATCGACGAGGACATTTCCAGCGACGAAAAAGCGGAGGTGACCTTCGTCGAGATCAAAAACCAACAAAATGATGACGAAATGGGGTTGCTCCCTTAACATACATAGTACGATGGATCTTTGCAGCGATTGCCCGTCCAATACTCCTATACGGGGTCTTAGTATGGTGGCCAACCTTGAATAAGTCCACTGTGCTAAACAAACTACAGAAAGTGCAAAGATGTGCAGAGTTATGCTTAAAGGCGCACTTCGCCCCACACCCTGATGCCCTAAACGTTATGTTATACCTCTATCCGTTGAACCTTGTGGCAAGGGAAAATACGACATATCGCAGCGCTTAAAATAACTTGTTGGGATGTGGGTTCGACCCTTTCGGTCCACACGATCAACTTCCCAGTATGATGGAAGGAAGCTCTTTGAAATAACGATAAGAATGGTAAATCCGCAAGGCTTTTCTAAAGAACTTTTTTTTGTTGAACAGTAGCAAACAGACATGTCCCAGGCAATTCGTTCGCTACACTATAACGCGAATTCATTTTGAGCGTGTTGACGCGCTGATGATAAACTGCAATGGTAAAAACTTCATTTTCAATTCGAACGATTTCAGGAGATAGTACCAAAATTAATCAATGTAACGGATTTGTCAAATTTGTCCGAAAAGGCCAAACTGTAATCACTGGAAATCCCGCGATGAACTCAATTCCCAAAACTGTAGGACATGGAAGGCAATCCGCCGTTCAAACAGTTCTGAATTAAAGTTTGAAAATTTCGTCATGTTTGTAATGGTTAACGTATTTGTTGAATGGTTTTTAAAGAAAACTCGGATTTTGACAAGTGATGACTCTTTGGGAAGCTATTGCTCGGCTGAATCCATAAAAGTGAACTTCATTTTGAATGGGTGTCATTCCAACGCAACGCTTCGATCGGCACCTCAATGAAGTCCATATCATTTTTGGTTTGCGTTCTATCGAACATGTACAAAAATCACTTACGCCCTTTAAACATAGATACCGCTTAATCGAATTTTATGAAAATCTTTTCAAACTGTACTTTCGGTAATACGCTACGATCGGCACCTCAAAGAAGTCGGTATCATGGTTGGTTCGTGCTATATCGTGCATGTACAAAATTCACTTACGTCGCTTAAACAAAAAAACGGCTGGACCGAATTTCATGAAAATCTTTTCAGATCATATTTCGGTTAATACGCTTCGAACGACACCTCAACGAAGTCGATATCTTTTTTGGTTCGCGCAATATCGTGCAAGAAAAAATGACCACATACGTACGCACACATACTTCCTCCCAATTTTTGGCTTAAAATGCTCCTGGGACCTTGAAAGATGAAAATACGTCGAAAATTTCGATTTCGATTTTCGGACCGATTACAATAACTTCCTATACTGGGAAGTTAAAAAAGTCTGGATCTTGGACCGGAATCAAGGGAGGGCACTTTAAGGTGCAAGAATCTGTCCTAATTCCCACAGTAACCGTCACCTTCACAAAGAACTCCGAGGTCCACATCCCTTCACGTCGTGAATGGAGTAATAGACTACATAGTATTCAAGATGCCGTAAACTTCTTCACTGCTGGCTCGAGGGTCGAGTGGGAGGAGGGGTTTTCTCGTCGGAACTTGGGATCGAAGTCTCCTTCCGACTATCCGATCACTCCAGTGTATACCAAGCGGAGGTTTTAGCCATATATGAGGCTGTTTTGCGACTTGACTCGACCCACCTAAGATCACAGGCGGACCACCTCACTGCTGAGCCTCGGTAGACGAGACCTCTCAGTTACAGTGGGAGTGCTAACCGAACACTGTCTGATGGGTACGCATGCGGTCCGCTTAGGTCTCGAAACCTACGATTTCTGCAGAAGCTGTAAGAATATAGACGACGAAGAGGAAAGTGTAAAACACCTTTTCTGTCACTGCCCAGCCCTAAGCAAAAGGAGACTTACCACATTTGGTGAACCCTTCCTAAGCACACTGCGGAAATCCCGAAGTTTGGTATCCCGCAACTAAGAAGATTCATTACGTCTTCGAGGTGGTTTAGCAAAGAAACGACACTTTTACATAGGGTTTAAAGTGGAATCAATTTGGCCGCTGGCCGTTTATGAGGTCTACAGGACAAAATAAATTTTGATGAATAAAATAAATTCCATAACAATTCCGTTTACTTTTTACATATATGCTACTTGATTTAAAGGTATAAATCCCGTGGGAACAAGTTTTCCCGAAAGGTAATAAGAATTCAATAAGAATTAAACTGGAAGCCATCTCGACAAAACTCAATAAGAAAGACATTCGCTTCGGTAGTTCGATTCTGTGTAATGCAGTGCTTATCTATATTACATTTAACATTAACACGTGAGTACACCTGAATTCCCCAAGAAACCAGAAGGTCAAATTCCAGAATCACTCGCCACTATCCGAAAGATAAAACTGTCACTCCATCACTTGCAGTCAATTAAAAACGGTTTTTTTTTCATCACTAGAAAAAGTCCAAGTCTACCTAGAGTTGGCTGAAAGTAGCTCTGCAACTTATTTGCGGCATTCGCTGTCACTCAACTACAAAGCAGTCTCCTGCCACTGGTTGCCTCTGTTTTTACAAATGCAAAAAAAGGAACCGCGCCGGTGACACTTGAAGTTTCCCGACGATTCAGTTTTACCTCGGCGGACGGGTTGGGATTTAACAGGTGGTCACCGTATTTAGCACTCGAGCGTCATTACAACACCAGGAATTTGAGAAACACAATTTACCAATTAAATCGCCCTCTCCATCTTCTTCGTCGGTGGTTCTGTTGTAATTGGATCCTGTCCCGTCCGAAGGGCTAATCCCTTCGCTGCGCCCCATCAAAGCCATCTCTCATTCTCTCGGTCTCCACTCTGCACCTTTGGCATGTTTTCGGCCTTTTAAATTTTTTGCTTTTGCTGGACAGATTCCATCTCGGCATCCGCCGTATGTACCACGTCTACACTCACCTGAGCATTCATTTGAAATCATTTTAATGCGGCCCTGGCCAGGATCCCGGTCGGTAACTTTACCTGCAGCCTGCAGGGATTCTTAAACGAGGATTTCTGTTGATGTCAGATGAGATTTGTTCCTGACGGGAATAATCGCCGGTTGCTGGACGATATTTAAGCTGCACCGTTGTATTCCGCCATTTCTGGCCATTGCCTTGCCAAAAAATTCGCCTCGCCGCTTGCTCCTGACAGCGAACATGCATTTGATAAATTCTGATGGCCCACTGTCTTGTTGCGTTTTCCTTGCCAATGCACTCCGTTCGGGCTCCGTGCAACGGGGCCCGTTGGGCGGCAGCAGTGCTTTGTTTTGCCCGCAAGTGAATTTGTTATATGTCTGGTGTATGACTCTGCAGCTCCTGAGGGCATTTCGCAACCACCTATCATGCTGCAGTTTGTGCATCATATCAAATAGCACCCACGCCTGCTGCAATCAGTTTGTTAACGATTCGACTACCCCGACGGGATCAAAGAAAATCGCTGAGACAAAGTGGGTGCCGCTGGAATGTAGGAATTGCGAGCTGTCTAGCTTCAGTATAGATTGCCCGGACAATAAAGTCATATCCGGATAGTTTCCACCTATCTAGTCCCTAATGCCGAGCGGCGCAATTAATCAGCTCCACTCCGGCTATCGGTGCAGGAATGTATGCAGCAAAGCTGCGCACGCAGCTAATAAGACCTGCCCGGCTGCTATGCTCCACCAGTTCTGGGAAAATTTCCTCGGCCAAGGGGAGGAGGGTGCGCAGTGATTTTGATAGAAAATTGATGAATCAATCAACTCGATCGAAGCAGGGCGAGCTACACGACGAGGGACGCTGCCCGCTTCTGGCGCAGAAGATGTTTGCCCAAAATTCACAGTTTAATAAGGGGTCAAGGTATGGGTGGTCCACTTATCTCATCCCTGTGTGGAACCTGTGCTAATTCCACCACAGAAGCAGTCGCACAAGCGTAAGCGGATTAAATGGTTTGCACCGGCGCGGACCCGTTTCGCTGATTTGGCTCAGGAGAATATGATGCCTGTAATCGTCTTACGAGTCGCGGACGCCCTCCGATTTGCATTTTAATTTCCTCTCCTGCTACTGTCCGACATGCAAATAATCCCGGCTTTCGGCAGCTGTACGGAGGATCTTGTCCGACAAGGCTGCTCTAGTCATAAACTGCAGGTAATTATTGGAATCTGCGAATGCTAATTACTGTTTTTGGGCTTTCGATTAATAAATAACGACGACCAACGTGACCTTCAGACTGGGGCTGTTAAGTATCTCGCTCTCCCGCTCTCTGCTGATCTCGCATTCGCGGAATTTTAATCGCCTTCATTTATTTATGTTAATTGGATATTTTCGAGGAAGAGCCCCGATGTTAATTTGAATGTTTAAATATTTTTCGGTTAAGTTG
The DNA here is from genome assembly GCA_949987705.1 of Thereva unica. Taxonomy (NCBI): domain Eukaryota; kingdom Metazoa; phylum Arthropoda; class Insecta; order Diptera; family Therevidae; genus Thereva; species Thereva unica. The sequence continues at coordinate 86,588,462 of OX465284.1, forward strand.
TGTTCGAATTGTAATTGATTAATAAAGTTAAGATGTTAGAGTCGCACTCTAATGGGGCCTTAAAAGTTTCGTGGGACGAGAAGAGGTGCTATTTTTTATTTTGTAAAAGGGACTTTTATTATACTTTGGTGATTATCGAAGATAAGAGACATGGTTTTGATCTAGATATGATCAAACTACAACAGTATTTATCTTTTATTGCTTATTTAAAAAACTTCGAGGAGAATCTCCAAATTTTTTTTCATAGTATCAATCTGTGTTGCATAGTAACAACGTTGAACTTGTAAAACAATGCATTTTTGTATTTTGCATTTATTATTTGTTGCATTCGGAAACCGGTACGTTTCTTACACTTTTTTTTACCTGTAATATTTTTTTTTGTATATCAAGTTGTAATGTCTTTCACTGTCTGTCATCTGTCTGCCTGGTATGTCTTGACTTTTTAGTTAAGTTTGATTTTTGTGTGTAAAAGCATTATAAAAAATTACTTGATTTCAAAATCCAATATGTAAACGAAACATTATAAGTTCAATAAACCGCAAATGCTTCCATAGACACAAACCGAAGCTTCAGCCCAAGACACAAATCATAAGAGCGATTGCGCAATAGGTGGCACCGGACCAACATAGCTATACTACTGAGCATGGCTCAATGTGCAACACAATGTTATGATGATAAATTGAGGTATAATATGTATACTGCATCGGTAATTAGCCCGGAGCGCTGAATTAAATGTTAAGGTGGTAGGAATACAGGAGAGGCTCAATTACTTTTCCCTCGATTCTTATAAACTCGTCAAATAATGGAAATTTCGTTCCTTAACTAATGATGAAAAACTCATTTTACAATTGCATCGTACGCACTAGGTGAAAACGAATTGATGCGTCTTTTATAAAGTTGAAATATAATAACTGGTCGAAATCTTATCTTATTACCGAGCTTCTTGTATAGTTTGAAATAATCTGGATCGTAAATATATTAAAAAATGTAAAATGTAAATATTTCAATAAAAACATAATTTATGGCCTCCCCCTACGCTTGCGCGCCAAAGTCGTTGTCTTATGTGGTAGACTGCATAAAATATTTTTATATGTGGTGCGGCCGCTAGCAGAGCAAGCTATGGGGCCTATGCTTAAATTAGCCCTGTCCAAGTTTAGTTCCCTAAGAACGAATAAGTGATCCACAAGTATCCTGGCTTAACGAAGAACCCGCCAGGAGCTCCTTCTTCATTATTAGGTAGAGTATAGGAAGGTTCATAGGGGTTCCATTGCCGCAGACTGATAGTTGCGTTTTATTTCCGTGATGCCGAAACAGGCCAGCCTTTGCACCTTGGTCAGCTTAACCCTACAATTTAAAGTTAGATATGGGGAGTTGTAATGGGCATGGAGATGAGCAGTTAATCTCAATGTGGGGTTTCTAGGCTAGGTTTTGTTCCAGGATTATGGCTAGATATTTAGCCTCTTTTGAGAAAACAATTTTTTTTACCATCCAACCAGGGAGATTTCAAATTTAGCTTCTATCTTGTAGTAAATGCTACAATGACACTTGTTGAGGTTTAATACAAAATTTCTTGCTCTGACACCAGATGCAAATAGAGGAAAACTCTATATTATACTATATATGAACTAATGCCTTTTCCTATTCTTCTTCCTATGGCGCTACATTCCAACTCGAGCCCAAAGTCTAGTAATAACAAGTCTTTCATCTTCATACAAAATTTTCCCCCCGTTAGTTGTGTGCGTGCATATATGAACATGACTGCTGAGCAAAACTCAACGCATACTTCGTGAATTCAGCGAGACAGAGCCAGATTCGCTCTTTACGATAAAGTATGCAGAACAGAAAAGGAAAGAAAATTGAATCAGCTGTTTTCTTTCATAAATCAAAACAAACAAGCAAATATGCACCAATACATTAAGTTTATTCTCATATAAACTCATAAAAGTTTAGCTGTTTAGTTGTATGCAAACGCGTATAAAAATGTTGCATTCTCTCTCTGATAGCCAGACATCGTCATTTGAAGAACTTTTGCATATAGCTGTTCGCCTTCCACTCGTTTACTATATGAAGATGAAAGACTTGTTAATTTCTAGACTTTGCTCGAGCCTTGGCTTCCTATAATCTTTTTCTCCAGTCTTCTCGATTTCTGGCCGAAGCTCTCCAGTTCGATGTGTGGAGTAATGTCTCCGTATCTGCTACAACCACATCCTTCCATCTTTTCCTCGGCCTCGCTACGGGTCTTTTCCCTTTGATGATCCCAGTGAAGACCTTCTTTGCTGCTCTGTCTTCCGGTATGCGCTCGACAGGTCCAGACCAGCGAAGTCTATTGAGTTTTATGAGAGTCACTAATACCGAAGACACACTTGTGGTATAGTAATTACAATATGAGCAATATTGCAATATACCTCAGGTGTTTTTCTATATTCTGAAAAAAAATCTCGGTATACACTCAGTATACTCAACGTTGAAACTCAATATCCCAATTGAGAAAAAGTTCGTGGTATAGCTCAGTATATCCTAGATTTAAGCCAATTGATAATTTCGAACAGAACAGGCATAACCCAAAATGATAATTTCGAACAGAATTTTATTTCTTCAATTTTGGCAGTGCTACCTATCAAAGATTTTTATGTCAGTTGAAGCAGTTAGTTGTTTATCTTGTCCAAGTAAAAGTTGCGTTTTTTAAGTAAACAAAATGGATAGAAAACTAAATAAAAGGAGAAAAGTGCTAAGTGACGTGGACTTCATAGATATTTGGCGTTATGACAAAGATTTACGTGCATCCAAAAGAAATACCCATGTTGTAGCGAAAATTCAGCAGAAATTGTTAAATATCATCATCATAAATAGCTCCACAGCCTGTTATTGGCCTTGGCTTCCTGCAACATCCTCCTCCAGAACCGTCGGTCCCTGGCTTGAAGTCTCCACTTTCTTATACCTAGGGCTCGTAGATCTTTTTCTACGCTGTCTATATATCTCTTTTTTGGACGTCCCGTACCTCTGTGTCCGTCTGGTCTCTTGTTCATAATAATTTTTGTTATGCTGTCGTCACTGCTACGTTCAACATGTCCTGTCCATCGGATTCTGTTGATTTTTATAGTTTTTATGATGTTTGGATTTTTATACAACTGATACAATTCGTGATTGTATCTTCTCCTCCAAACACCGTTTTCGCTGATTCCTCCATATATAGTGCGCAGGATTTTTCTTTCGAAACACCCTAGGAGGTGTTCTTCGTTACTTCTTAATGTCCAGGTTTCGGATCCATACAGTAGTATTGGCCTTATAAGAGTTCTGTACAGTTTTACTTTAGTGTTTCTTGATATGTTCCTTGATAAGAAATATTTACGTAGCCCAAAGTAGCATCTGTTTCCCAGCGCTAATCTCCTTTTAACTTCTAATGTCGTGTCGTTGTCTTTTGAAATTAGCGTCCCTATAAATTCTTTTACTGCTTCGATGTTGCATGTATCAATTGTCATATTCTGGCGATCATTACGTCTTTTGGAGATGCACATATATTTCGTTTTCTCTTCATTAATTGCTAGTCCGATATTCTTTGCTGCTCTGTCTAGCGATATGAAGGCTTCTTTCATTGCTACGGGGGATCTGGCTAGTATTACGATGTCGTCAGCGTACGCCAATATTTGTACCGACTTGTTGAAAATACTGCCCGCGGTGTTAATTCCTGCGTTTCTTATCACTTTTTCCATAGCTACGTGAAATAGTAAGCACGATAGGGCATCTCCTTGACTTAGCATAGCATCTCCTATCATCATTGTGCTCCTTTAATCCCTCATGGGACATAGGGCGGAAACAGTTGCCCTCCAGCGGACTCTGTTTTGCGCGACAGCTCTCAGCTCCGACCAGGATCTCCCAGTTGTTGCGGCTTCTGCTAATATTAATGATCGAACGGCTTCGCATTAATGATCGAACGGCTAAAATTTTAGATTTTTTTGATTGCAGTTCTAAATTTTCAATTTTATTTCTATTTTGAAGATACAAAAATAATAACTTCACAACAGTTTTATCCATATTAAAAAACACAAAACCTTTTCTGTAATTTTCACTTAATTGATTAGTTGACAGATAAATGACAACCACTTGCGCTGATTTGTTTACCAGCGTGTAGTTTTCCTGAATTGACGTCTTTCTGATGACTGCTTACAAGGCAACATAGGTTGAATAGCATAGGCCCCAGTCCATCTCTCTGTTTGAGCCCTTAATTAACTTGGAATGCATCACGAGGGTTTTGATCTCTTACTCTAGCATGGCATCTCCAAGCATTTTTCTAGGAGTTGTTCTAGTGTGAAGAGTTGGTCGGTAGTTAAACTTTCTATCCGGAAGTCGTCTTGGTATTCGCTTAGTAAGCTTTTGTTTTTATGAAGGGTGCGAATATTTTATATTCTATAGAAAATAATGAGATCCGTCCATAGTTCTCACAGCGTAGTTTATCCATCAGGTGATTATTCCATCAGTTTAAGGTTGGAATGTATCCCCAATTGAAGCTGGCTCTAAAGAGACAGGCAAGATTGTCGAGAATCAGATCGAGGAACTTCTGAAGGAGTACAGAAAAAGGTCATTTAATTAGGGATGAAAAGAAATAACTACTCATTTAACATTGTCCCGCTTGAAGCTGTCCCCAGAAAGGCTCCGGGAATAAGAGTATGGAACGGTTCTATGCCTGTACCTAGTAGAAGCGGTCTCGAGCATTGATCTAGAAAAGTACTCGCTGAGCAGGGCCCAAGGTGCAGAGAGGTGGAGTGGTTTGAGTTGTATCAACCACTTTCCTTTTTTAAACAGCCCACTTCGTTAAAGGAGTCTTTGGAGAGAAGCTTTTGGAGTGTAGTTGCCTGTGGTAGAGTCATTAGGCTCTCACAATACTTACTCCCGGCAGTTATTTTGGAACGTCTCAACTCCTTATTGCAACCTGATAGGGTATACCTGTATTCTTTCCTTTGCTCAACATCATGTGTCGGTCGGTTGAGAGAAAGACACGGTGTCGCTGTGATGGTAGGGGGAGATAAGCACTTCAGTGAGCTCCGTTGTATCTTGCAGCCATCTTTAGTTCACACACTGAGCTGATATAGGCTGCGAGCAGGCGTGATTTCGAAGCCACAAGTTGAGTTGTGATTTTTCAAAGGCACCATGATGTGAAAACTAGTAAAATTCGTTCATACTATCGACATATTTTTTAGGCGCCAACCAATTTGGTTAACTTTTTTTTGTACTATTGATTATGAGTTTAGGATGCTGACGCAATGTCCTACTCTCGTAATTGGAGATACATTTTACATATCCGTTCACAATGTCGCAGATTCATGAAAAAGCATGTGAATTCTGCATTCAATTTTTTTTTAACCTATAAATATTAACACAGGGTGACAGAAATTTTGTAGTCATTATGATCAAACAAACCATTAACAAAAACGAAAATTACAAATTTACAAATTTTAATATGTTAACCAGGATGTGCTGTTCCAAAACAACATATGGCTTACGTGCAACACATTTCAGTCCACAGATCTACTTTTAATGTAGTCACACAAACAAGGGCTAATTTATAATTAAAAACACGTTAATCCAAATTCCGCCCCTAAGTTTGGCCCCGATTAAATCAAATCAAATCCGGTTACCCTTTGATCCTTGATATTAGCCAGAAACAAAACAATGAATATCCAGAAATAAAAACGATTCGGGATGAATAAGGAAGGGGTTAATAGTGAAATTACGAAAGAGACTCCCCTCGTGAAAGGGTCCTGTTTGGGGAGTAAAATGGCTCCTTTTGAAGTAAAAATAATTTCCGAAGAGGCCATTTGCTAGATTGGACAAATAAAAAGGAGCAAATGTTTTTTTTCGCAAGTTGTATTTTTTTTGTAATGTCAAAAACAGGTCGCATACCTTTTTTTAAATTTATCCTGCTCTGCCAGCCAGGATATTGTTTTATTTTGCCAACAGCCGACGGCAGGAAGCAAGCAGAGCAAAAAGCCGGTTGGTTTTGGTAATTTGTTTACCAGCTTAAAAATACTGCCAAAGGACAATAACAGGTAAAAAAGTGCCCGAAATCCTCGCTCCAGAGTCCTGATGCCTGCGTGTAATGGCTTTTTCGTGTATCAACAGGTCCGATGGTTTGGGTGTTTGCGTGAGCCCCAGCGCTTTCATTTCGCTGTGTTTAATTTGCTTAAATGGCCCTCCACAAAACACCTCAAATTGGCGGTTAGACTTTTTGAAAATTGATAAATAATGACAGGTGTTGCCCGAATTAGCGATGTGTCGAGGAAGGGTTGCCCCTCGTTGTCTGGCGCAGGGGCTCTTCGGCTGGGGCACCGACGAATTTGTTTTGAGATGAACGCGATGATTAAACGCTTTGGCTTAGGCCCTCATGTAAATTAATGGTTCGGGGTCCGGGCTAGGTGGGCAGGTATAATTTAATTGACTGTTGCCCAGACTTAAGGAGGAGTAAACGGAACAGGAAATAGAAAATTAGGGCTTCTTTCTGTGTGTGAAATTGCCGGTTTTGGCTGAGGTGGTTCCCTCCGATGGAAAATTGTGGGTATTCAAGTGACGTAATATAACAACAAAGCAACAAAACGGAGGAGATTCAAGAGCTGAGTTATTACCAGGTGTAAAGATGCTTATGCCGATACGGCTGGCTCTTAAATTTATTCAGAGTGTCTCGGCAGGATTTGTTCATATAATTAGTGATTGAAATGCAGTTGGGCATATCTTTGAAATCTCAAGAACCCTCTCGGACGCATGTTGTGGTCGCTTTGAAATGCAAATTGCGACGTCTTTGGCCGGGTCAAAGTCTGATTTATGTGCAATAACATCATTGTTTAAGACGCACTAAAGTCGTTCATAAGGGGCACTACCCACCAATTTCCCAATCGAATTGAGGCTATCGGGTTCCATATGTGCTCATCGTAACTATCAACTGGCATCGATTTAGTAACTCGATCACTATGTTTGGATGAATTTATGCTAATTTTCTGCTCTCGACGCGAATTTCACTCATACTGCATGAATTATTTGCCTGAGTAGGCGATCATAACGTTTCTATTTCGTCCATTCGCCGGAGTGATTCATTGCAACTAGATACCGCATAAAGCATGGAACTTGAGTCTGCTTGGATATTGGCCCCCGACTATCCGCGAGTCTTTTGTTAGAGGCAAATACGAGCCCGTTTAGGAGGCATTTATGCACAAATGCCACCTATGAGACCCGGCACTGATGAATTAATTCTGTTGCGCAAGGCAAGAATAGCTTCGTGTACTCTACTTTTCTGGTTGCATGTTCTGTCAGTTATTGAGTCTCTGGCAGTTAATCTGGACGATTTGATAAGCAGTCTGCAGCAGAAGTGAATTGGACTGCCGGATCCAGGTTGTGGTAGCTTACTTGCTCAGTCGCTGGCGAGTTGCGTGCGGTTTCAGTTTTGTGGGACTTTTATGTTTGGATTGAAGATTCTTGAGCGAATCTTGTTAGCAATAATTTGGATAAAATGAGAGATTGGATGTTTTTCTCTGAACATGTGAATTGGGATGTTATACTTTTATCCAAGCTTTGTTTTGTTGATATTTGTTGCTTTATAGGTTCAAGGAGACATCGATCTTGTGTGGAAGCATGGCGGTATTCAGAGAAACCCGATTTCTTGTAAATAACAATTTAAAACTATTGGAAAACGGTCTTTATTAATCAATGAGCATGCGAATACCATCACCGTCTTGGAGCTAAATTTTATGTAAATAAATATTTTCTCGAATTCTCTGGCAACTTGTCCAAAACTTTTATATCACCATCTCACGATTGTCTCTGCGATAGGAAACAATGTGCAAACTAATGGTGGCTCTTCGGATACGATCGCACTGCCAATCTCTTACTACGACCTTCACGTGCTGACGCTGTTGGCTTCAACCGACACTGGGTGATCAAGCCTAGCGGAAAGAAGGGGAACGAATGGCTAGTTGAGCCTACCAAGTCAAGATATAAAATATCGTCGTGTCGAAGTTGGCGCAGCACTGTTGCGGACAAACTACTCTGGACACTTGGCACAGCCAGTTGTATAATCTCTCATTTCATATTCGTGCAACGTTTATCGACCATATTACAAAAATATAAAACCAAATAACAACAAATTTCGTCCGTTCTGAGTCCGATGCTATCAGCGTCAGCTCGAAGGTCGAGGAAGGAGTCCTGGAAACATTTTGTCTGAGGTGGAAGGTCTACTCACAAACCGCAACATCTCTTCAGGCAACTGGGGGTAAAATTGAAGAGCTGTTTCCCAATGTTGTCGTTTAGACTGTTCAACCTGGCAGGAATAGCCATGGCAGTTATACCGAACAATTTTCCTGAGGATAAACTTACTGAGGGGCAATCCTCTGTAATGAAAAAAATTATTGTGGCCGACAAAGGTGAAAGTCTTCAGTTTTATGTTGTAAATATCCTCTCATTAGGCTCTCCTCTCTCTTACTGACTGAAGCTTTGGGCAGACTATACCTTTTTAACTTCAAATTGAGACTAAACAAATTCAAATTGGGAATAAACCATTTCAAATTGTGACTAAACAATTTCAAATTGGGATTAACAAATTCAAATTGGGATTAAACAATTTCAAATTGGGACTACACAATTTGAAATTGTTACATATGGGTTTAGTTCATCATGAAATTAGGAACAGTGCTTTTAAGAAGCCAGAGGCCAAGGACTTTGTTAGCCAAACGTTCTAACGGGCTGTCTAATAAAAGTTCAAAATATGTACAGACAAATGTTGTATTAGTTATTGATAATACGCCTTATCATGCCTCAACCGAAGAACTGCTTCAGGAAAAAGAATTTATTGGACATTGATTACTTAAACTTGGACCCTATATTCCAATGTTTAGTGCTATCGAGTACGCTTGGTCGAGCTTAAAAGCTAACGTTAAAAGAGAAGAACAATCAAGCCGAATATCGTTTACAATGGTTACAAACCATCTAAATTAATGATATAAGAAATCAAACAGATGTACACAAAACATCAATATCGTTCAAAGGTTTATACCCGATGCATTAAATATGATGGATGTTCGTTTTCGAATAATGTTTTTATATTGTTATCTGTGTTCATAATTATTCCAGACTTAATTAAAATAATTAATACTTTAATCTTTACTGGTAGTTGTTCATATATTACTTCAAATTTTTTGGTCCCAATTTTGAATTGTTTGTTCCCAATCTGAAATTGTTTATTCCTAATTTGAAATTGTTTAGTCCCAATTTGAAATTGTCCAGTCTCAAATTGAAATGGTTTATTCCCAATTTGAAATTGTTTAGTCCCAATTTGAAGTTGAAAAGGTATAGTCTCAAAGTTGTTGAGTAGAAAGAGTTTATAAAATCCGCTTCTGCTTTTCTAACAATAGAAGGGAATTCTAAGCATGCGGTGGACAGAATGGTTGGCCTGGCTGGTTAAACTCTTGCCATAAAAGTCGACGAGAGATCGATTAGAACAGAAACAAGGAATCTAAACCTCGAAAAAGTCAGGGCAAAAGATTTCTGTTAGAAAAAGAGGCCTACTGCTGACTTACAATAACAAGGTTCGGGTGATGCTATGCAATCTGTAACGGCCAAAACGTAGAAAATTGGTGACAAATACTACAATATAATTAAGTAGGCGATAAACTTTATGCTTGAGCTCCTGTTAGGCTGTGTATCTGGTGTTAAAACTAGCATATAATCTTGGAGGAAAATTGGTGTGTTCATGAAAGGTCTAGATATAGCTTTGAAAATTCCCCATGCATGAAATCTTATAGCATTTCAGCGCTGCAGTTGGCGGGGGGCGAATAGCCTATTCAATAGGCCTATCTTTGAATTTTGGACCACAAGGTATACACGCATTGCCCCGCAAGGTTCCAAATTAGCCATCTTTGAGCATTTCGATTGTTTCAAGACGCATAGATTAACCTACAGGCAGGGCTGGACTGAGAATTACCATAGGACCTGGATATTAAAAAATTTCGGCCCTTTTCATTACTAATAAAATAAATAATAATAAAATAAAGTTCTTTTTTTTATATGAAAAAACCAAGCTTACCCTTTGTACTACCAGTCCGTCATGTCGTTCAGTTCATGGTGCAATGTCTAGTAGTAAGCTTGGTTTGAAGAATAGAGGAGAATAGGAAAGGTTAGAGGGGGTCTGGAGGGTGTAGAAGAAAATGACGATGAACCTTACGTTTGAACTCTAAGGTGTTGTACGAGTTCGGAAATACTGACTGCGGGAGATTATTCCACAGTCGAGTTGTTCTATTCATAAACGAACTTCTAAACCGCGTGAACGGCGGGTTTTAGGGTATGAGGGTGAGCCGAGCGGGCTAGTCTTGTGTGGCGGGAAAAGTATTGCCGTGCAGTCAGGAGGTCCTGAATTTCAGTGGAACAGTCGCCATGGTAAAATAGCGATAAAGTATGGAGAGGGCTGCTACATTCCTACGGTGGCTTAAGGTGTCTATGGAGGCCCGAAAGGGGCCATCACCAATGAGTTTGAGGGCACGATTTTGCACCTTGTCGAGACAAGCCAAAGTTGTTTTTGGGGCGCCTGCCCAGATATACGAGTTGTATTCGAGACGCGGCCGAATGTAGGATTTGTATATTGTAGCCAATGCGGCTGGCTGGAGGAGGAACTTGCATCTCTTGAGAAATCCAAGGCATTGGGAGGCTTGTTTGGCGATTTGAAATATGTGATCATTCCATCGCAGATGTTCCGTTAAAGTTACCCCTAGGATGTACAGAGTTGAGTCAGCCGTTAGATTCACTTTATCCACTTTGTTGGAGATCAGACAGTACTTCGTTTTTGTGGCGTTGAATTCGACGCGGTTCATTTCGCCCCAATGAAGAATCGATTCGATATCCCGGTTGATCGAGGTCGACATCAGTTGACGGTGGTAAAGACAAGGTCTGGCACGTGCTTGTCTTATATTGTCGAAGGAGTAAAAGAAATTCAGAGTACCGTCATCAGCGAAGCAGTGAAGTGGGTTGGAGGGGATGGAGAGCAGATCATTAATGAAGATTAGAAAAAGTGCAGGTGAGAGAATTGACCCCTGGCGAACTCCGGCCGAAATAACATGTGGGTTGGATTCGAAGCCGTCCAATACTACCTTGATTGAACGGCCTGAAAGAAAGCTCTTAATCCAGTTCCTTAGAACTAAGTGTATACCAATAGCTTGGAGTTTATTCAACAGAGCTGGGTGCCATACTCTGTCAAAAGCCTTTGATATATCTAGAGGAACCAGGCCAGACTCGCCAAAGCTGTGAATGCTTTGGTTGATACACTCGGTTAAACACACAAGCAGGTCGCCAGTAGACCGTTTAGGTCTGAAGCCGTATTGCCTGTCGTGTATACTTTGGTTGGATTCTAGATATTTCATCAGCTTTTTATTGATTATTGTCTCCATGTCCTCCAATTTTTGCTATCAAAAATTATTTTTTTTTTTTAAGAATAGCTACGCTTTTTGATCAATCAAAGGTAAATCAAAGTCAATAAAAACTACCGCATATTTTTATAATATCATATGAAATCCTTTTCACTTTCATTTTTCTGCGATGTACGCAGAATGCTTCCACCTATCTAAATTAGCTCCAGAGTTAAGATTCATCAAATTCAAAATTTTTTTTTTTTTTTTTTTTTTTGTGAAACGTCTATTGGCGCTCCTTGAGGGTTAAATGGACTAGTATGCCGTCTGCTGTCGAAAAGCTTTATTTAGTTGTTCACCTTTTCCAATTGCTCTTTCGTCCTTTAAAACCGAGTTTCGACAGCGGTTTTACCCAGGCGTTACCCAACTAAATACCAATCACGTCCAAAATTCTGCTTGACCGAATAAGAATCGGTCTATGCTTACCCGTTTTCTTTGTCCATACAATTCTTTAAAGCTCGATTTGGAACATTTAACAACCGTAACCGAAATTGATTCTGCAAATAAAAAGATTAGTACTGAGTCCACCAGCTACGCACAAGGGCCTGTCTCCATAAGACCTGTTCTATTCTATGCTGCACTATGTAAATTTAGACTCATCCGCGAATAAAGAACCGACCTTTCGGTATCTATATTTGATGTTTCAATGAGTTATTCTTACCACATTTTTTTCAATTTCAATATCCTTATTTTACATTTTACTTTACATATTTTAGCCCCAGCCCCCACAAGGTGATGTGGTGGGAATGGATCTTGATGTCTGTGGGACAGCAAACCGATATCACCCGCGTAGCCGCGATCCTTCAGGCGGTCTAGCAATGCCCATTATGTGCCACCTGTTGTACTATCTAGAGTGAGGACAAGGATGTCGCTTATTACTATAAGAAATAATAATGGCGAAAGTAGGCATCTTTGTCATACTCCTGAACTCACTTCAAAGCCGTCGGATAACTTTCCATTATGGAGAGCTATAGGTAGAAGCTTAGCTTTAAAAATTGTGAGCGAGTGTGCCAGATATTCCTAGTTCAACTCAAAATCAGCTTTTGAGCCATCTACATATGTATATATATATCGCCATAGAACCAGAAGGTGGGGATTTATAGGACTTCAATTCTCGTAACTAACCATATCGTTCTACATATGGTTTGTCAAAGTTAAAATTTAGCTTCTAATATTTCAGAGCCGATGATCATTGATTAATAACCTCGTTGTTGTAGTAGGTATTTGTTGCATCGGGCAGGCAATACGTAACAGTTCTTGCAACTGTGTCTCTGTGCCTTTTAGTTTTTCATTGGACCACCACTCTAGAGTAAAGTCGGTGGACATGATTCGTTGTCTATTCTACTTCGGGCGAAAAAGTTATAACAAGGCATAACTACTGTATACCATATTTTGCTATAGTACCATTGAGGGACTATTGAATTTCTAGTAGAGTCGATTCAGTCACAAAAATGCTTGTCATCATTTTTGCCTTGTCTTTTTCAGCGCTTGCTATACAGAGAAATGGACTTGAACTCTGTAACGCCAATCATGATAATGACTCTATAAGGACACAAAATATATCCTGATGGTAGGCTTCCTCGAAATGGAAGAGGAATTGGATAGGAAATGCCACTGTTAAACACTGCTCTTCCAGCTTGAATTGTTGCATTGATTCCCCATAAATTCTGGTTCAGTGTTTTTCAAAATTGCTTACGGATAAGCACATGGACTAATTCTGCCCGAAGTTTAGATTGTTACTCTGGGTTAAAACTTTTACGCGTGCTCATTTTCAAAATATTGGAGTGATTGTCATTGGTGAACGTGTCGAATCACCAACATTTGACTCGATTAAAGTTCCTCCGTTCACTTAACTAATTTTAGGTTATTATTTTCAAATGACAAATAAAAGTGTAACATTCCAATTCAATCAAGGCACGTTCAAATCTCTCAATCCCTTAAAGCAGCCCGAAACATTAGCAGAGGAAAGCTGTTTGTTACTTTTTTGAAACGGTTGAATCTATTGACTGTTCCCGACGATACCGAAGCACCAAGTGCAGGGTAGAGCCTGATTATTATTCGTATAGTTTCCAGCGGCGAGTACACAGAATCGGGTTAAGGCAAACAAAGATTCATGGCGATCATTGAGCGAAATTGATTGGATTCGTCTCCTGATTTCGATTCCTCTATTCTTCTGATATATTTACGCTGGTGTTTGTGAATTGTGCCAACACCCCTCGATGCCGGGGATTTGTAGCAAACAAAAACGACGTCGACGTCCATTCGAGTGCAAACGCCCGGTTTTGTGTCTGTATATAGCAGGAGTGTGTGTATAAAAACGGCTGCGATGTTTTTTTCCATTCATTCATCCCCTGACATCCTTGGGAATCCCCAACAAAGTGAAAGATTTACGATTTATCGGTTTGATTTGAACATCACGAGACTTGAATATCGAAATCGAGAGCACCACCGGCATCAGCACAGCACAGCGGGGCTCCCCTGTGGAGCCTCCGGTCCTTCGTGCAGCACCAAACTTCCTCGTCCTCGTGAATTGTATAAATTTTTCGCCTTTTTCCAGATCGTTGAGATTTTTGCTAACATTAGCGCGAGATTCTCGCGAACGTTGAATGGCACTTCGCAAGCATCTCATGCAATGCTGTTTTCATACATACGTATATGTACGCTCCAGCTGCCGGCCGCCACTTCACCCAGGAGAACAAAAACCAAGTGTTGATACGTGGATGCAAGCTGGTAAGAAATTAACATTCCTTATAAGAATCTTGCGAGGAGCATCAGCTCTAGCTCCAAGGTGGTGCGGGAATTTATGTGCACTTTTGTATAGGAGCAGTTTGTTGCCACCACCGTCGACGTCGTCGCCGTCGTCGTCAAATGCGAGCATACCTGCGCTAGGATGTGCGAGGAGCACCCTATGTTGTGTCAGAACGAATCCGTAGCGGAGTATGATGATTATGGTCTTTATTAGGGACGCGCTGAGTGGAATGAAATGAGTTCAGGCAAGGAATTCCGTCAATGCGAAATGATTGTAAGCTCTAACGAGTTTTTAAGAACGGATTCCCACATTCATTAAGACTCGAACACAAAATCGATACCCGGCCATATGTTTTTTGCGGCCGAGAATAAACGACGCGAGATATTGAGCCCCGTTATCAGGAATATTGCAAAAAAATGACAAACAACCCGGCAGTTTTTTTGGTTCCTCCTTTTTCATGTCACTTATCATCAGAGTTGATTGTCTGTAGGAATCCAGGCTCTGATGTAAATGGAGATCAAAGTAAAAACGAAAGGCACGACGGGCAGGGCATGAAAGGGCGTCCTGCCGTCCCGCCAGTTTGAGCCCGAGCACAACAAAAACAGTGAAAAGTCCTTTGCAACGTCAACGCCAAAAGTTCGTTAAATGGTGGACACGTTAAACAGCATTCGCGATTTGCCCGCGCGCGGCTGTTTGCCATTTGCCGACTTGCGATGTCCAAAAGGTGGTTCACTGTAGGCCTCCGAACAAAAGGAAGTACAGCGCGACAATGGGGAACGAAACTTCAATCATAACGAAACCCGTCGTCGCTTTTTCTAAAAAGAGAAATGGTCAAAGCCAAAGCGTACGACCTTTGATGTCAAAAGTTGCGTCGCTTCAGTTCCTGTTAAACGCAATATTTTTATGAAAGGCCTTCAGCTTATGCCGGTCTCCCCTCCAGTTCCTTTGCTCTGCTGCTTTTCCTTGGGCCTTTCAAAGGAGCAAAATTCAATGCATAAAGGTGGAAATACTACATTTTACCTTTACAAATTGACCTCCTTTGACTTTGAACTCTCCTTAAAGAGCTTTTAACCGAGATAACATTATTTTTTGAACAATGCCGCTGAAGGTGGCAAAGGATTTATTTTTCATCTCGTTCTGCAGAGTAGGCATTATTTTAAGAAGTTTAACCTCGGCAAAGATAATTAGGAGCTTTATGTAGTCTAGAAAATAATTATAGTGAGAATCATTAGAGCTGGCGGAAATCTAGACTGCAGTCGCTGTAAATGGGTTGCGCAGCGCGGCGTCTAACAATACATACTTTTGGGCGAATATTTTGGTAAAGGGCTTTGCCTTGTTTTCTGCATCTAAAAGCATGAAATATGAGTTTTCAGAAATTAAAAATTACCTCAGTTTTTGGCGGAGCTTTGGCTTTGGTATTTCATTCATTGTTTTCGTAATTCGTGACGCCGTTTTTGTAGTTAGTGTCGTTTATCATCATGAGGGGACGTTTTTTAGTCTTTTGAATGAGGCGCGTCACCACGTTAGGGAAATTGTTAGAATGCGGGGGGTAGTAAGTAAGTCGTTATTTCAATTAGAATAATAAACTCGGACTTGCTTACAATTGTGTTCGGTGGTTGAGACTTAGCACCAGACTGACTACTACTGTTTTGAGATGTTAATATAAATGTGTACCGCTTCTTGCTTGATTGAACAGAATTAGCCCAATTTAGTTGACATCCTCCGGGAAAATATCAGTTTTTTTAAAAGAATTAAAATGTGTAAGCAAAAATGCCAAAAGAAAAACTTGGTTAAATTAAGTAAAATATGTTTCTCCACTAAAGACCCCCATTCACTTACAGGCAGTGGGCATTTATACCAGGTCAACCGACACGGCTCAACCAAGGCCACAGATTACTCAGTCTGACTGTGGGATGATTTTTCAGGCATCCGCTTGACAGGCCGTGGCATGCAGGTGAAGTCGTGATTTCCTACAGATACAGAAGTGAAGATGACAGCTTAGCTTAGCAGGTTGTTAGTTCAAGGGCAAAAATGTTCATGGCCCAACGAAAACTTCACTGTCAACACCCGCGAACAAGCGCGAACGTGAGTGGAGTTTGGATGGTTTTCACGCCTCTCTTTCGGTTCCGAGTAGATACGGCGTGAATTGTTGCCGTAAATTCACGGCTTAAAGAAGTTCAGATCTTCAGGCACGAACTGACGATAAATGCCCAAACACAAAGATTTTGTCAGTGTGGTGATACTTGACGTTAAGGCCGAAAACTTTCAGGTCACGGCCTGCCGGCGGCCTGTATATTACGAGCGTACAAGCCAGGTAACACTGACCCGCGACAAGGCCCTTAGGCTGCTCACACACTGCATCAGAATTTGTACGATTTTGTGCGAAATCTGATGAAACTGTATATTATTTCATCGAAATTCGCACAAATTCGTACAAATTCTGATCCAGTGTGCGAGCAGCCTTAGAATATAGAACTACAGGAAGGCACACGCCGAATTTTAGCATATTGAAATTCGTCTTGAGTGAATGCTCATGTTTTGTTAGCTTTGTGTCCACTACAAACGGAAAAAGCGGGTGCAATAGGAGGGACAAGGAGTCCAAATTATTAGCTATCTCAAATAAATCCCCCCCCCCCCCCCAATGAACTTTTTACACACCATCACTCCGAATTCTAATCAGCTGATGGCATTTCATTTTAATGTACACAAAGCAGATATAATTTAACAATCAATAGTCGACTGACCCAGAATTCACTACAGTCACGTACAGGGATTTTATACGCGTTCCTGCAGTTCTATATAACTCTAAGCAAAGGCCCGACTTGGTGTGCGTAAATACGTATTTTTAGTGTAAATATTAGAGATTTTTAAAATTTGAAAAATCTCACGTGAGATTAGAGGGCAAGGGGGTCGAGCCAAATCGCAGGACATCTCTACAAGGGGCAGGAGAGTCGAAAAATCGTAAAAGACGCCTTACGTAATTTATGGACGACCCCTTTGCCCAGGGACAGTGTACGGGTGCATGCCTTGTTAACTTAGAGAACTCTTTTGACTCTGTAAAGCTAGAAGGACTACTACTAAAGCTAACCAATTCACCGCTGCTCTTTAACATCTATATAAACGATATAATTGGATTTCGTCCGAATGCCCTACTCTTCGCGGACGACCGAAATATACAGGACAGGATCAAAGAAGACCACTTTACGACTGCCCCGTATGGCGGAACATATCTCCATCATACATATATGGAGAAGTTGAGCGGTGCCTCAGTGCCGCATGTACATATAGAACGCCTGAGTCAAACTTAAAAAAAAAATCCATGATAATGACATCCTATACGGAAAAACAGATTGATCCGAAATTATATTGTGAGAGTGGCAGAGAGAGCTAATCTTCTCATTTTTGGGCTTACTACCACAGACCAAGCTACTATGACACGACAAGACGGACAGGATATGTACCACCCGAAGCATTCCCACCCAACGGGAAATGGAGTCCATCAAAATCCATCTTTGAGCACTCCTTAAAAAGCTTGCAGCGGTCCCGTTCGCATACCAGTTCCATATACTTTTTAACCCGCCGTCTGCTACTGGGGTATTTCAATACCCCAGCCATTTTTAAAATCTGGAAATTTTCTCTTATTCTTGCATGAATTATTAAAAATTAAAAATATTGAAAGTTATTCTTTGGCTGTTAAAACAAATAAAAATTAAAGTTAACACTTAAAAGAGCAAACCCAAATTTTGTTAGATTTTTTAAAACATTTTTAGTACCCTAAAGTATACAAGGAAATGAAATACCCCATGTAGCAGACTATGTACACAAAAAACCATGTAGCATACGGCGGGTTAACATTGTATGTCATTGCAGGGGAGCGTTTTTATTCTCCTCGAAATCGTTCTAGGAGCATTATAAAAAAGCTTTTTAAAAACGAAATATTCTTGAGCACCTGTGGATATGTGATCCGAGTCCGAGAGAGGCTTTACTACACCAGTCCCCTAACTAAATTCTTACCACTTCCAAAGGTGCTTGTCGAACCGTGGCTGCATTCGGTAACGTCATCTGCATGACAAATTCCAAAAATCAAGAGTTCGGTAATGAATACTGCAGGTGTCGTTCGTTCGGTAATATCACATATTGTCAATTGATGCCGAAAATTGTGCAGCTGGCGCAGTTTCAATTAAAATTCCGTTTGTGTCAAAATCTGTTTTTTACCCCAATTTTGTTTCTTCACAATTTTGGCAAAACTATCCCTTTGATTATAGTGCTGAGAATCAACTAAAAGTTCCATTAATATATCTAATACACAATTCGCTTTCAATTCCATTTTCAAAAAATTAAACAATTTGCATCAAGAAAATGGTATTCGGTAATGTCACAACTCAACTTGCATGAAAAATAAAAAACTGAAAATCACATTAGTCGATACAGTTGATTAATGACTACTTTGTCATGCAGATGACTTTACCGAGAGCAGGGCCATTGTCACATTATATGGTCACGAAAACTATTGCCCGTTTTCTCATTTTCTATAAAATTTACGAAATTTACGCTTCCACGAGAGCATATTTAACAGTGCTCAAAATAAGCTTCCCTGTGCATCGCTCCCAATTTTTCCCACTGGGACACGACACATAATCCGCGGATTTATTAAAACGTTTTTATTAGGTCGCTTTCTTGTCCGTCTGTTTGTCCGGTACAAATTTTGCAATCGAATTTTTGCATACTTCTGGTTATCCATTCATGCTGAAATTTTGCACACAGCTTTAGCTCCGATATAAATACAATATGTTATACTCAATATACCCTTAGATCCATGGCGACCATCTGAAGAGGGCTGCTTATCATTTTCTTTTCAACCGCCTCATCATGGGTATTAAATGAAAGGGTAGTAGAATACAATAAACAATATAGTATTCTCAATATACCGTTAGATCCATGGCGGCCGTCCCAACGGGGCGGATTACCATTGTCTTCACAATTTTCCACATGCATTTGTCATGGTACAATCAAGATATTCAAAATCGATTGAAAATTTCAACGAAAACTCCCAATGCAGTTCTTTAGAACTGAGTCAATGCCTTTAGAACTGAATTAATGCCTACAATAGCTTGTAGTTTTGCTAACATAGGAGGGTGCGATCAAAAGCCTTGGAGATAACCAGAGAATCCAAACCGATCCAAATCCATGAATACTTTGGTTCGGGCGTTATGTCAGGCAGAGTAAAAAGTCTGTTGAGGCTCTTATATACTTTAGGCCGATTCAGAACCTACAGCAGCTACTGCAAACCGCAAAATACACGAGCTGGAAAACTCACTTTTCTTAACCGGTTGAATATGCTATTTTTTTTCGGGTATCGTATAGAAATACGTACTGGAAATCAAAAATCGTAAAGAAAAGTGAGACAGTATGCCGAAGAAAATGGCGCAATATCTAGAACTACCAAATGCAAATAGTTATACTGGCCATTGTTTTCGCAGGATATTTAGTGATTGCTAACTAGAATCGTGGAAAAGAGTAAGACTCACGATCTTGACGATTTTTCTAAGATCGTGAGGAAAACTGTTGCTAACGGGAAAAGTCTCGCTTTTCTTTACGATTTTTGATTGATCAATGTACGACATTTCTATATGATACACGAAAAAAATTGATTTTAAGAACTAAAAAAGAAATAACAAATAAAAAGTCTGTTGCTGCTGCTTTACTCGAATCTGATTCAGAGTTCTGCTGCTGCTGCACGAAAATTAGGTTCTAATACTAGTCCATTCAAAACGCGCGTCAGGGTGTTCCAAAATAACACCGTAAAGAAAATCGAACCCTAAACGTTTTTAGGGCCGCTGATCACGAAAATCGAGGTTCCGCGGTCCTAAAACATGGGCGTCACCCCTAAAAATGTAAAAAACACCCCTTTTTAGGGGGTTTTCGCGATTATTTCAATAATAATGAAAACGAATGCGATGAAATGAGCTTTTTTTAATATTTATTTGCGAAGGTGGTTGATTTGTACTAAATTAAGGCGAACTTTATGATAAGGGGTAGTCCTAATGGGTTGAAACTACCCCTAAATCGGCCAAAAATGGTAAAAATTTCAAATTTTTTTTTTTTTCAAATTTATGCTTCAAATTTGATTGTGGGCGTACTGCCAGGCAAAAATAAATTATTTTCAACCCTTAAGGGGTTAAAACTACCCCTACTATAATAAAAACAACTTTATACCTCTGTACAAAGGGGTTTATAGTGAAATTTTCCAAATGTTTTAATGATTAAAAATGGAAAATAAAATTTAAATGCAAAACAAAAATTTTAATTTGTTTCAATTACAATTTTAATGTAGGGGTAGTTTTACCCCCTTAAGGGTTGAAAAAAATATTTTTTTTGTTGATAATACCTATTGAACCAAATTTCAAACAAAAAGCAAAAAAAAAATTTGCCATTTTTTTTATATAGGTAAAGTTGATTTTTATTATTGTAGGGGTAGTTTTAACCCCTTAAGGGTTGAAAATAATTTATTTTTGCCTGACAGTACGCCCACAATCGAATTTGAAGCATAAACTTGAAAAACAATTTTTTTTTACAATTTTGGCCGATTTTGGGGTAGTTTCAACCCTTTAGGACTACCCCTTATCATAAAGTTCGCCTTAATTTAGTACAAATCAACCACCTTCGCAAATAAATATTAAAAAAAGCTCATTTCATCGCATTAGTTTTCATTATTATTGAAATAATCGCGAAAACCCCCTAAAAAGGGGTGTTTTTTTTACATTTTTAGGGGTGACGCTCATGTTTTAGGACCGCGGGACCCCGATTTTCGTGATCAGCGACCCCAAAAACCTTTAGGGTTCGATTTTCTTAACGGTGTTATTTTGGAACACCCCCCCCCCGCGTTTTGAATGGACTATACAGCCTTTTGGCGCAAGATCTAGCAGAGCAGCGTCGAGTAGAGAAGAATTCGAAGCAAACAGAGATTAGAGACTTACTTGGACCTGCTGTCTGTTAACACCCCCCCCCCCCCCCTTGTAGGTAAAACAAGGGTTAGTGGACGAAGTGAAATTCATCTTTGATGTACGTTACCATGGACCAGAAGATATTGCTTCCACCGGTTGCATTTAGGATTTTACTTCTCAACATATATGTATGTATGATGATTTCCCTTTCCTGATGGAGGATTTCCAGGAATTTCTTAATTGGTAACACTTTCGCTGACGCAGTCTTCGCAAACGGATGTGACTGCATAAAACAAATAAAGCCTAAAGTAGTGCACCACTAATTCAATGATAACTCTTTAGTGCTACTGAATTATGCAACCAGCTGTTTGCTTGAAGCTACTGTAAATTTGATCGCACACTCAAAGGCTACAGCTTAAAATAGAAAATCTTGTCTGTCGTAAACTAACAAACCTCCAAGAGCAAACCATCAGAACCCAGATTAAAGCATGTCCCTTCGGAGTTTCCACACTTAAATCGTACATAAAATGTTTTCCATGCAAAATGAACACGTGTCACCTGACATCCTGTTGCAATAACTCACTTAAGCACGTACTTAAAAAACGTAGCAATTTCCTCGGTGTCCCTAGATTCCCTTTTGCGCTCCTAAAAGAATAACGTCAAGAAATTCCGGCATCTTTCGTCAGCAGAGATTCTGCAGTTCCCATGCATCTGTCAACTCCTTGGTGGTCATAAATTCTGGAGACGCGAAGACCTCACGCATGCCTCGAGGGTTGTTGTCACGAAAATTCATTAACTTTTGCCCGGGGAGCTCGTCACGCAGCGCTGCATCTGTGGGGAGATCAGTTCCGAGAATCCATCAAGGAGCGCAAAATTCGTTCTGCCGAGCAATTATGGCCCGCGGCCATAGATGCACACAAACAACCAATTGACAAATGACGGACGAGTTGCGGCGCGAGAGGGGGTGGAATTGCAAAAGAGCCCTAAAAACCGCGCGAATCGGGGAGACAGAACGGTGTCAGTCTGACCTTTGTCGGAGCAGCATCCAGCAGTGCGGATAATGCTGCATTTTAATCTGCAGACTTTCATCACGTTGATGCACGCTGCTGCACGGCGGTTATATCTCTGGGGCCTTATTAAGTTCTCGCTTGTCGCTGCCGTTTTCCCGCCACTAGGTGTCAGCAATTTAATCAGCGGAATATATCTGCACTCCCCCGGTAGACTGACGACGAAAATCGTTCTTATTTCCCCTAAGGAGTTCTAAATTCAGATAAAAGTCTTGCAGCTTCATTCTGAAAGTAGTGCGACAAAAATTCATCCCCCGCCTCCCTGAGGTCCTTTGATCCTCGGCTCTTGCTTCCACTATTGTGAGGACTGCTCCCCGGATGCATCCTTGTTTGCTCCTTCAGCTCTTCAGAAGCCACAAATTTAGGGCTTGTTGGCTCAAGGAGCGGGCGGGGGCGGATCACGTTATCAAAGCCTACACTCGCATCCTTTTGGCTCCTGTTCCCTTCCTTGTTGGCGTGTTTTATATATTTATCGTATTTACATCTGCATTTGAGCGTGTACTATAATTACGAGAAAGCTTCCGTAAGCCCCGGCAAATATCACAAATGAATTCTAGGAAAAGTACTCTAAGTTGCCAGCAGATGGGTGGTGGAAGTTGCTGGCTATGTGGGCGGCGCTGCAATTTCTTTTCCAGTACTCGTGCAGCAATTCCCTGTGGGGTGGTTTGAAGTCGGAAAATGTGAACTTTTCAAGTGGTTTGATGAGCTGAACAAAGGATCCAACTTGTTCGGAGAAGGAAATCTTTAAAAAGAACAACCCCCCAGGTTTACTTGCGTTTTCTTTCAGGCGATTCAACCGTCAACTTCCAAGGAAATTCCGTTCTGTTCAGTGTGCTTGATTGTGTGGAATTTGATTTTCAGTTCTTACATATTCCGGCAAATAAAAGTTTCAGGTGAAAATAAAGAGGTGAAGTTGGTAGTTTTTCTGAAGTCTTTTCGAATGTTTTTTTACGTGATATTTTAGGTGATTGCTGAAACTGAAAGATTATTATTAAACTTTTGAACTATTGGAAAAGATTTTAGGTAATAAGCACTTATACTAATTAACTTTAGTGCAAAATAGATGAAAATGAATTCAATTTGAAGACTTCTGATTCTGGGTACATAACCCCTATGGCACTTAAGAATATGTATGTCTCATATTTTAATAAAGCCTTGTACCAACTCCTTACCCTATCATATTTCGCCGGAGTTTATGTCCCCTCTAGCCTATACCCAAAGTATATGTCAGAGAACGATGTGAATCTACTTGCTGACCCACTTAACCACTTAACAGTCGGACGTTTTTGAGAAAAGGGGTATAAAAATTGTCACCTTTTTTTTATTTGACTGCATTACGTTAATTGTATGATATATTTTGAAACATTCAATACACAATCCTACATCACAATCCGGACAGTAATATCTTGTCTCCTTTCGAATTTTTTTGCCACTTGCATTTTTCCGTGAGCAACATACTTTGCACTGTCGAGTAGGTCTATCTTTGTTTGCAGTAGATGGTATTACTTCTATAAAATGTCTACCAATCAAACGTAGTGGGAACGATGATTCTATGTTATTCCCCCACTATTGAGAAACAAAAGAAGTTAAATACTCGGGCAAATCACTATCTACACGTTAAAAGAAAACTTGCCCGAACGAGACTCGGGATTGTCAGTGTAAGTGAAAACGTCACGCCCGAGTGTAGTTGGGCAAAACTGGCAAGTGGTTAATAACATCCTAGGCATTATTTTAACCGATGATCTACGATGAAACGACCATAAATTCCAATCGCTAAAAACATCACAATGCCTTTTATTTTTCAAGAGAAGCAAATGCTCCCTTTAGCAAATAGCTCAAACTACCACGTACAAGTCTTACAGAGATTTGACCTCGTCTCGAATACAATTTAATTTTTTCGCAATGTTGCATCGAAACCTGCCCTAGCACAATTCGATAAGATGGGACATCAGTGGTGGTACCTATTGCTAATTAACAGACCTAGTGAACCAACCCAGGAATGTACCAGATTTGTTTTTTTATCGCTGCTACCTTTATCCTCCCACCTGAACTGCTATATTTTTCACTCGACTCTGGCAATTTTTTACTGGGCTCTTTGACCCTTGGCTCACTCCAAAACCCTGCCGGGCACACTACGATCTAGAAATACATTTTTAAATAGAAGATTTGGTAGTGGAATCATTTTTTGGAGTCAAGTCAACATTTCCGAATTTGTAGAAGTTGCCAGAGCTTATGCCTCCGGTCAACGCTTTCTGTTCAAACAAATCATCTTTTTAAGCTAAACCTGCCAGTAGACATCATATACAACGACCTGAATTAAACGAGGGACTGGTTGTTCACAGTGTGATCGCTATGGCTTTAGACAGATATAGTCTATTTGCGATTTTCTATTCATCTGGCAGAGCACATCAACCAAAATTGCTCTGGTGGGTTTTGTCTGATTATATTAGATACCCGAATAGAAATAATTAGTTTGTTAATTTGTTTAATAGCATACACCCGCCCGCAACTAGCAAGTATAGCAAACGAATGCGTCTGACACATGGGGTATGCATGCTCCTGCTACAGACATGGAAATCTGAAAATGCTTCCTCCGCAATAGACCAAAATAAATATTCAACCAGCGGGCTACGTGATTCTCCTTTAAAAGCTTCACTTCGAAGCTTTAAAGCTTGCTGCCCGACATTAATGAATATGATTACGGATATGAATGAATTCGTAATCGACCATTCTAGATGCGAGTATCATTTTACCAAGCGCTACTCACTACAACCATTGATTATATAAAGAAATAGATATGCCACTTTGAAAAAACAGTGTTGTGCCATTAACATGCATGGTGGCGCTGAAGTTTCCTAGTTTCGAATTTTTATAAAGGTGCTTAAATTTGCTAAGATAATTCGGTAGGGCGATAAAGCTTCTGCAATAAACTTAAATATTCGAAGATTTCAGAAGCGACCTTGAAAGCGAAAAGCTCATGATAAAGCACTGGAGTATGCGTATATGAAAATCTGGAAAAGATGCAAAAGAAAAAAAAACGCTTTTCGTCCTCAGGCATATGCCAGTGGAGAAGAGGGATGTAG